>VDFB02348627.1:0-16000 GCA_007258455.2 Sequoia sempervirens
CTGATTTCTTTGACATTGTTTTAAAGGTTCCTCATATGGAGAAATACATTGATATTTCTATATCAAAAGCACAGGAGATCTTTGATGTTGATCCCAATAAAGCTAAACAGTTGATAAAAACTCAATGGTTAAAGAAGCCTAGATCATCTGTTTCTAGATGGCTGAAAGGACTCCTGCGAAGTGACTTCAAAGATGACGTCAAAGATATGATCACATTTCTAAGTAGAGTGAAAGGCTTGCCGGAATCATCCACTTTTCACGATTGGATGTATGAATACATTAGGATCATAAGAAGGCAGAAGGTGCATATTGACTGGGGCAAACAAATCAGTGATGAAATACACGAGTAGTTGATCAATGCTCCTTCGACATTGAAGTTCTACATGACTTCTTACCTGGTGTACGCGGCGGCTGTAATGAGACAATTCCCAGGTCTATCTACGAAAGGGAATCAGATGATGGTGCCTATGTACAAATATTTCTATCAATTGGAGCTGAAGGAAAGCTTTCACCACTTCAGACGGGTCACTGATGCTTTCTTTGCGCCTTTGCTCTTCAATTTTGATCCAGCTCTGGAAAGAAGAAGAGTATCTGATGAGGCTTATAAAGTGGTAAGTAAAGTTGGATGCATATTTCTCCAATTCCCAACGTTTACTTACTTGAGAGTAGGCTGCTACACTGGTTGTCCCTACATGCTACCACGTTATCTTTCGGATAAGTGGGTTCTCATGGAAACATGCAGACAGTTGATGTCAGTGCAAAAAGAACGAAGAAGCAACCACAAGTGTGGATTCAAGTTCCCACTAACCATCGGCCGATATACTATCCAAACTGCGCAAAAAGCTAAGTTTGTTTATGCTGAAATGCAGATCATGACCATCAAAACCTACAGGTATAGGTTTGATTTCGATTACCGAGATGTCAGAAAAAAGTTGCAAAAGGGTCACCATCACAGGTACCGTTTTGAGGACATATGGGCAGATTGCAGAGATGAAGAAGCCATTCGCAAAATGGACTATTGCAGATTGATTGTTCAACAAATCAGAAATCTTGGTATTGCTGACCTACCAGAGGATTTTGAAGATCCAGGTGATATCATGAATGTTGTCTATGATGAGCAATAAATTGCTAAAAGGCCATTGCCTACAATACAATGGTCTAGGAAAGAAGTTACCAGCATGAGAGAAAGGTTGAGGCCAATCCTAGCCAATACTGCAGAATGGCTGCATAAACACGGTTATGAAATGAAAATTTTCAGAACAAACTCAGAAGGAGAGGAATCCGAAGCAGAAGCTCGCCAACAACAAGAACTCCGCAACAAAAATAAATCAGTGGTCGTTCCTACTTCTTCACGAAGAGGTCCTAGGATCAAGTTCAATGTTGGCAAGAAAGATACTCATTCCGTCCTAGAGACAGTAATCACAGAATCTAATCCTTCTCGCTCTAAAGGTAAAATGCCTATGCTAGAGGAGATAGATTCCGATGAAGAAGAAACTTCAAGTGACCAATCCACTAAAGATGAATCTTCAGCAGAAGCAGACTCCGATGCAGAAGAGGTTTATGAATGCGGGCAAGAGTCTGATGAAGATTCTGAAGAAGGATCTGAAGGTGATTGTGAAGGTGAACCAGAATCGGAGAGACAAGAGGGTGATCAACAGGAACCCGGGCATGATCAAGAAAGAATTACTTCTCCTCCTGAGAATGTAATTGAGGAAATTCCCAGAACATCATCGCCTGTGACTTCAAATATTCCTCATACCCCTCTATATTCAAGAACTCCCCCACCTCCTATTCCCTCGTCACCTATTCCTACCACATGCATTCCTGCAGTCGAGATATCTCCTATCCCTGTAGCATCAACCTATCTTGATACTCCTTCAGTGACAAGCATCCATACGGTTGATATACTGTCAAGCCCTCCATCGTCCATTCCTAGCTTGTCTTCGCCAACGTATGATATCACTTCTGAAAATGAATTCAATCATTTCATGAATGAGTCGATGCGTGATCAGCTCAATGTGTCAACTACAGGAGCAATGATGACAGACAATTCTCTGATTGTCACGATACCTATGGTAAGTTCAGATGTGACAATAACTTCAGAAGTAGCAATGGTGACTGAATTGACAGTAAATCCAGAAGTTCACACTTCTTTTCTTCCTCCTTGGCTAATATCTCAAATGTCCAAGCGTAAAAAGCAAATGATTTCTCCAGAGGAGCTCGACCTTGAAGAGATAGTTCTTCCAAAAGCCAAAGGGAAGAAAAAGGCAAAGGTATACTCAAGGCTGAATGTTGATAAGTCTGGCCACAAGTATGCTGAAATTGGCATACCACCAAGTGAAGAAGGTGATGTCAATATGGAATACTACACGGTAACAAAGGTCTAGCTTGGCAAGGTTACCAATGAAAGTGCAAAAGCCGATGCGCAAGTCACTTTGGATATCTTGGCTGGAAGGCTGGATAAAGTAGAGCAAGCTCGTAACATGTACGAACAGAGGGCAGAGCATTATGCTACTGTTGTAAAGAGACTTGCAGGTTCTCCAAGTAATGCACAACCGCTGACAGTGGTAAATATTGAAGACCCGGCCGTCAAGAAAGCTGAGAAGTTCGCCTCCAAAGGCAGGGTGTTATATTATTTTGTTGAGAAGATCATTGAACACGGGTCTCAGATTATATTGGCTGCGGATGAGAAAACTAGCTTGTTGGCCAAGCTCACCACAGAGCTTGATAAAGAGAAAAGCATACTTTCCCAGGAGCGCAGAGACATGGAAAAATGCATGTTGTCATGGTTGGAAATGAAACAGGTAAAGCTCAGTAAATTGGTGGAGGTTGGGGTAATTCCTGACAAAGAAAATTTCGTTGAGGTAAGAGAATCTTTGAAACACAAAATTCAAGTGGTTCAATCTCTTATAGAAGATCTTCACCAAGTACAGGAAGATGTCAATGGCCATCGCGCCATTCTTGAAAAAGGTATCAAAGAGTTGCCTGGTCAACTTCTTGAGGAAAATCGTATCTTCCTACCGGCCACAGAAATATCCCAGATCTTCAGGGAAGCCATCATTGAAATATTCTCTTTTAATTTTTTCCCAAAATTCAATAAACAAACCAACAACAAGTCACTGATTAGCGTTAGCTCCAAAAACAAATCAGCATGGAAGTAACTCTAACCAAGAATGTTCACCAAGATCCCAATGTGGGCGAGGTGATAGCATATGGTCAGAGGATCATTAGGAGTAAACTGAACTGAAATTACAATTCATCTGCTGATGTAGGCATCCACAAGCAGTGGGGATACTCCACTTATTCAGTGGGTGAGATTATTACATTATTAAAGGCGGCAAGCCAGCCATTTAAATTCTCACTTCCACTTATTAACGTGGGGGGAAATACAGTCCACACAACCACTTATTTAGTGGGGGGAAACTTACAATTAAGAAAGATGATTATTTAAACTCAATCACTCAATTGTGGGAGTATGAAATTTAAACTAATTGTAGCAAATAAAATAAATAGCTGTTAGTACTACTAATCAGCTTTACAATGAATTAAACAGCTGCAAATAAGAAAGATATGCTTCCAAATCAATCAGGTTAGAGTAACAGCACTACTCTAACTCTTCTATTACAATAATGATATATAGAAATCAAACAAGCCGTATCAAAACAACGACCATTCGGAAATAGAATCTGCAGAAAATTAGACCAGCAAATTGTACATCAATGAAATGCACATAACTTTATCAATTTACCTCCAAATTGAGTGAAATAAATTGCAATGAACCTCCAGAGGATAGGTGCCCATGTCATGATGATGAAATACCTTCAAAAAGCAACCATTAATTTCCTTGCACAATTCTCAATGCTCCCCAACATGTATGTCCCTTAGAAAGGGCGATTTTGCAAGAATAAAAATAAATACTTTGAAATAAATTCTGATCTTCTATGGGAAGGGGCGCCCATGTGCTAGGAATCCATATCTTCAATACCCAGAAGCATATTAAAGTCGTACAAAGAGCTGTTAATGAAAATCACCTTCAGCCATGAATGAACCAGCAAGCACAAAAACTGAAAAATACTTCAAATTCTCCAACAATGAAGCTCAATGTGCACTTCTGAATGAAGCACACTCTCAATCCACCATCTAGGGAACCATAGTTTCAGGCCCGAAGAATGGAGACAAATTGCTAAGCTTTCCTTGGCGGATTACGGATTTCAAACCCGTGACATAACTTTACAATATTTCAGAATGTTCTCTCTTCAAGCGACGGCAATATATAAGCTTCAATTGTCAAATGAAGCAATACAAGAACCTCTTCAAATTCGAAGTTGAATGCTTCAACTTCAAAGAATGCCACTTCATTTCACTTTTTTGAAATAATAAAATATTAATCAACCTCTTTTAGGCATCCAACTTCCTTTGCAGCAATAAGCATTTTATAATTCATTAAATGTACCCATTATTATAATGACCCCCTTTAAAAACAACATAGAGTGATCATTTCCTAGAAACATTGGGAATTTTAAATTTGAAACATAAAATGACTAAAGTATAAAACTTAATCCATGTGGAATAATAGAAATGGCTGAAGCTGAAGGATAGCAAAATGACTTGAGCAGTTGCTGATGATTACTCTGAAATTAGACTTACTAAAAATGGCCATTGCTATAAAATAGTACAAGTTCACATCTGCAAACAATGGCCCGAACATTGAGCGCAAAGGTTGAGCTGGCGCTGAGATCGCCAAAGAATAGACTTGCTAAAAATGAGAGTGAAGCTGCTATAAATAAGTAAGTGCACTTTAACCTCAGGCATGTTGGCGATATCGAAAAGGAAACCTTAATTTTCCACCTCGGCTTAGCCCTCTGTGGTTCGAGAATAGGCTAAATCCAAATATGAAGAGTGTAGAGACCAAAATGGGAGGACATTAGATCCGCCCTTCCCAAGGGGTAGCATGCTCTAAAAGCAATGCCATCTACTCAGAAGAAACAATTTGATTTTTACCATGCCAAATAGGATCCTAGGGTCCCAAATCATCCTAGGAGAAGGATAGCACCAACTGATGTAAGCACTGCACTGCTGGATGCCAACACAAGAAATCACTAGATTAAAATTAAAGTGAAACATCATGGGAATAAATTCTAGAAGACCATCATTGGCTTCATCATCTTCAACTGTGGAATAGAAAACCCAAGTGATACCAGGATTCCAAATCTTTCTCAGGAACACCGTTCCTCTAATCCGTTGTGCTACTCTGATTAAAACAATTGAATACTCAAAGTGGATCAACATGTCACAATCCACAAAAGACAATGCACCAAACATGTTAGTGCCCGGGTCCCATATCAGTCTGTAGGACCTCCAAATCTTGTTGTCATAATTCTGATCAGCAACAAAAATATTTTCAAACATGCTTCTAAACCAATGCCAAACCAAGAGCAAAGCTCCACACTCCATCCCTATCCAAGAGGATGCACAATGCTTCCTTTGAAGCAAACTGATTTCATTGAAAGAACTCCAAGAAATATTCACATGTCTCACATCAAAAGTCTCAATTTGACAAATCAAATCAGCTAATAACTCGCTGTCCCAAAAAGTAATTAATGACTTGGTACCACAAAATTCATTGTCAACCATCAATGAACAACCCATACTTGAACTTTGACCATACTGAAACATTCCCTTGCTCATTTGTGACAGAAATTCAATCCAAATAGGAGGTGGAGAGGCCTGGAAATGAAATAACCAGCTTCCTAAGAGGTCTGAAATAATCATCTTGAGATTTGATTTTTGGAAAATCAGCATCCAAGAAGACAAACATCAGCTGCAACACAAGAATTTTTTATCAAAATGAGCATAACTGTTCATGAACCACACTGGTGGCACCTTTAGCAAGAGACCCCATGCCACCACAAACCAACTTCTGATCATATTTTCTTCCCAAAACACCAATGTATGATCAGAAATAAAGAGGCAATGACATAGAAAGAAGGGAGCAGCAAACATAAAACAGAATTTTTGACACTTATCTCTCCATCCAACCTTCTTTTTATGCATTCCATTCTTCAAAAGAAAATGCTTGAGATCCCAAACACTGATTTTCAATTGAAGACATTTTCCAACACATAAGCAAATGGTCACAACTACACTCTGAATATTATATGCTGGTCTATCTATTTTGAAATTACCTTCTTCCCAAGTAATGCCAGGATCCCAAACTAACAACCATGAAGAACCACTTCTCAAACTGATAATTGCTCTCACACGAATCCTTTGATTCACTCGTTCCATCTGCAATGCCACTTCTTGAAATTCCAAGAAGTATTCAACCAACCTTTGTTCATTGAAGAAATCAAATCTAGAATCTTGTGATATGACTTGCCGGAAAGATTCCATGAATCCTTCATCAAATACAATTCTGAAATCTATCACTCTAAGAGAAGATGGTGATGAACTAAAATCTGATATGAGTCTCACAAGCATCCTCATCAAAAAATAAATTAAACCTTCATCGACAAACCCATCAACTCTTTGTTGATGAACAATAAGAATGCCTTCATTTCTTTGTGTTTCAAGAGTTACCAATTCTTACTGAATGGTTGCACTAGGAGCAGCAGTAGATTCAACTTCGTGCAACTCATGTATTAACTCTCCAATGCTGGAAGACAAACTCAAATCCCCTTCTTCAGTAATCTCTGAAGCAATTTCTTCGTCATTTTCAAAAAGAGGATTTACATAAACCTTACTAGAAACTTCTTCATACAAGAGATTGTCAAAAGCTTGATAAGCTTGAGAATTTGAATGCTTTGGTCTCTTAGGACAGCATTCCAAATCATATGTTTCTTGTATGAGATCAAACTCATCAAGAATTTCTTGAAGCTCCTCTGCTCTTCTTCTATTTTCTTGCTACCATGAATATTGAACAGCAGAAATCTGATTCTCTGCTTCAATTAGAGTCTCATGCACTTCTTGCAACTTTGTTTTGGTAAGCTCATGCCACTCCAATGCCTTGTCAGCAATATTGGCCACTAAGTCTTTGTCACGAATGATGTGCAAAAGACTAGATTTAATTTCCTCCAAGGCAAATTTAATGGACTTCATGTCATCAATAGAAATGCAACATACAACTTCTCCCCTAGGCACATCATAAATCATCTGTTCTACATGTCTATGAATTCTATCAAGATTTGACAAAATTTGAATTCCATTATCAGCAATGTGTGAACTTGAGCTGCAATCATTATATACTGGCTGAGATGATGTAGAACAACTTTGATGGATAAAGATTTCAAAAATGGTTTGAGTTGTACTCCTCAACTTGTCTCGCATGTGATGAACACTCTTCATCATTCCATCCATAGTGCCTTCCAATTCCTTAGCTTTTTGTCCTTAGCTTGATTTCTGGTGAAGAAAAATCTGCCTTATAACTACTAGAAACTTCACCTTCCATGTTGTCTCCTACACATGATTCAAAAGAATTGATCAAATCAACTTTGAAGTGGGAAGAGACTTCATCTTCCTCTTTCTTCTTCTCCTCCTTGACTTGACTTTCAAACCAACATTCTCTAGAATTGTGAAGAAGCAAATTGCTGATTGAACACATATCTTCTACTAATCGAACTTCTCTTTCATTTGGATCTACACTTATGGCCTCTTCATGCATCTTTGTTTCAACTTTTGTTTCCAAAAGTTTTTTCTTTGAATCTTCAACATGAGGCTTCTTAACACAAGTCAACTCACTGTTCTCCTCTGTAGAAAACAAGAGTACCTCACTAGTCTTCAAGGCTTCCACTGACACATTACATTCTTTTACAGAATGCTTGGATGAGTGCAAATCCGTAGATACCCCTTGAACTTTTGCAATGTCTTCAAAGGGATTCCAACTTTCATCCTCCTCTTCAACTTCGGAAATCTCCTCTTTGTTCACAACAGTCTTCTTCAAAAATGGTTTCAACTTATCTTCACATTGACTGAAAATTTCTTTAACTAACAAATCAGCAGTGGGAGAAATCTGCTCTTCACGTTTATAAGCATCCAAGAGAAGAGTTTGGACACTTTCAGGAAGACTATCAACTTCTTTAATTGTAGAGATTAGAACATTCATGACAGCTGCAAGCATACTCTCTTCTTGCTCACTCCAGGTCGAGGTGAAAAGATAATTAAACAAGTGATAAATCTGATTCTCCATCTCAAATTCTATCAATAAGATGCAAGCACCAACTTCAGAAAATGTTTTTAAAATAGCAGCTCTTCTTGGAAACAAGCTACTACCAGTTTCATCCAAATCTTGAAAATATTCCACTATCATCTTTAATATGATCTTCATAGTTTCATCATCATAGGGCAACTGGGGAATTACAATTCTCATTATCTCCATAAAACAAGAAGAAATCAGCAACTTGGTCTCTTCATCAGGATGCCCCAACCAATAGGGCTGATTCAAAAAAATCACTGCAGGAGCTAGTGCCAACTCCATTATCTCTGAAGGTGATGGCTTCACTTGTCTCAAACATTGTTCTAGCAAATGAAGAATGTTCTCTTCATTTTCCTTTGACTGAAATTCTTTACCAAGTCTCTTTCCAACCATAAAGAGAGTCTCTGCCAACTTCATCTCTTCTTCATTAGCCATGCCTAACTGCCAACCTCTGGATATCACAAGAAACTGAACTAGAATCTGCACTGACTTTCAATGTAGTACCAGAGATCTCTATCACTCATCTGCCTAAGCATGAAGCACTAATCAACAGGATGACAGGATCTTCTGCTCTGATACCACTGAAATATTCTCTCTTAATTTTTTTCCCAAAATTCAGTAAACAAACCAGCAACAAGTCACTGATTAGCGTTAGCTCCAAAAACAAATTAGCATGGAAGTAACTCTAACCAAGAATGTTCACCAAGATCCCAATGTGGGCGAGGTGATAGTATATGGTCAGAGGATCATTAGGAGTAAACTGAACTGAAATTACAATTCATCTTCTGATGCAGGCATCCACAAGCAGTGGGGATACTCCACTTATTCAGTGGGTGAGATTATTACATTATTAAAGGCGGCAAGCCAGCCATTTAAATCCTCACTTCCACTTATTAACGTGGGGGGAAATACAGTCCACACAACCACTTATTTAGTGGGGGGAAACTTACAATTAAGAAAGATGATTATTTAAACTCAACCACTCAATCGTGGGAGTATGAAATTTAAACTAATTGCAGCAAATAAAATAAATAGCTGTTAGTACTACTAATCAACTTTACAATGAATTAAACAGCTGCAAATAAGAAAGATATGCTTCCAAATCAATCAATGGTTACAGTAACACTTCCTCTAACTCTTACAATACAATAATGATATAGAAATGAAGCTCAAACCAGCATTAAATCAAAAACTACAAGTCTGAGCAGAAATAGAGAATACAAAAAATTAGACCAACAAACTGTTCATCAATGAAATGCACATAACTTTATCAATTTACCTCCAAATTGTGTAAAATCAATTGCAATGAACCTCTGGAGGATAGGCGCCCATGTCATGATGATGAAACAGTTTCAAAAAGCAACCATTAATTTACTTGCACAATTCTCAATGCTCCCAACATGTATGTCCCTTAGCAAGGGCGATTTTGCAAGAATAAAAATAAAATACTTTGAAATAAATTATGATCTTCTATGGAAAGGGGCGCCCAAGTGCTAGGAATCCATATCTTCAATACCCAGAAGCATATTAAAATCGTACAAAGAGCTGTTAATGAAAATCACCTTCAGCCATGAATGAACCAGCAAGCTTAAAAACTGAAAAATACTTCAAATTCTCCAACAATGAAGCTCAATGTGCACTTCTGAATGAAGCACACTCTCAATCCACCATCTAGGGAACCATAGTTTCAGGTCCGAAGAATGGAGACAAATTGCTAAGCTTTCCCTTAGCCAGATTCTAGATTTCAAACCAGCAGCATAACTTTACAATATTTCCGAAGATAATCAGCTCTTCAAACAGCAGCAATATATAAGCTTCAATTGGAAAATGAAGCAACAAGAGACTCTTCAAATTCCAAGAAGTTGAATCACTTCAACTTCCAAAAGGAATGCCACTTTAAGCATTTCACTTTTTGAAATAATAAAATATTAATCAACCTCTTTTAGGAATCCAACTTCACTTTGCAACAATAAAGCATTTAATAATTCATTAAATGCACCATTGACCCCTTAATGACCCCCTTTTAAAAACAACATGAAGTGATCATTCCTAGGCGTGGGGGTACAACTGAGAAACATAAAAATGACTAAATTATAAGAAAACAATCATGGAATATAAATAGCCCGAAGGATAGCAAAATGGCTTGTAGGCTGAATTAAGTGATGCTCTTTATGAAAGTCAAGACTTATAAAAGTAGCCATTTACATAAATAGTAAGTTCACATGAAAAAACAAGAAAGTAAATGGGCAAAGGATTGAGCTAACGCTGAAGGATCTTGCCAAAGATAGACTTTACTAAAATGGTGAATTGTTATAAATAGTAAGTCGCACAACAACCACCAGGCGCCAGGCGGTATCGAAGAGGAAACCTAATTTTCCACCTGAAACAGCCTGATTTACCGATGAGTTAAATCCAAATGAAGAGTGTAGGGCCAAAATGGGGACATTACAATCATGAATTTGATTGACAGTTCAGACTTCTCGGAAGCTTCACTGAACATCATTTGTGATACAAGGCTCCAATTGGACAACCTGAAGACGCATATTGACAGGTGCAAGAAGGTTCACTCATCTGCCATGAGATTGATTACGAGAATTCACACCATTGTGTATTACACCGTTGGTCCAGATGAGAATTTCGTACAGGAGACTAGGAGGAAATTTGAAGACTTTCGCGCCCAATGCAAAGAAACATGAAGCAACCCCCTATTCTCCAGTGTTAGACATTTCCGGTGCATCCCATTATGCATCTTGTAAATACTTCTCGACATTTTCGAATGTCTTTTTGTAAATTGTAATTACACCAAGATCAAAGATGTAATATTTTGAAAACATATTACACTTTGACTTTGGTCAAAGTTAGGTGAGATCTCCTAAAATCGCTCACCTAACTTTCCTTAATTTTCTCAATCTCTTTCCTATTTTTGCTCATCCCTCTTTCTATATAATGTGAGGGATTTTCATTGTTTTACGGATCCTTTAGTGTTTTGCAATGAAGTGCTGCCCTTTTTGAAGCAAATTTGTGAAACTTTGCGTTCATACTTTGTGAATGAAATTCGATTAATAAAGAAAAGGATTGCAAGCCAAACTTTGCGTTGGATTCGATACTTTTGTGAGTTGATCTTATTTGGTGGTGATTAGCTTGAAGAATCTGAAGGACTCTAAGTAGTTTATGTAGACTTTGTGTTACATTTATTATTTAGATTGCATTTGTATTTATGTTTATCATTTGGTTGAATGATCTACAAGACTTTGTGCTTGTAATCGTTCATGCTCTTGCATGTTTTGGTTGAATGATCTACAAGACTTTGTGCTTGTAATTATTCATACTCTTGGATACTTTTGTTGAAGGATCTACAAGACTTTGTGCTTGTAATCGTTCGTGCTCTTTGATACTTTTGTTGGATGATCTACAAGACTTTGTGCTTGTAATTGTTCATGCTATTCGAGGAATTGTTGCGTCTAAGAAGACTTTGTGCTTCTAACGTGACAAACGGTACATCTGCACAGATCCAACATTGAAAAAGCTACGGAACGACTTTGTGCCTTCGTGACACCGCGCATGCATTGGAATAAAGGCTGCATTCCTCGGTGGTAGATTGCTTGGGCACATTTTAGTTTTGGGATGTAAATTTGGCAGACTTTAGCGGTGAAGTATTGTAAACATCTTCTCTGAAAAAGGAGAGAAGGATGAATGTAACACACCCCCCCCACTCCGTAAGTTTCGTGTACATTTTGTAATTACTTTCTTGTTTTACGATCTCTTCTGTTAGCAGTAAGAAGGGCGCCTCCCCTTTCCGAGAGGAGAGATTCACATCTCACATAGCTGTGGCTGAAGTCCAAGTTGTGTAATCTATCGAAAAGCTGATTACATAATTTTCACCCAACAGTTTTTTGGTGACTCTGCTGGGGAAACAACATACGCAATCTGAGCCTCATGCTTCTGATTGAAGTAGATAAGTTTCCTTTTTCTTGCTGTTCTTTTGTATATTGTTAACTCTGTAACATCCTTTGTATTCAGATCTACATTCTGGCAGACCAAATATATACAAGAGGATTGAGGGCTCAAGGAATAACAGATCCACTCTTTGAAGAGTTGTTGCAACATGACTTTTCATTTACTCTTCCACGAGCAAGGTCACCACTGCAACGGGCTATAAGCTTCCCTCCACGTAGCTAAAGATCTCCTATCCCAAGTGTTTGGTCAGTTTATCGCAGGCGTCCTGTTCAAGTACCTATTGTGCAACCAGTCATGGCCGCACCACCTACAGGACCGTGGGGAAATGCTTTTGGTCCCCTCCGTTTGACTTCGCCTTTGCACGAACTGCCACGTGTATCCAGGAAGCATCTTCTAAAATTTCAAGGTGATGGCAAACAACACCCCGATGAGCACATATCCGCATTCTACATCGTATGTGGTGTTCTTGGCATTGAACACGAAGATGTTTCTGTAAGATTGTTCATTGAATCCCTTCAAGGGGTTGCAGCTGAATGGTTCTTTACTCTTCCTAATGCTTCCATCACCAATTGGGCCACTCTTCGCACTAAATTTGAAGAAATATTTAAGCCTACTGAAGATTCACATGCTCTATTGGCGCAACTCACCACTATGCGTAAAGAGGCTCACGAGCCTATGCGCGAGTTTGTGGCAAAATTCAATAAATTGGTGACGCGAATCCCAAATGATGCAAGACCAATAGATCATAACCTGAAGTGCTTCTTCATCAACACTCAACTACCTAAGGTGAGTTTTTACTTGTGTAGGGAAAATCTTGTTAATGTTGAAGCAGCCCAGTAATTGGCTACCAGTCTGGAGGACGACATGATCCTTGCTAGAGAAATCAGGATGGGGACTAATGGAAATAAAAGGATGCAAGCCTCAGGATCTTCGGCGTCCAATGTTAGTACCCCCACTGCCAGCTCAAATTTTATAGATCCTATGATCCAAAGGTTGGCAAATGAAGTTTTGTCTCTTAAGAAGCAAGTGTCAAACAACAACAATGGTAACAACTACAAGGACGTCCCTAGGAGGACTTTTCCTAATTATGCTGGCAACAAAAATCAGAATCGTCTCCCGGCACCTCCAGGAAGACTTGCTCTGGAAGCCCCGCCTGCTAACAATGCTGCCGGGTACTATGAGACTGAACAAGATGATTATGCTCAGCCCGAATATCCTGAAGAAGAAAATGCCGACCTCTTCCAAGAAGAAGAAACTGAATCGGCTGGCGACTCCAAGATTAGCTATTTGCAAATGATGGAAGAAGAAGAAGAAGAAGACGACTTGGTGACTGACACTTACGCTGTTTTTACGTGGCATCAACAAAATCAACTTGAGAAAGCTCAAGCTGCTGCTGTTCCCGAAAAAGAGAAGCCGCCAGTAACGATTGCCAAAAGAGGATCTCCCCTCCCTTGGCAACCTAAGAAAGCAGCAAATCCACAAGTAAGTACACCTCGTTCTCCTTCGTCAACTCCCGTTATTCCTAAAGCTAATCCTCCCACTCCGTAAGTTTCGTGTACATTTTGTAATTACTTGTTTGTTTTACGATCGCTTATGTTAGTAGTAAGAAGGGCGCCTCCCCTTTCCGAGAGGAGGGATTCACATCTCACATAGCTGTGGCTGAATTCCAAGTTGTGTAATCTATCAAAAAGCTGATTACATAATTTTCACCCAACAAAAACAATGCCTTCTATTCCCACCTTTACCCCTTAAGTTATAGCATCTACAACAAAATATAGTAATAGTCTAAATACAAGTTAAAATTTTCTTGTGGTTATAGCCTTTTCCCTTCGAACACAATACCTATATGTTCATTACCTATTATAAACATACAAAATAGTAACACTCCTATCATCCACAATAGTTTGCCATATTCAACACATTCCCAAAACATGTCACTTAATGATCATGTGATAAACCAACTTTTGCAAAACATGTCGTCATTACAATACCAAATTTCAAACATGAACCAAAGTCAATCTAATGTAACCCTCCAATATACCTCACACGTGGTGCATTATCATTCACTATCTTAAAAAACTCATATTGTAAAATATTGAAATACCTTGCTTTGAGATGCATACTAGAAAAAGAGATCCCACCAACCACATATCAACCTTTTCCGCTTTATATAGTGATTTCCTTTTTGAAGATGCTCTTTTAGCTAAGTTATTTTTGCGATCATTAAAATATGTCACCTTGTATTGTTTTTTTCATTGTCAAATAACTCGATAGTGTCCTTTATGTAACTTGTTAATGAATTCATTCAACACTTTCAAGCAAACATTGGACCTCAACTTATATTAACAAATTTATTCCATTGTAAACAAGGACCTAAAGAGAAGGTGTCAAATACAAAGCTCTTTACTCACAAATCTCCTATAACCTTCCAGATGTCGATATACATAGAGTCTTTATTGGATATTTGCAACCAAAAATTAGAAATAAAATCTTGTTAATGAAGTATCTCCCATTTACATATTTATGTAAGGCTTGTCGTGATTATTACATATTGGTTAGTTAATATGGAAGTACACCTTCATCAGCTCTTATTGGTCAATCCAAAATTGTGTCTCATAACAACTATCAACCATTTAAGAAACAAAACAAGAACTTTATAAAGATAAATAATTTTCAATCATCTAATAACATCTAAATAGAAGTTGCCACTATAGAGTGATATCAATTTACGCCAAGAGGTAGACAATTTTTATAATTACCTAGTCCTCCCCATGCTATTATGTTATAATTGTTAAACAAAAATATGATTCAACTTCCTCCTATTAGGCCTATTAAACACAACTAAACCATTACCAAAAAACTTTTACGTAAAAGCATTTTGTCAATATCATCATACAGTTGGGTATGATACAAAAATATGTATACGTCTTAAGCACCAAGTGCAAGACCTCATTAATTCTAATATCATCCAATTCGCTGGCATAAATGTAAATGGAAATAAATTGGTTGACCACCCAATCAAAACTTACAAATATTTACAAACCCATTACCAAGTCATTCAACAAATTTTGTTCAACAAAGTGATACTAAAATCTATCCAATGTTGTAAGAACAATTGAATTTCAAATTTGTAAGGGTCAAACCAATCTTTTTCCCAATATTTCTTTCACATATATTGATGCTTCTATAATTGCGCTTGATGGTCCTCTTTATATCACTGGTACAATCAATGATACACTCACAAGGGGAATACTCATTGTTCTCACATGTGTAGTGAATGTGATCACTAAAGAATTTTTATATATGTATGAACTTTATAAAGATGGTTATGAACAATAGAAAGCATTATTAAAAGGTTCATGATGGTTCTATCCTCCCTACGATTCGTTCTATAACTCCTAGTAAATATTGGACCTAAACAGTTGGATGTTTCATTTACCATAATTTTGATGTAGGACCAAATTTGTTTAAGTTAGGTCATCTGTGGCTAAGATCCATGAGTGTGATCCCATCAGTTATTTATAAATGCCTTAAATTCTCATTTGAAGAATAAATACATACTATTTACCATAGTGGATTTAAACCTTTGGCCTCTCATGGAAATATTTTACTAGATTAATTTTGGATTCAACCAGTCTAACTTGTCAAACCGTGTGAGGATTATTTATTTGTCATACAAAAAATTTAAAGCTAAGTGTATAGCCAAACTATCCCTTAGTAACATTCTGCTCAAGGCCCCTTAGTCTCTAGTGGCTATGATGGTTGTTCCCCCTAATTCATAGGTAGTGAATGAAGCTTAACTCAAATCAGGTATTCTTCCTTGACCTTTTGGTATGTATGTCGTGGTTCCCC
>VDFB02348628.1:0-44777 GCA_007258455.2 Sequoia sempervirens
TGAAGCATTACTGCTACTGACGCGATTACATGACTGCATTTAACCATTTTTACGTATACGAATACTGCAAAGTTGACATGGGCGTTGATTACACAAGCATCTCCCCTATAACAAGGCGTAGTGTTTCCAAACTTAGAATATTTTTTACATTTTTCACCATTTGAAAATCCCCTTCGTCGCAAAGCATCTTTTTCAACATCTTTCGCCACAAAATCTTTTGTGATGAGTTTGAGGCTTAGATTTCGACACCTTGTACTGGCCAACTGCCATTGATGACCTCAGAGGTCCTAACTTTTCTCCTAAAAAGTGAAATAGACCAACCAGAGCTAAATTGACTTTTTCTTGATTCTGACTTCACCAATGTGATCGTGAAGTGAAATAAGCCAATCGAAATTATTTTCAGTCAATTCTGGCAAGATCCTATTTTTAAGGTTTTTCCTAAAAATAGGGACCCGGAAACCCCTAATTTTCAAAATTTTCAAAATTTTCCAGTATCTTATAGACATTAAACCCACAAAAAGCCCATGCTTGATTTGACCTAAAACTAACTTTTGCCGACAATTTTACAAGATTTAGACCATTATAATCAAAATGCCTTAATGAAGCAAAAATTTAATTTTGGGTGCAACACTCACACAAATTTCATTATCACACCTAATAAAATAGTTTGAACAAAGCCTTTTCCACAATACATACAAATCCACAACAATAACAAATTTTCTTGTATATTCTTTTCATTGCACTGCCACTGTTGTCTCCTCTTCAAACGTTCCACACAGCCGCAAAAATTGTCATATAGTAGATTGTTAAACATCTCATTCTCCAGCATCTTCCTTCATATTGTCATAGGCACAAAGATAATGAATGCTCTAATACCATATTAAAATGGTGAGCAATTAATGAGCAGAATGCATATAACTATTTCACCATTGTTGCACAGTAATAACACGTGTAATAATATATTGATTTCAGATTGATTTTACATTGTTGTGCATTGGCTATTATAGCCTTACAATTCCCATACCAAACTAACTTACGGGAATAACTTCCCAAAAACCAACTTTTGTTTTATTTATATAAACTAAACTACAAACTAATGATGTAATACTAACTCCAACAGTCTAATTATCTTTCGCTTATTCTTATTCATCCCAATAAATATGAGCCAACATTAACATAGAAAATACGAGCCCTAATCATTCACGTAGTGGCAAAATGTGGATATTGTGGATTACCTACAAAAGTCTTTTTATAAAAGAGTTGATCTGCAAGTTAGTTGCTGGTGATGCTACTTGTAGTCGGCTTCTTAAAGCATCATCTCCTTCTCTTTCAAAGAAGAATAATTTTCAAGAAATTCTAGATACCATGGCGAGTTACTCTCATCTATTTGGCATACAACAAGTATCCCTTGCAGAAATATTATTGACAAGAACTTGATATTTACCATCTAGGATGGAGCTCAAGGGATTTGCTGATAGAAAAAGAGCACTATGCTCACTTTTGCAAGGCACCTTTGTGGTTAACCAGTTGCCTCCCTAGAGCAAGCCCTTGTGTGCTCTTACAATCTGTCTAAAATAGCTACTTCAAAAAGGCTACTTCAAATTATCCATTTAGTGGTTTTCTATGCTGTTTTCAACAAAAAATTCTTCAGAGTGACACACTTCTGATGGCGTGTTGTTCATAGCTCTACATTTGCTTGTGTTAGGACTTGATATTTTCTCTTCAACTAGAATACAAACACATCAAATGGCAAATAATGACATCACTCCACAGAAATCAAATCGAGAATGTTGAAAGGTTGTGCTCAGTTCCTAGAATTTTTGCCAATCATTGCTTGCCACACACCAACCTTCATCTTCTTGACAGATTTTTTATTGGCTGCAATTGTTTGGCCTCATGCAGCAATTGATGGGTAGAGAACCTTTATTTTCTTTGTAATTTTCTTGGTGGACTTGAATTGTTATTGTTGTATACATCTATAGGTGAAAATTTATAAAACCTTCCCTACTGTTACTTAATGCTTACTTGTTTTCTTCATCATATAGAAGATGAATTTTCTTTGGAGGGGGTGATGTAGTCAACATACAATTATGTTTAGCTAATATGATTATATTTGACTATGTGTTAATCATTTATCAGCTTTCAGGTAGTTATAGAAGTCAACTGGTAGATGGTTGTGTTTCAATTGAACACCATTGAGTCATTTAAATAGCAATTTGATCCTTGTCTGACCATCTGACCATCTTTGGTCTACTTCTGTAATACTTCATGAGCGAGTATATATATATGTGTTGTTATTTATGTTATTAATTCAAGCATCGATTTTATCAGATAGAGTAAACAATTATCATATACAGAAGCGGCTATTCTTAGTGTTCTATTTCTGAGCAGCGGATGAGAGTCTAATTTCAGGCCTTTAATATTTTATCAGTTGTTTTAGAATGAGTTTACTTTGAAGTTGGTTTTTTTCTTTTTTTTATTTGCAGCTTGAGCATATATTTTCTTTAAAGCAATTCTTTTTGGAATACTTAATTATTATTCTCAAATCTCTAAAAATTGTTTATTGTAACCTATAAATAAATGCTTTGAACCATAGTTGGAAAACTCACCAATTGCAAGTACTCGGCAAGCCCGGAAAGCTTAGTTCGGCAAAAAACTTGGCGACTTAAAAAATTGCTTAAATTTCATTAAAAATGCATTTTTTTTTGCAAATTTCAATGATAAAATGCATCCAATGAGTCAATAAATGAGTACATAAAAGAAACAAGCTGAATCTAGTTGTATTTGATTGATTTGAAAGCAAATTGGGTACAAAATGGCATCCTCATGTGGAATGTGCTGATGTTGATATTCTGAAACAAAATGAAAATAGCAAATTGTTTTTTTTAAATGAAAGTATATACTACATTAATATATTTTACAAATTTACATCTTCCTCTTTCCCATGTCTAGTGAAAACTAGGGGAGAGGTAGAACTAGACGATATTATAGATGAAGACTTGTAGGCAAACTTGGAAACTTGGACTTGGAGAGTACCTAGAAAATCAAATGAATTCAATGGGAGTTTTAGGGCAATGCCCCCAATGGGATCGAGGGGCAGCGCCCCTTGTGGGGGTTTGGGGGCAACGCCCCTAGCAGGGTCAAGGGGCAGCATCCCTTGTGGGGGTTTGGGAGCAACTCCCCCAACGGGGTTGAGGGGTAGCGCCCCCCGTGGGGGTCTGGGGGCAATGCCCCCAACGGGGTCGAGGGGCAGCACCCCTCGTGGGGTTCAGGGGCAACGCCCCCAGCGGGGTCGAGGGGTTCAGGGGTGTTCAGAAATGAACTGGTTAAAATGTGATTGAATTAACAAGAACTGATTACAATATATAGAAGTTCCAAAGTACTGTAGCAGTACTGTAGTCATTTAAGAAATGACCTACTTCTAACTACCTATCACTGTAGACAGACTAAATACATTAACTATTGATCATTAACTAAAGAGAGAAATATTATTCTAACACCCTCCCTTAATGGTTAATCTATCAACTAGCCTACAGAAAACAATCTGCAGGTTGGTTGGTCATAAATTCTTCAGAACACTCTACTGCTACGGAGACCCTCCCTGGATCTGCAGAATGTTGATGACCAAGAGTACAAAAAACCGTCCAGAAAATAACAGAGAAGGTTGCCCCTTCTTTAGAAAGCTCTGCAACAAGAGACAAGAGCCTGCCACGGACTCTGCCACTGAGATGAGTCTGCCACCAACCCTCCCAGAATCTGCAGAACTGCTGACCAGAAGTCATCACAAAATGTCCAACCTAACGTTGAATAACAGAGCTGTCCCTCCCTAAAACCAGAGACACACGGAGAACAACTGCCACGATTTTGAGGAATAATCGGCAAACCATCGAAACTTTTGCAAATGAGCACAACGCTCGAGAACAAACTACAAGAAACTAATGGTGCAGATGTTCGCAAAGGCAACTCCAAGTGCGACCACAACAAACTGCAACCAACCACAATTTTTAAGGAAAAAATCGCCAAACCCAAAGATCCGAAGATTACAAATCATCGTTTCTTCGGAAAAAATGATAAAAACCCACGCATTTTGCGAATTACAGAAACCCAAAAAGTCGTCGACACGGAATCCGAAACACAAATCAGCATACAAAACATCGTTTTTAAGGAAAAACGGTAAAACCCTTTAGAAACCAGAGAGCCCTCTCGTACAACAGAAACCCTGACTAGGGTAAACAGGAACTGACCCTTAATTTTTGAGGAGAAAATTATAAACCCTCCCTGAATTTTTTAAGGGAAAAAATTATGAAAACCCATAAATCTGAAGAGTACCTAGAAAATGTTGCTGAAAACCTAGAAAATTTTTTGAATACCCAGAAAATTTCGTCAGCACCCATTTGCACATATTTCGAGGCACGAACTTCGAGGCACCCACAAAAATCGGAGATCAACCGATTTGAGTTCTCGAGAAACCCAGCAAGAATCTACAAACGAAAAAAATTTCCGCCTTGAACTAGAGGGTCAAAACCCTAGACAAAAATTCTGGAACCCTAGCCGCCATAGATGAACTAGAAAGTTGCAGAAAATAGCTTGAAATCTCCTGAAGGCGCAGCACACTGAGGGCAAAACCCTAGGCGTCGCTGATGAAGGCAAATCGCGTCTTCAAAACATAGAAATTTCGCCCACAAAATCGCACTTAGACAGAGGTGCCAAAACTAGAAATCGCGGCTTACAAAGGCGTTGATGAATTTCACAAAAACGTCACCAGAAATCGTGTCGGATTTGCAGAAGACGCAAGTCAAAGAGACGCAAGGCACCAAGAATGAAGGTCGCGTCACAGAAATTGCAGGTGTTGTGCCCAGATACAGTGAAAAAACGCGGACTGAAATAAGAACGAAAAACGTGACCAAAGAGCTCAAAAAATCGCGACCCTTTCAAACACAACATCGAGCTCACAAGATCTGAGAAATGCGGCCCTAATAGCCACACAAACGCGTCCTGAAGGGCACCAAAAACGCGTTTGAACGAAGCCAGGAAAAACGCGACGCAAATCCGCGCAAAAATACTAAAGAACACGGCCAGAAAACTCATTCAAATCGCGCCTTCACAAAAAATGTTTGTTACAGAGGTCGCGTGAGCAGACAGAAACAAATCACGACCAACTAAAGAAAAAAATTGCGCCTTCAAATCAAAAAGGGCCTCGATTTTCAGCCACGAAAAATCCTTACGGGAAGCCCACGAATTCTCAAACTCCAAAACCCTCGAATTTTCTTCAGGAGCAAACCCTAGCACGAACAGAGAAATCACAATGATTTCTGGTGTAAAACACAAGGATGCTCTCAGACCCACGCGAATCACAGAACTGGAAGAACCTCCCAAAAACCTGGGCCTCCTATGAGGGAGTCAAACCCAGACGAGCAACCTAAGCTCTGATACCATGTTCAGAAATGAACTGGTTAAAATGTGATTGAATTAACAAGAACTGATTACAATATATAGAAGTTCCAAAGTACTGTAGCAGTACTGTAGTCATTTAAGAAATGACCTACTTCTAACTACCTATCACTGTAGACAGACTAAATACATTAACTATTGATCATTAACTAAAGAGAGAAATATTATTCTAACAAGGGGCAGCTCCCAAATTAAGACCTTTAAAACCACACAAACCACAAAAAAGAATCAAAATTGCCTTTATTCCGGTCGCAGATTTCTTTTTGCTAAGAGGCCGAATTTTTTAAAAAAACTGTCCAAGTTTTTCTGAAAACCTCGGCAAGTTTTTATAGGTGAATACTTGCCACCAAAAACTCGTTTTGAAAAAAAAACTCGTGAGTTTTTGGTGAGTTTTCCAACTATGCTTTGAACACATAAACTTTCAATGATAGTTGAAGTAAAGCTTATGCTGTAGAGACTGCCATTCACATTTTTATCTAAGTTATTGTCTTCTTGTGTAAGGTTCTTGTCAGTGGAATACAGTTAAGAATTAAGATTTGTATTAGCACTTATCTTTTATCTTGGCAAGTAACTTTGTGTTTTTTTAAGTGGCTTACTTTCCTTAAATCTTACAATGTCATTTCAATTAGTAGATTAGTTTTCATTTAGTCCTCTCTTGTTAATGTGGATCTACTGGTCTCTCCTTTTAACCAACTGGCAAGCATTTGTCTTTCAGTTCACTTTGTTTAGTTGCAAATCACATATATAAAAAACCTTGTTTGTGAGATAAGTTCCTTTCAGGTCTCGTACCTCCAAGATCATGCAAACCCCATTGATAATATTGTAAAGTGTGCACAACTGTAAACTTGTTTGTAGCTTTAGGTTTTAGGAGTAGTGTTTAGATCGAAGTGAGCTTCCACTATTAATTTGAAGAGAGGTTTTCCTCGTGTGCTATTCAATTGTGTTGTATCAACTGTATGCCAAAGACACTAGCAGCTGTCCCTAATCATCCAAAAATTCCCTAGAATAGATCCATGCCAAAGGAGATTGACAATTGAGAAAGATGAATTTGGCTTATAACCAACTCCAAAACCCTTAATTGTCAAGCACTTCTAAAAGTCATGATCGACTGTCTCCTCTTTCCCATACATGGAGAAAGCACCTGCAATGTCTGCCTTAACAATTTTTTGACAGTTAAACTTTGATGAATTACTCATCATCCAAGCACATTGAATTTGAAGAAAGTTATTTCTGCCCTTGCAGACACATTTTGAGTTGGGTAAATATGATTTGATGCAATCATTGTTTTCTTGTCAATATATATGTTTTTACCATATTTTGGTTACTGATCCAGATCTGTCTAGAAAGTGGTAAGTTTTGATTTCAATTCTCTATGCTGTTTGGAACACTTGGACTCCATGTATGTTCACACGTGCATAATATTTTTTACTCTAGTGAAACATTTAAAATCTTGATAAAAATTGAATACACATGTAAATGCATGTAGCAAATTTCTATTAACACTATACATGCAATAAAACCAAGGCATATCTTTATTCTTTTTAAAAATGAATCTCATACTACTCCAAAAAACATTTGATTCACATTAGGTGAGCATTATTGATCACAGGGAAACCTCTCCCTACATGAGCAAGGAAAAAAAGCACCTAGGCCTGCAATCCAGTGGACAAACAATTCTCATCCCCCCAAAACCACTTAAGCTTAGTTTGCACCCAACAAAAATCTCATCTAAAAAGTTGAATCTTCCTAAAAGCAATATTGCATCTTGTCCTCCAAAAAACTTATATCTTTTGATTTTCTCTTAGCTTTAATGGTTAATCCATTTTTATTGCCTTAAAAATATCTTTTATCTTATTATTCATTTTTTTAACTTTTCCCTTTTCACGACATTTTCATACAACAGTCTTTCTTTCTTTCATCGCTCTTGACTTTTGGTTTCATTCCAGAGGATAACATTTGTGTTTCTTGGTAATTCCTTCCATTTATTGTATAAGGTATGAAAACTTACTGTCCTTTTTAAAAGAACAAGATAATAACATCTACAACTGCAACAAACTATAAATCTTAAATATATTCACTAGAAAAATAATTCATTTAGCTATTGCTGCTTTTTCATATCTATTTCTGGGAGCTGCAATGAGATTAAAGTTTGCATTTAAATAAAACTCAATAAGCAAAAAGCGTAAGCCTCCTCCAAAATATAAATTCCTAAGCCTTGCAAGCTTCATGCAATAGAAAGAACCTTTAAACCAACATTAATTCAGCCATTGTTATTTCAAGTGGTACTTTTCAATATCATATATTTATGAAACATGAAACATACCAGTGTTACCATTTATTCCTTGAATTGATCAATTTTTGAATTTTTGACATTTATCATTTTTTTTATTTTTCAAATGATCTTTAAGGGTAACTTTCATTTCCATTTGAAAGAGTGCTTTTTCAATTCCACACTGAAGCTACCGACGTGAATCAAAGGACTTTCTCAGTTAACACAGGAATGGTGAAGTTAAAAAACAAAGGAACCGGGATTTGCTTACGATACTGAAGTAATGATTGAACTGCTTGCAACATTGAAGGACAGACTTCCTTAACTGGCAAAACTTCCTGCAAAAGGTTTGGTAGAAAATAAAAAATCAAATTGTTAAATAATACAAAATGCTTCCATAATACAGAACAATATATAAGTTATATAAGAGAATAAAACTAAAAGCAAATGAGCATACTTGAACACTTCTTGCATCACTTTGGAAACCTGAAATAAGCATTCGCTGCAATGTTTTCAAACATAGGAGCCATCTCTCACATGTCAATTGTAGAGCTTGCTGACGTTCAAATGGAAAAACAGTTCCAACAGGAGATTGAACAAAAACAGAAAACTCATGGAGAATAGTTTGCATATCACTGCGCCAATGATGCCACGTATAATCAAAAAGCTGGGAAGTGATCTACAGACCAAAGTTGAAAACCAATGAGAACAACAACCACAGCATAAAACACATAACTTTGATTCAAACTTGCTTAAAACTAATTCTCATAATAAGATAACTACGTAATTAAAACATAACTAAAATAAAAGCAAAATAGAAAAGATAAGTTATATCATGCATGGCTTAAAAAGGCACAATACTTAACCTCAAACTGTTTTATGTATCAAAATAAAAGTTTAATTACTAGTTAATTTCTATGCAAGAACTATCCTACTCTAGATTGTATTGTCAGAGTACCATACTAGCAAAATAAGCATTCTAGATTTTGAATTTGGACTTAAAACAATAGCAGGGGATATGTTGTCATATAACAATAGTTTGCATATCACTTTGGATGACATGGTGCATAAGCTCTGACAACTAACTAAAAACTTGTAATTAGCGAATTCATGGGTGCCTTCCCCAAACCCAAAACTTTGATTCAAACTTGCTTAAAACTAATTCTCATAATAAGATAACTACCTAATTAAAACATAACTAAAATAAAAGAAAAATAGAAAAGATAAGTTATATCATGCATGGCTTAAAAAAGGCATAATACTTAACCTCAAACTGTTTTATGTATCAAAATAAAAGTTTAATTACTAGTTAATTAAACTTTTGCATATCACTTTGGATGACACGGTGCATAAGCTCTGACAGCCATGTTAAAACTTGTAATTAGTGAATTCACGGGTGCCTTCCCCAAACCCAAAACTCACATATCTTGGCTCCAGGAGAACTACCAATGAGATCGGTTGGCATTTTCAATATGCCAAAGGGCTACTTCTTAGCCAAGATTTTCAGGGAGCCACTGGTTCATGAAAAATCTGGTCTCTTCATGAACCCTTGGTTACTGGCCTTCCACCCGGCTGAAGATATTTCAAGCACAATTGCTGTTTGGATTGGGCTTCCTCTTCCTCCAACAGAAAGCTGATTAGAGTCTTTCCTCAAGGAAATAGGAAATGTCATAGGGGACTATATCATAGCCTAAAAGTTCACCAAGCACCCTAGAGTCCTTATCTATTGGCATATTCAACTAGACATTTCAACTACCACCAAATTGATGAGAAAAGCCCAATTCAATTTCGGAAGTATGTGACTCACCCACCAAAACTTCAAACAAAAATGTGGAAAAATGGTGGCATAAATCTGTTCCATTTCACACCATGAAATGTACGAATTTCAGAACAATTTAAGCCAGCAGGCTAACAATGAAAGCATGTTATCAGCAAGTTGGCAAGATCTTCTTTCAAACAAAATATACCAAGGAGAAGTTAAAGGGAAAAACAGATCAAAGAGGATGGGTTCAACAATGAAATTACTGAACAATAAAAAATATCAATACAAGACTAAGAAGTCCTGCAACAAAGGGAAGAATGCTATTCGAGGCAAAGATACAGAAAATATGGGTCAGACAAGGAAATATGAACAGGAAACTCTTTCATAAGACTGTAGTAATACAAAACACATCAACTCAGTCACGCAAATAAGAATAGACACCAACACTCTTCTACAAACCAATCCAGAGATCATGTAGTGGGCTACTGATTATTTCAGGTCTTCGTCAATAGAGAACACAAAGTATGCAGACACTAAGAGAGTTCAGAATTGCAGAAAAACGACCCCAAAAAATTGGGTGAATCTGAAAACACAGCCAAAACATGGGCAATAACTGAAGAAGAGCTAAAAACCATCGTGTTCCCATTCCAAAAGGAAAAAGCACCAAGCCTTGACAGTTTCGTTGCTGTCTTCTATCAAATATTCTGGGACATAATGAAAGGAAACTGTTGGCAGTTATTAAAAAATCCAAGAGAAACAAATAAATTTTGCAAAGTATGAATGTAACATTGTTGGTCCTCGATCAAAAGAAAGCCGTACAGTGAAAATGGACCAATAAATACCCATAGTATATAGCATATTTGTAAAATACTCTCAAAGTTTATTTCCTGCAGAATTAAGCCTTTGTTGCCCATCTGTATATAATGTAAAGTCCATTCCTTGATTCCATCTTTGTTCTCTGAAAAACACAGAAAGCAACACAAGGCAGAAAAGCGAATTGGGAAAAGAATTCACTGGTGACTAAACATGTGAAGAAAGACCTGGCTATCCCTTCAGAATTCGGCACAGAGATGTTGATGAGCTGATGGAAATGCTGAAAATCATTGAGTTTGAGGAACAAAGGCGGCAGAAGCATAACAAATTGATTATTCAGACTCACAAAGCACTCAATATACCCAATTCAAGGCTTCACGGAACTGCCTTGTCAGACCCGTACGAACTGAAGGTTGTAGTTAAGATATTCAAAGAATACAGGTTGGTGGGAAACAATCAGGAGGAATTCATTTTGCCATCAGAGCAACCAGCATAATCTTCTCAGTGAGTACCATTTTCGGAAAGCATGTGTACTCCTATTTTTAGACTGTCTAAAAAATAAAATCAGCTTTATTTATGGTAAAAATATGCTATTTTGCATGGAAGCTATTTTTGAGTTTAGATATTTCTAGAACAAAGCTGATTTCAGCATAATAGCTTATTTTAGAAGATGAACCTTAATCTAAACTATTTTTCATTTCCATGCAATTTTCATTTTTAAAGTAATTTTACTTTTAGAAGACACACAATTATGAAAAGTGAAACTTTGAAACCCTATAAATATATGTAGTATTTTTGAGACAAAGTAATGGTAAATCTTGCTACACTTTGTGCATAAGTTTATTGCTTAAGCTCTCTTTGTGCATGTGACGAGATTGTTATGCTATATGCAATTTTGTCATATTCATTGACTTGCTTTGTGTGAAGGGTTTTATTTATTAAATAAATGATTACCAATAATTTCAGGTTTCCTTCTGTGATTGTTGTTAATCCAGGTACTTGTAGCTTTGTATACACCACTCGGGTGTTTAATTTATAAAATCTCATCTTGTGTGTGCAACCAAAATCTTCAATTCAGCTCTTGTGTGCACATACTTCTTGGTGTATGTCTTTTAGCCAGAAATTGTGTTTGTTTGCATTATATTAGGTTAAGTGTTCATAGGGTCACAAAAGATACAAAACCTCTCATATGTGTGTGGAATAACCATTCAGTTTTGTGCTCATATCTGTAAAGAAAAAATGGATGTGATAGATTAGCTTATTTTCTATTGCATGTTGAAAACCCTCCACAAAAAGAAAAACTTTGTACATGTTATGAAAACTGTAAGTTTGTCCACAAACTAATGTTCTAGGACTAAAGTTAAGTTTATATTTATACAAGTGAGCTTTCCCTTCTAATTCAAATCCTACCTTACATACTGTTTCATTTTGTGTTGTCCCAGAAAGGACAACTTAAATGCTAACAATAGCAAAACTACAAAAAGACTTTCCAAGGAGAATCTTTTTCAATGGAAAGAAATATAATGGACATAATTTATAGATTTCTCCAATAAGCATACAGAAAACATAAATATTCATTAACTGGCTTTATTCATAATCATTGCAAAATCATAAAAGTTTTCTAAAAGGTTCAAACAACTTTATTATGTCTAAAACATCAAATATTACACACTTCACCACCAAATTCAACAAATTATAGTCGATAACCTTTTTTTAATTAAGATTTGCCATTGAATTTTGAATTGATCATTTTTTAATTACTAGCATCTACGAGCAACTTTCACACTTGTACTGTCCCAGACAAATATTAAAGGGTAAAAACCTCTGCAAAGTTACGTTGATCTGCAGTCAGACGTTTAGTTGATAGCTCTTTCAAAGTACGATGAAGAACCATGTACACTCTCTGAGTAGTAAGGATATTGGCTGGTTGAAGTTGTTGTATGAGAATAGAAAACAGGTCAGGCCTGTGAAAGAGGATGCATGCATTAGATTTCAATAAGGGCATTGTACTAAAAATTCCTTGCATAGAAAAATATGTAACTTATTGTAGAAAATTATTTAGAGTAAAAACATCACGGCAAACATTTTATGAAAACAAAGTTACAAGAAAAATATCTAGAAAATTCAAAATTGTCTTACATTCGAAACCAAAAGTCACACTCTTCAACGCCAACCAAGTAATTTTCAGATAGCATAACATGAAGTAATTGTCTTGCATGTATAACATAATACATCATAAAAATATTATCATGACAAAAATCACAGAATCTAAAAGAAATGCATCATATTTGTACACCATGTTTCAAACGGTATGATAATTATCTGAAAAAAAAATCCTTCCATGTTTTAAGGATTTGTATAAATTCTAATACAAGCATGTTGCAAGTAATACCCCTAATATATGTGCTAGATTACATACTAGTAAGTAATTATAGAATCTATAGATAGAAAAGGTCAATACATAAATCAAAAAAGCTGCAACTGTCAGATTCTTGTTAACTTCACTGTACTGCATAATATTTAATCTAATAGCGACTCATGATAGGTCTTGATATTTCAATGCAAATTCAACAACACAGATATACTTTTTTTCCTTCATGATGTTCCTAATTTCTAAGCTATTTAAGCAATAATATAAGTGATGCAGTCTAGGCAAGGGGATCCAATCAAGGACTATCTAGCATCCTACAGATATACTCACAATCATAAATGCCATACAGGAGCCAAATTAGTACTGTTACATTAATTTAAAAACAATCTCTGCTCTTACAGGCTACAATAGGCTGAAAGAAGTCTAACTCACTACCTTAAGATAATCTCACATGCCCTGCCCAATATGGTTTACAAAAATAAAACAACCCAACACCGTACTGTTGCCCAAGTCCTACATACAGACACGATCCAGCCCTGTAGTCTCCCTCCCAGATATATGCACAAACCTCTACTTCCAGAACCCTTCAATGGCTGCATACTAGACTATGTCCCATGAGCTTTAAATACTTCCTTGGCCTAGTCTCTCTTCTTTCCACTACTCTCTTCCTCTCTCTTTCTGAGCAAATAATTTTTCCCTCTTTCTGTATTCGTTGCCCTGTACAGGAAAAACTGATGCTTTTATTTTCCCTCCCAGTTGCACACAAGCATATGTCAATGAGGTGACCAGGCAGATGCTAACAAAGTCACACACAAGCATAAGCTGACAAAGTGCACAACAAGCTAACAAAGTGAGTTACCTTGCTACAAAAGTAACTTGCAAGTTTGTTGACAAAGATGATAAAGCAAATGGATTACCTTACTGCAAAAGTTAACTCAAAATGCTACAGAAGATGCAACTATATTTTCTTTGCTACTGAAGTAAGCTAGAATGTTATTTCACCTCTAAACTCTTCCAAGCATGACCAAAACCCGCACACAAAGTCAAAATTCTCTCAGCCACCCTTATTTTGGATTTAATTGATACAAGATTGTTTATGGACCCAAATGCTCCTGCATCAAACATGTCAGGCAAGATATGTGAGTATGGTACTCACAAAGTAGAGCTAAGTTACATAATTTATCAGTCCTTTTCTGCTGACTTACTTCTCTCCAATTCCGTAAGCTGAGCTTGTTGGGCTAACTGGGCTTGAAATCTGAATCTTTGGTCTTCAAGTTCGACCCATAATTTTTGTGAGGTGTGTACTGATTTCAGCAACAAGAATATGTTGGACTGTCATTTCAGTTTGCAACATATGATAAAGGTACTAAAACCTATGTTCAATTGAGTATAAGGCTTCAAGGACTTCTCCATCAAATCCACTCGAGGACGGGGGTACCCTGACTGGAATTCAATTATGTTTTATCTCTGACAATTATGTAGTGGGCCAACCATGAGAAATAAAAGGTTCAATGAATTCATCATGCCACTCCCCTTCAACAAACTGCAAAATAGTAAAATACATCAGGCCTCTTGTTAAACCAAGTGAGAATGGGCACTATCTAGCCTCCATACAATTTCTGCTACTTCACACATTATATGTGCCATAGGTTCCAAACCCTTAACATACTGTTTGATGGTGTGAAGTAGATCTGCAGGATCTAGCTTTGAGATCTAAATAGAAATCACATCATTCTCACTGGATGATGGGCTATGTGGTACAGGGGATACATTTTTATAGATCATGTTGTTGTGTAAGACTTGTCTCTAGCTAAAGAATGTCAAGAAGTGTTTGAGTAGGCTCCTCAGAATTGAGCACAAGGCTCATTGGAGGATACTCTACAGACTCAATCATAACCCCCAATAAACTTAGCCACTCATGGCCAAGTGGTCATGATCTCTATCTGGCTGAAATCTACTAGATATTAAAGATCGTACTTGCGTATAAACTGTGTCCAAAAAAAAAATGCTATAGCATGTTGCATTATATATAATCCCTTATGTTTCAAGGATAGGAATTCTTGGATTATGATGGAAAGGAGCTCTACCTAGTTGTGGATTCACCTCTTGCTAACTGCAATCATATAGTCAATCATCCATGCTACAACTTCCAAGGCTCACGAGGCCCCCATCAAGCTATTTTTATTAAGGTCTAAGATACATCATCATTTGTCAATTTTTAAGTAATCCTTTCTCAAACTTCTATGTCCTTTACTCCATTATTTGCCAACTCTTCACTTGTTATCACTGCATAGCATTTGAACAGCCCATTTTTTTGTGCTTGACTAACATTACTCGTGGGTTTTAGTATTGAAAGCCCTGTGCATGAAACCCCAAATAGTAGAGAATAAGGAAAATTATGAGTTAGTAGTAAAGTAGATGGATATAAATATATAAGACAAAGAAGGGGGATTGTCTGTTGTATTTATTTCATTATCTAAAATTATTTTTTCCCCTTTCCTAGCCAGAGCCAATGCCACTTGGGAAAAATCCCAAATTTCCACCAGCAAAATATAAAAACTTGTACCTGAAATAGCCCCTAAACCTTCTCCTGGTTCTTGAATCTTTTAGGGTTTTCCAAACTTAGCCAACTTTTCTTGAAATGCCAATTTTGATGTTAGAATGCAGCCTAAACAAAAAGGATGAACAAATTACTTCTTGTAAAGGTCATGCAGGTAGTTATTCAAATTGACTTAAATTTCAACAGACTTTTCTTGCCTAGTCCAGACAGTTGAATCTTCTTTAGGAAGGCATACATCACAGGAATCTGTAGCAAGATTGGCATGTGGAAAGGCTATACAATGTTGTATGACAACAGTTGTAGACTTGGAAAAGGAGCCAAATTATGCAGCAACAAGCGAGGATAGATTTAATAGGTACGCAATAAAAATTTAGCCAATAATTTATGGTCCATATGACAGGAAGGACGCAACCTAGTGTCCGTACCATGTACTGAGCATAGGGCCATACAGAAAAATGGGGAATGCGAAAGATTTTGTCCATTCATTTCCTCTTCCAAGCATTGATATTTATTTCAGTTTTGAAGAATGCACACAGGTTGGCATTCATATTTACCTTTGGGAGCAAGTGGTTTGCATGCTAATGACTTTATTGGAGCACAGTTTGGGAATAGAACAAAAATTTGATGTATGTATGACCTCTTGAAACTTCTTGTTGAGCTTTGTAGGTCGTGTTCAGACTTTAGAATGTTGTACTTGACTGATACATAGTGGAGTTGAGGAGTATTTGCTCTTCGAACTGGAGTGTTCTCCCTGTTTAAGGTTTCTGTAGATCACATAGCATATCCCAATCATTGTCTATCGTTCCTCGCTATTAGATGATGCTTGGATGCATATGTATGAATGTCCCATGGATTTAGTACTGTTAGCATACACTTGTACTTGCTTTCGCAGTTGTTTTGATTAGCACATAATAAGAATCCATAATTGGTCAATTAATTAGGAGTAACTTGATCAATTTGTGGATCAGGAAATGAATCAAGGGTTGCCTTCTAAAGGGCATTAAAGAAAAACACATAAAAGATAGTGACAGTGTAAAATGGATGAGAATAGATTGGACAGAAATTGGAAAAGCCAAGAAGCATAGTCAATGTTGTATTCATCATCAAAACGGATCGTGGTGCAACTATTATTGGTGACCTAAAAAATAGGAAAGGGAGCAAGCAGGAGCAACAGAGGAGCATGGAGGGTCAAGCTTAAGACATTATGATCAACAAAGGGGATAGATGCATGACAAAGAGGTCTCAATTATGAGAGATAAAAGACCTGTGCTTAATCAGCAATGCTAGCACCACCATGATGAGAGAAGCATATAAATATATAAGAAGTCCAGGAAACAAAAGAGCATTTTAAGAATGCAGATACTCTAAGATTCTCCCAATGAATAAAGTATCTCCCATGAGCATTGACAGTGTCATTCGTCTCAGTCAGAGTCCTCAACAAGCTAAACTCATCCGCGTCGAATTCCTAACGGCAAAGCTTAGCATCAACAAGATCATGAATTAGCGTGCGAGGGGTCCTAGGGTGAGCATCAAAGTAGGGTGAGTGGCAAAGCTCTAGATGGAAGTCAAGGCAATGATTTCTTTCAATGTGCACAACATAATCAAAAGAGTTCAATGGGAAATAGCATGTATTAACAAAATCATCTAATGCAAAAGTGGACCGCTCTAAATTTAAAACCACCTCTATCAAGAATGTAAATCAAATGCCAACTACAATATCCTAGACCAAAAGTTGTCATAGAAGAGACAAGTTACCCCACCCAAATCATGAACACCCCCTGACCTAAGAGTATTGCAACAAAAGGTTGAGGCCCAAACATAACTTGTGATTATAGGGATAGCCTGCTCAAAGATCTCGTCAGTTTCAATAAAAAAGATGATATCTTGTGAAGAAAGAACACCCTGGGAGAACTTGGAGAAGAGCATACAAAACCATTAAAATTGCAGCATGCAATGAAGACACCATTTCCAACAATTGAGACTCAAGAACATCATCATGCAGACAAACAAGTTCATGACCACCCCTAAGGAGGGGAATCTCTTGTAATGACCTGCCAATTATCCTTTTTGGCAGCATCAACTAGAGCACAAGCCTTCTAAAGCTTCTCCACCTAAATCATGTGAGATTGGCATCCAGAAAGATCTTTTGAGCGACAGAGAAGAGCAGTTTCTTAGCTCTAAGGGCTTATAAGTGCTTTTCACTGGACCACAATCTAATTAAAAAGGTGTTATCTAGAGTTCGTCAAGATGTCTTTAAAGCCTAGAGAGTCCTACAGGAAGGTGTGACCAGCTTCTAGGGCTTCATTTAGTTATATAGGTCCATGAACCCAGAGGTTTAGTGCTTCGGCATTCCAAGCTTTTCCCTCATCAAATTTGGCCCAAACAGACACAGCAACAATTGGAGGGTGTTTCTTACCCATTTAACCATTTGGACCCACAAATTTTGCTCTTCCCCCTATTTTCTGATAGACTCTTGATAAACCATTGTTTCTTCTTTGACAAGGTGTTCATGTTGAATGAACAACTCTGATTGTTTATTTTGAATATCGAAATGGTCTAATGGAGTTGCTGAAAATGTGGAGTGGTGAACAGAGAAGTGTGAGATTCCTCGAGCACAAAGGTACGAACCTGAAAATCGTTAATGACATCGTCCTCTTGTAGTTGTTGTTGGAGAAATGAAATAAGTTTCTGAAATTCAGAAACCAATTCCTCAATTTCAGAAATTCTGCTAGAAAGCCTGCTGTGGTGAATTTCTGTGTCATCACAGCCTGATTTTTTAACACCAGGGGTTTCTATGATAACCATAAACCCTCTGTAATTATTCCACACATTAAACCAATCCAACAGATGTGCACAAACCTTGAAATCTCACATCCTGTTGGCTCTATAAAATTTCACAGATTGATTCGGTTTTCTTTGCAATTATGTAATCTTTCTCTGTTCTGCTCATGATTTGACTCTCATCAACAACTCTCTCTTGTGAATAAGGGGTGATTAATCTGGGCTCCAATTATCTGTTAGGGCTGACAGTCTGATAACACACCTGTAGTTAGAGCTAACTTGGGCCGGTTTTTGCAGAAGAGTCAACTGAAGGTAGAAAACAGCTATTAAGGGCCATTACGGACTGTTTGAAATGAGTTCCACTTTGTTCTTCATATGATTCTGCTCCATTCACACATACAAAGTAAATCTGCAGAGCCCAAAACTCTACCTGTGCCTGCATGGAACAAAACTCCCTCAGCTCACATGCTGCTGTTTGCACACTCCTCTGCTTGTGGGCGGCAACTCACATTATTACCCAGACACAGCTATTAAGGGCCATTACGGACTGTTTGAAATGAGTTCCACTTTGTTCTCCATGTGATTCTGCTCCATTCACACATACACAGTAAATCTGCAGAGCCCAAAACTCCCTCAGCTCACATGCTGCTGTTTGCAAACTCCTCTGCTTGTGGGTGGCAACTCACATTATTACCCAGACATATCTATTTCAACCTGCTGCTAGACACAACTTGTTGCTAGAGACAATCCTAGCATTCTAGACCATCAGCAAGAAGATGTAATTTGCTAGCAGCTATTCAGAACAATGGGCAGCAAGTAAGGAATCTCAAAGGAAGAGAATGCTTACTAACAAACAGGAAGGTAGCATTGTACCACCTCAAAGAGCCAAAATAGCATGCCCAAAATGAGGACAACAATCCAAAAGACAAGGTAGAGGATCATTACTCCATAAACCTTGTGCAAGCAAGCACAAGGACAGTCCAAGAGGGCATGCAAAGGGACGAGGCGCTGTTTATTTCAACTATAAATAAAGAGGACATGGAACATCTTATTGTGGAATGTTGAGCCATGTTTGATTTGTGGAATATGCAGCCATGTGTTAAAGGAAGCAATCCATCATCAGGAGCAGAGGGTTTTGGAATTTCTATATTAGAAATGGGGACATAGTGCTCTAGAAGTAGTTAAAGTTTTGCATTTTGAAATCTCTTCAAGCCATTTTTAACTCTAAACTCTATAGTACTATACATTAGATAAAATAAGTATCATACACAGAGCAATCAGTTTTAGGCTGCATACCTGTCATGATGAGAAGGGAGAACCAGCTTTATGCTTTGACATCAATGGCATTAACTTGTTTAAAATGCTTTTTTGGTTCCATGTCAACATCCTTGTCAAGAAAGCATTGACCCACTTGAAGGGAGGGAGGCCAGGTCAACATGTAAAAGTAGAATTCAGTAACATACAACTCAAAACATCATCACACATCATTGTTACAATTCAATTTGTAGAGTGGAAGAGCCATATATTGGTAGTAGCAAATAAGTGATTGTGAAATCTGATTTAGAGCATTTTAGCCATGCATTTCAGCATGTACATATTGAAACTGAATGAAAGATGTAGATGGCAGTGCACTGCAAACATCAATGTTTCTGTCATATCTATGTTGGTTTCAGTAGCATATTACATTTGATCAATAAATAAGTAAATTTGAACCCACATTTGAGAATTACACGATGGAAGATATAAGTTGATTACAACAAGAGGGAGGGTGGCATAGTAAGACTTAATTGGTAAAGGTAATGAAACAGACTTGAATACATAAGAAATTATCAAAGAAGCAGCAGCTGCTTTCTTTGAAAAATGTACTAAAGATGGACAGAAGGAATGACCAAAGGACGGACATCCCTAAGGTGATATGAGAGAAGCACAAAAATGTTAATGTTTTAGGATCAGATTTAACAGAAAACAAAAATGCAACATAAAGAACAAATGAACACAGTATATATCCTGGGAAAACCCTCCTTCTCGAGGGAGAAAAACCCAGCCACAAATATGTCTCTTGTATATTGAATCTCAACAAGCATGTCACTTTTACAATAGGCTGATAAGAAGGCCAACACAAAGCACCATAATCTGATGCAAATACAGAAATTGAGTGAAGCAATCTGCTAACAATTATCTCAGCCTTCTACACTCTGCATTTGATGAAGAACTTGCACAGCTCTTGAATAATTCGAAGTTCCTCTACCAGACAGCTTCACACACACACAGAATAATTCCTCCAGCTGCATCTATGTTCAGCTAAAAATAAAGCTACATGCAAAAGCATGGAGACGCACAAGGAGGGCAGTTACAATTGCTTAATTTAGAGATTCTTATGCCAAGATTCCTCTGCATGACAGAAGGAATGATAAATGCATGTCAGAATGCAGATTCTCCTGCATGACAGTTATGACAATTAATGAATGTTCTTCTGCATGTCAGTTACGCCAATTTTGGAAGATTCACATACATGACAGAAGATACCTCCTGCAGCTACCGAAACATTAACAAAAAAACCTGCTGGCACCCTTCTCAGCATGAAAAATGTAATGAGGTGGTCCTCAAAATACAAAAAGAAAATGCTCCTTGGCCTAATGACTTACTGTCCAGATTCTTTCAAGCCTCCTCAGATATAACAGAAAAAAAGGCTCCCAAATGTTTTTTGGGATTAACAGCAGTTAAAACTTTGAACATTTTGAAAATTGAAATATTGTGTTTTGGCCTGTTTATTGACACTTTCATCACATTATAATTTTGATATTCAGCACATGCTATATGTTTATTTTCATGTCTATACATTCTATTTGACATGAAATAATACAATCAATACTTTTGGCTACTTTTATAAGATTATATTATTTTTTTAATCTGCCTTGATTTTGCCATTGTAAATGTGTGTAGTTGTAAAAACACTTACTCTTGCAAAGCCATGTCTTAGCCATGTAAATGGAATGCCACTATAGTTTAGTGGCAAAGAAGGAAAATATTACAACATAACAGTAACATCCACTTACCATTCCCTTGGATAGTCAATCCGTGCAATTTTTGATACCAAAACAGCTAGTTGAACTGCGATCTGCATAATCTCCAGTACAACACATCAAATCAACTCAAATATTTTATTTTATTACAATTGGCACAGAAGAAATTATAAATAGAATGATAGAAAAAAATATTCAGTTTTTTACTTTTCAAAACTATAAAGAAAATAATTATTTCCCTGTGGTAAATTGACAAACTTATTAGAAAATGCTCAATAACTATGAGGCTATAGATAAATATAATTTTGAATGGAAAAAGATATGAGCACACAGTTTGCTTCATATGTACTTGCAAAACATCCTGAAGATGGAAAACATGGGACTTAGAAAACTTTGACCACAGACCAAGCTTAACATCAGCAACCAGCACCTTATCAGATTCGACAGGTACTGCCCCCCAATCACCACTTACAACAAGAATGTTCCATCTAGTATTAATATTTTGACAAAGTATTGAAACCTGAAATAAAGACTTTCACATTTGACCCCAACAAAGAGAGACCATACTCCACAAAAGGGAATTTCTTTAATAAAAAATCTATGTTCCGCCAAGTTTCCGGATGGTTTCGGGGACGGCAAATTTTTGAGGGGATTTTAGGGGACGGGGGGACGGCTGTATAGTATATATATATATATATATATATATATAGTATATATATATATATATATATATATATAGGGAGAGAGAGAGAGAGAGAGAGAGATAAATTTTAAAAATATAGGGAAATTTCAAATTTAAGATATTCATATGAGTAATGATAATCATAACAATCACCAATCAAATTTAAGAACGCTTTGTTGGTCGTGAGGCTGTTATTACAACACAGTGTCTGAATGGATGGTAAATTCTCCACATGAGCCATTGACTGAGTTGGTTTCCTTTAACCATTATTTGACTTTGGAAACTTGGTAGATTATTACAGGTTCATTAGGATTGTGCCAGGTATTCAGGATTTATCTTTATGGTCTAACTAATAACTTTGGAATACATCAGGTATGTAGTGAAAACATTGGATAATGCAGAGAGTGTAAAGCTCCAATACCGATCTCTCTTGAAGGTTGGAGAGCATCAATCTTCAAATGAAATTTCACATAAAGCTTTGGGACCTACCTGGCTGTGATTTCAGTGGTGCGTTTATTACATTCCTGCTTTAACCACGACCCTAATATCTTATCTTCTTTTTGAAATGGTATTTGGAGTATAACATGTGAGAAGTTTAGGGTATATACTTTATGTAAATTGCCTATTCTGCCATAAAAAGCCAAAGTTTTTCTGTTAATGACATGGTTATTTGAAGATATTGGCTTTTTTGAATAGGTATCACCAAAGACTGAATCAGCCTTTGGTGAGAACTTTTTGCTTCTATTTATGAGAAACTTCTTGAGCCAATTGAGAAGATTTTGTTGAATCTCTTACTTTAGAAGATAATTCTGTTGTCAATCTGGGCGGTGGCCAAAAGCTATATTCAATATGAGTCTTGGAAGCTTAACCAGGAGTCTCCTATTTCTAAAAGTGTAACTACGCATGCCAATTTTAAATAACTAAATCAAATGAAGGTAAAAAAATGTTTTAAGTGGCCATATTAGGGTTGGGAAGGCGTGGGGCCCACAAAGGAATGTTTTAAAAAAGAAAAAATTAAAAAAAAACTTTTATTTTTATGTTTTATATGCTGCTGGGCGATAGGGGACGGCCGGCCGTCCCCGGGACGGTCGAGGGACGGCTAGGCATCCCCTATCCGTCCAGGGGACGGCCTGGCAGTCCCCTTTCCATTCGGGGACGTTTCTTCTAATCCGGGATGTCCCCGAATTTGGGGACTTTTGGGGGACGGCTGACAGCCGTCCCCGACGCGTTTCCTGTCCCCGACGCGTTTCTTGTCCCCGAAACGTCTCCGGGACGGGTACGGGGGGCAAATACCTAGGGGACGCGTCCCCGTGTACCCTTGTAAAAAATAGAAAGGGCCAAAGTAAGACACTCTTGAAGATAGAAGAGAAAATTCCTTACAAACTTTTACTGGTTTTTGGTAATGGTAATATCAACAAGATTGGAAAGTCCCAAGTTACTTCTAAATCCAAAAACAACATGAAACTTCTGAACATTAATTTTCAAAAAAATAAAAAAGAAGCACCAAGGCAACAAGCATGCTAGGCATGATTACAATGAGGAAATCATACAAAATAAAGTGGAGAATGTAGAACAATGACCCAATATTTGAGATGATAACAAACCCGACAGCAAACCCAAAGGGCAAAGGATACAAAAGATAAAATCAGAGGCAAATACATATGACCTTAAGAAATATTTAGGGAGGTGTCATTTACATAAGGCAAAAAGGTATCAGGGTTTACCCTTTTTTGTGTGAAATATAACGCCTAATTTGATGTATTCAATTTTACATCTTAAAGGAAATTCTTTAGAAAATTGAATGTATATCATGACTGCCATATTAAATAGAAATAGAGTAAAGAAAAAATAAAATCAACACACAAAGATGGCTATCCTCGAATCAAAAATAATATTCATGAGCTGCTCTTGTAATTGCAAACAAAACCACACTTACCTGATGATTTTCCTCCCTTATAAGTTCCAAAAGTTTTTTTCGCAAATATGGTTTCTCTGCACTGCTGATGCCTCTGTTCCACACACATCACAAATTACCATCATCGAGCATTAAAACACTGGTCACCGAACTTAAGGATATAAAACCTAGAATTAAGTGGTCCAATGAACAAATTAAAAGAAATGAATCAATGGATAGCAACCTTAACTAAAACATATTAAAAAAATTGCATGTATTCTTGCACAAAGCATCCTGTACTACTGAGAAAAAAACTGCAAGAATAGCGTAAATGCAAAAACTGTGTAACCATCTAATATGTATACCAAGACTTGCCAACTCAACAAGCATTGCTTTACTTGATTAGAAAAATAATGCAGTAATAAACTTGGAACTAAGGCATCTGGATCACACTCTGAACTTGACAGTTTGATCCTCGCCAACAACAGTGCAAGCCTCTTATGATTAATTATGACCTCCAAACACCATCTTTACAAAATTAGCCATAGAAAAGATTTCATCCACAGAATTTTCCATTATTTTTTAACATCACTAATTTGCAGAATATTTTTTATGCAACACAGACTTTTGTCTTGAAAGCAGAATATGTTAAAAGCAAAGACAAGATAATGCAAAACAGGAAAAGCAAACAAAAAAAGCTGACAAGAAAGTGAAGCAGAAAGCAATCAGAAGGAGGAAACATACAATCACCGAAAATCTTTGCACAAAACGCTTCTTTGATATGATCAATACTGATAGAATGAACATGATGAATTTTGAGCAACAATGCAACAATAAAAACATAAATCGAAGGGTATCCACGTATAAAGAAACCACTCAGAGAAACTTTTCCAGATTCAAATACTAAACATAAAGGACTAACCACAACAAAACTCAAAGAGTGTGCTTCTTAGACAAGGTAACCTCTAGTTTTAAATAAGAAAAAAAATTTAGATAACTTATCTTTAGTTTACACAATTTAATTTCATTGCTGTAAAAAGAAGGTAATGAGGCGAAATAGGCACAAAAGAATTGTGTAAGTTTATTAAGTAAATTATCAGGAAAAATAACTCATATTGTATTAAGTTATATAATAAAACATTAATACCACCTTATGTCTAAACATTAATATCACTTTGCTGTCTAAATATTATGTCTAATATCACCCTCTTAATGACCAGATCAGAGACAACCCTAAGCTTGTCTAAAAACATTACAAAGGTATCAGGCCCAAGTGATTTAATCATTATATCTACAGTCTGCCCATAAATGACACAACAATGAAGACAAATGTGTTGACCATCAACCAATTGTCATATGTAGTGATGATGAACCTCAATATATTTGGTCCTAGTATGATAGTTTCTTGGCCAAATTCAAAGCACTGATTATCAGAATATAGTGGAGTGGGTGTACCGACTGAATCCAACAGCCAGACATAAAAGAGCCATTGCAACCATAATGCCTCACAACTTGAATTATTGGCTGCCTTACACTCAGCTTTAGTGAAAGACAAGGTATTTGTATGTTGGTAGTTTACTTTAACATAAACTAGTTGTCAAATTCATAGGAAAAAAATAGCCAGTTGTGGATCTTCTCATGTCAACAAAGCCATCCCAATCAAAGTTTGTGCACCCTAGCAACTTGAACCTGGAAGACTGCTGGTACAAAATGCTGAAGTCAAGGATACATTTGACATATCAGGACAGTGCTTGCCAGTGAACTAATTTGGGTTCTGACAAGAAACAAGAAAGATAGGTGATAGCAGAGCACAATCCGGTCAAGTGGATAGAAGATATATCAAACTACCCACCAATTGTCATAATGTTGATTCATTGTCTGGTTGTGAATCAACCTGAGCTGAAAGTTTAAGCCCTGCCTCCATAAACATAAACAAGGGACTACAATCTGACATTTTGAATCTCTCCAGAATCTTTTTAAGCATACTCCACTTGAGAGAAAACAATTGCATAGTAAAATTGCCAAAACATTTAACAAATAGTAGAGGGGAACCAAATCTGTAACATAAAAACCTGCACATAAATATGAATTTACTTTTTGAATAGCTCTGGCCTTGCTACAAGTGATAGCTAAATTATCAATATAAACAATTTGAATCACAATACTATTATCATTGCTTTTGAACTATGATACTCTTGTTAGATTTGTGAAAAAACACAAGACACAAAATCAAACAGCAAACGAGAACACCTTCCACACACGAGAGTTGCAAACAAGAATTTGTTATTTCCTCAACAAGAAAGAAGTTACAAAATGAAAAGCTTGCTTAGAGTTACAATGAAGGAAAGTGCTTATAAGAGCAAAACCCTAAATGATAAAGGGATTAGATCATGACAAGTGTCATCATCCTATGTGATGAGACAAAATGATCTAATAATAGCTCACTCTAGTAACAGAAAAAAGCACTAATAAGTTTAGCTTAAGTGCATGAAATGAAATTAGCTTAATAATCAATTAAAGATTAATTAATTATTAGCTAATGCATGATTACTCAACACCCCCCTTAAGTAAAAACTTAGGGAGTAGCTAAAAACCCTAAAAATCGAATGCATAAAAAGCAAAGAATGCATGATGGGTCCCAGCAAACAAGGTCTGATGAGGTAACCATGTTCCATGTACAAACAATCTAATCTCTCACAACTGGAGAAAAGAAGAAAACCTCATGGGAAAAACTCCTCTCCAAAAGAGAGAAAAGCGAATGAAGGACTAAGAAGCCTCCAAAACAATGTCCCAAAAAAGAATTGGAACATGAAGAACATCTTTGAAGCGCAAAAAAGCCGTAGACAACTATCGAACGATGACTAATATAGTGTTGATGACTGATATAGTGTTGAAATGATGAACCTCCGCTGAAACAAATGATCAGGATCAAGAAGACAAGAATCTGCATAAGTTGCCCCAACGACACCACTCGAATCAGATGGCAAACAAAGGCAAAACATCTAGCTGTCTAAAAATAGATGGCATATGAATCCACACAAGTGATCCCAATGACACTACTCAACTACACAAGATGCAAGTTGAAAATATAGGTACAAATAGTCTAAAGAACACTAATCAAGTGAAAATGGAAGGTTGCCTCCAAAAATAGGAATCCAAGAGTGTCCATATGGTAAATGCTCCATCTCATCAAAATGCATGGGTAACCATCTGCTGCATTCGCCTAGTACATAGGAACAAGAACTAGATACATAGATCACTCCAAAAATAAAACCAAAGAAGCATTAGCACCAACAATAGAAACGCCCTATAATGCGAAAAAGGGAGAGGCAAGACAAATCCATTGAAACCGTGTGTCACCAAGAAGTGCATGAAGGAGAACCAAGAACATCTACACATGAAAATACCTACAAATAAAAAGGGTGTGCAAACAAGGCACACATGCATGAGGCAAGAATCACTAAGATTCGATGTTGTCATGGAAGGATAACTCACTTGACAAAGGTGTGATGGCAAAACAAAAAGCCTACACAACCCCCCATGGCACTTTATAACATAATGCGAGTACAATAGGCACAACAAGATGTGCAAAATCTCCAAAAGCAAGTACAACAATGGCACTTTATCGCAGTGCGCCTACAAAAAAGAAATTGCATGCAAAAGATGCTCAAAATGCCCATATAGTACAAAAGACTAGAAATACATGTAGAATAGCCTAAAACAAGTCATCCCATGCAAACATAAAGTTTTCAAGAGCTAAAACATACAATTAATTCACTAGAATGTGAAAACACAAAACACTGAATAAAATGTACCTGAAGAAAAATCTAGAAAAAGTGCATGGATAGTTATGAAGAGCTCTAAAAGACCTTTCCAATGCCATTGGAATCACAAAAAATAGAGAAACTAATCAAAAGTTGTGATCTTGAGAGTAAAAAACAATACATGACTTTGACAGGCAATAAAATGTACCAGTAGCAAAATTTGAGGAAAAAAAACTAACACCACTAGATAGTGCTTGGAACCAACTTTTCGACAATATCTCGTTCATCCAATTTCAATGCCTAAGTGAAAAGTTATCGCAATTTTCCCAATCTTGTTGAAATTGCAAAAGAAGCAAAAAAAAAATAGCCCCCCAGGGGTTGGGCGTTGGTCGCCCATGCGACCACGGGGCGACGATCTGCAAATAATAATATTTTTGCCCCTTCTATCGGGTTGAGCGGGGGATAGGCGTCGCTACTAGTGGTCAACGGCTATGTTGTTGCCGCTTAACAGTCTACAAACTGCAATGGCTTAAAAGTTGAAAGCCCTTGGGCTCTGCAACGCTTAGAGCTAGGTGCTATGCACCCAAGTGCTAGCACTTAGCACTTAAAGCTAAGTTACCAATTCAGGTTCGGGGATGGGTGTGGGTACAAGAACCCGGTACGTGGGTACGTGAAAAAATTTTTTAGGGGTTTGGGTACGTATGGGTACATGTGTATATATATATACATACAAAAGAATAAGAGAAATATACAAAATTGTAAAACTAAATGAGCAACTGTGATAGCATGAGTTGGCATGAGATTGTCTTCCTCAAAGGAATGTGAGGGGGCCCATTCACCAAAATGTGCATGGTGATGATCAACTGTGTTTTTACTTCTTTATTGAAAAACACAGTTGATCATCACCATGCACATTTTGGTGAATGGGCCCCCTCACATTCCTTTGAGGAAGACAATCTCCTGCCAACTCATGCTATCACAGTTGCTCAAAATTTTAACATTTATTCCACTATAAGCAGAGAAAAAAAGAATAGTACTATATTATTTATTGTGTGGATCATCACCATAAATGCTTGAAGGAATGTCATAAATATGTGCATGTGTACGTGATAAATAAATAATATAGTATTGTTCTTTTTTTTTCTGCATACAGTGGAATAAATGTTAAAATTATGAGCAACTGTGATAGCATGAGTTAGCAGGAGATTGTCTTTATCACAGGAATGTGAGGGGACCCATTCACCAAAATGTGTATGGTGATGATCAATTGTATTTTTTTGTTTTCCTTTATCATGTGCATTGATTTTGTTTGCAAAGTTCGTGTGGTTAATATTTTGAATCATAATTTTATCAAAGCTTGTATATATAGTTTTGTGAAGTTTGTAAATCTTTAAGTTATTGTAAATTGTAGATCTAAGTCAGCAATTATTGTCATCAAAAGTTAATTATTATTTTATTGGTTTGTAAGTTGTTCCTGTTGACAATATTTTATGTTTCTATAGCTGCATTGTTATCCAAGAATTTCTCTTGTTGCAGCTAGTATTTGCTGTTATTTTTTGTAGTTGTTCATGTTGTAAGTTTTGCTTTTATTTCCTGTAACATTTGTACTTTTTGTAGCATAGTGTAACATAGAGTCCATACTGGGTGCGCACAAGGTGCACGCCCAGCACTGTGGGTTCGCATGGGTGCGCGGGTGTGCGCACCCTAGCGAACCCACGGTGTTGGGTGCGCACCCTGTGTGCACCCAGCACGTACCCGCAGACGAACCCAAACCGGGTTCGAGGCCTGCGGGTACAAACCCTACATCTTAGACTTAAAGCGCTATGCACACAATGCACTAAAAATTTATTTGTTTTTTAAAAAGTTGTCGTACAGGCCCTTGTGGCAAAAAAAATTGCCTCTTGGACTTCTAAGACCAAAATTAGGCGAATTTTATATCAAAATTCATATGTTTGGCCTCCTTAGCGCAATGGTGAGGTCCTTTTGCACCAAAATGCACCCAAAAATTGCCCAACTCCAAAACCTACAAAAAATCTTGAAGATTCCAAATTTGAAGCCCTGTAACCCTAGTTGAAGAAAACCCTCAAAATTCAAGAAGGGGTTTGCTAAATCCACACTCTAATACCATGTTAGATTTGTGAAAATATACAAGACACAAGGTCAAGCAGCAAACGAGTACACCTTTCACACACAAGAGTTGCAAACAAGAATTTGCTATTTCCTCAACAAGAAAAAAGTTGTGGAATGAAAAATTTGCTTAGAGTTACAATGGAGAGTGCTTATAAAAGCAAAACCTTAAATGATAAAGGGATTAGATCATGACAGGTGTCATCATCCTACGTGATGAGACAAAATGATCTAATAATAGCTCACTCTAGTAACAGAAAAAAGCACTCCTAAGTTTAGCTTACGTGCATGAAATGAAATTAGCTTGATAATCAATTAAAAATTAATTAATTATTAGCTAATGCATGATTACTCTAACAACTTTGTCCCCACCAACATAGCTAGGTCAGAAGGACAGGAGGGAAAATCAACCAGTTGTCACCTACAATCCCATGTCCTTGGGGAAACTAGGGATGCATCCCAGAAATAACCAATCTCCAAGGCTTGGCATCCAAGGGACAGTTGGGAAGATTTATGATGTCCGTCAAATATTCCAAGGACAATCAATCATCACCCCCTTTTTTATTAAAAAAATATAGTCACTTATAAAACCATTAAAAATAGGATTTGGTAGGAGGAAGGGGGAAGGGATGAAGGGCGGGCACAAGTCCTCACATGTCCGTTATGAAACCCTACTTGATACCTATATCTAACCCACACCCTTTTGCACTTGCAGCTATGAAAGAGAAGAGAAAAGAAAGATCAGTCATTTTCAACATTTGTGATCCTCAAGCATGTGATCACTTATTCCCAAGTAAGCTACAATCACCATGGCTGAAAATAGGTGTCATTTTGTTTTCAATGTTTTAACTATTTTTGCTAGTTATTTTCAGTTTGTTGTCAGTCACAATTTTTTTACAAATCAAAATGAGCAGAAATGATGAGTATAATGTAGAGGGTGAGAAAGTAAATGTGAATGCAAATGAAGCAAGTGCTGGGGGATCTTCTGAGCGTAGGAAACCTTTTTCAATGCCCTTCAACCATTTTCAATCAATATGTAAAAGCCCATCTAGACACAAAACCCTTGATGCAATATATCACCATTTTGGACAAAAACGAGTCCAAAAATTCAAGGGTTAGTAGACATTGGTTGCATCATATATGCAAAACGGATTTCCATGAGTTATGATTTCTTATGTGTGAGTGGACATGGGGTTAGGGTTTGTGGAGATATAACTTTAGAAGAGAAGGCTGAAATAGCTAGGCTGATCAAGGAGACTGTGTAAGAGGATTGTTCCAGTAGAGGGAAGAGGAAAGCCACTAGTAATGGGCGAAATATAGTTACATAGTTGATGGGCATGCAAGCATGTGAGAACATCGATGATGTCATAGTCAAATTCTTTTATGTCCATGGCATCTCATTTTATGCAGCATATTCTATACATTTCAAGGGAATGTTGAAAAAGCATACACAATTGGATCCTCATATGCCCCATGGAGAACATAGATTCCATACCTCTCTCCTTGATGTGAAGGTGAACTTGTTGATTGAAGACATGAAACAAACATGGACAAGGCCAAATTGCTCTATTTTCATGGATGGATAGACTAATATTCGACATCAACCACTCTTTGATATTATAGTTAGATGTTTAATTGGCTCATATTTTCCTAGAGCAAATGAAAAGATACAAACTTCCAATTTCATCTTTTGATAGAGGCCATAGAGGAGTTTGGACTTTCAAGTATTGTGCAAGTTGTGATTGATACCATTTGTGTTTGTAAGTTAGCTAGTTTGATGATGAAGAGTGCATATAAACATATTTTTTGGACCCCTTGTTTTGTTTGTGCATTAAACAATGCTTTGAAAAATTTTAGCTAGATAGTTTAGGTGAAGACACTGTTGCCCAAATCTAAACTAATGTTGTTTAAAACTTTGTGAAATAAACAATGCATTTCTCCGCAACAACAAAAAAAGTACATACTAAAAAATGAAATATGGACATATAAAAGAGCCATGCCAAATTCTTGAAACTTTATCAAGGAAAATAATGTTTATGTATCTTATAGAAAAGAAAAGGAAAAAAATTATATTAATGTCCACAAATGAACAAAAGTAGGTCAATGGGGCTCAAGAGTGCATCAATTTACTGTAGAAAGTTCTACGAAGCGAAACCTAGAAAGGCCCCAAAAAGGGGAAGAACAAAAACAAAGACATACAAAACATCAAAGGACTGCCAACACAAGTGATTGAGAAACTAGCACAAATAGCCAAGAAGGGGGAACAAGAACCCCGCGCTAAGGAAAACTAAAGAGCATCAACTATCATTGTCTAGGCCAGAAATGGTGAAGTGACTAGTGCAATCATCAATCACCATGAAGGGACCAATACCACATCTAATAATGCTCATCATGGAGTATTAAAGGCCAAGAGAGTTGAGCAAGGTGCTCCCCCTAGGTTCAATCTAACATCCAAGGCTGAAGTAACCCCTATATTAGTGAAATAACGTGTAATACGCATTTGCTCATATGGCTAGGGTGTGGCCAAACAAGAGTAGATCTATACTCACAAAGAGGTGAACCATGTAGTTGTGAAGAAGCAAGACCACAATGCTGAGGGGGAAAATGTTGAGGTAAAAGTTATGTGAGATGTCATCTCACATGTCTATTCGCGTCTATAAGATAAATAGTATACAAAGGTCATTTATAGTTGTCAATCTCTTGGATGTGTTGGAAGGAGGAGGTCATCAACCAAGGCGCTCAACAATCCCTAAAGACCCAATGTAAGGATCTACACCGAAGGGTGATGGCCTACTGAAGACAAAGGGTCAAACACTACTGGTCTAAAGAGTTACTACTGTCTAAGTCCCCAAAGAGGCACTAACATCTCCCCTAGATCTCATAGTAAATGGGGCATCTAAAGAAGAAAAGCTCTTCAATCTCCTAAAGGGAGCAAAGACAATAGATACAATCAAGACAAGGAGTATGACGGTCTATCTCAACCTATAGTTCATGGGAATACACCCTCAATTGGCCAAGGGGGAACCTCAAGCAATGTGACCAATAACGTTGGAGATAGTGAGGATGACATAGTATACCATCTTCCACCTATAAAAAAGCTCAACATAAAAAAGCAAGCTTTGCACTAAGTACCACTAGAGGAGGGGAGATCCAAGTGAGCTAGATGTACTTGTAAATGTCTCTTCTAGCAACTCTAGTGATGGCCCCATTCAAAGGAAGGTGCTAAGGAGGAGTGTACGAGGAATACATGAAATGAGGTAGTCTACCAATAGAGATGCCAATAGAATGGAGAAGCATGCTAGAATCAAACTAAGCAACAATGATGGCATCAAACAAGGCCTAATGAAGCAATCCTCTCAAAAGAACAAAAAGCTAAGTATGATATTGTCACAACCAAAAGTGAAATCCCCCATGAATCTAAGTCTATGTATATAGAAAGTAAGCCAATAGATAGTCTCAAGGCACAATGGTTGGTCAACAAACTTAACCTAGGTAATGTTTTAAGAAACAGTTTGACTAGATTTGATAATGTGTTGCAAAATGAGAGTATATTCCCTCTCAATACAGACCCAATCAATGAATCCCAACCTAGGTCCCCAAACCTCAAAGCCATACAAAATTGTAGAATTGATGATGGTATCAAAAGGACGTACCTTTGAAGGGATATCTTTGAAGTCGATTTGGAAACACCGATGAGACGCGTACCCCTTGCAAAACCATGTAAGTGAGGTAGGCTTCATGTTGAAGAAGGGGCAAAAAATTTGGATCCCAAAGTATGTGTAAGTTAATGTGATCTCCAAAATTGTCCCCTTGTAAAAGAATTAGAATCTAGAAACAAGACATATGGAGATGTTGAAAATCATGACCTTTGTTTTACTAAGGTTGGCTACAAGCTAGCAAAATTCACAAAAGCAAGCAAGGGCATCAAGTTGTCATTGTAACCCTTCAACAAAATGAGACAAGAGAACAACATCATTAGCAAAAAGTAAAATGGCAACAACCACCTCATGTAATATATGCAACCATCATCCATATGAGTATGTTGCCGATGAACCTTCTCCAAATCATCAATATAAATTTTTAAAATAACCAACAATTCCTAAAATTTTCATTTAAAAACCAAAATGCTTACATTAACCACTTACTGAGATATCCAGCATTTCTGCTGTATTTTTGTTTTGGAGCATGTACTTTCATTTAATAAATTAGGCCCATCAAAAAAACAGAACTACTTAAAATCATTGTCCTTAATGTACTCAAAGAGTGCTCTTAGCTATATACTTCATCCACAAAATTAGTTTTTCCATGTTTTGCTATTCTAAAATTTTTAAAGCTCTAACAAAGATCAATGTTCCAGCATATAACATTCCATGTACACATGCATGCTCAATAAAACATGGAAAACAAAAAACAATCGTCATGCATTCTCAAAAGTGTAAAACATGAAGGTGGTGGAAAATACAAACAAAAAGAAGAAAACAGGAACAAGAAACTTTGATTAAAACTCTAGCTTGTCTGGGAAAATAAATAAAATGTTGTCCAACAGTCTTTCAAAAGAAACAAATAATTCCAACAATTCATGTACTTTCAACAACATGCTCAATCCTTGAATGCAATGTTAAAATCAGAGTCTTTTCAAAAAGAGAATGGAAGTACAGCTGATGACATGTGAGTGTCCATGTTCAGAATCTTACAAAGAATCTCGCCTGTTCCTCCAATATCGATTGATGCTGTTCTTGAAGTAGACAGATGCCAACCACCGGGCATTATTCTGACTCTCCAAATTCTTTGTAGCAATGATCTCCTGCATACGTCCTTCACAAAAAATTAGTCACACACCTAGGTATATTAAGCAGTGTGAATTTAAAAGATTTAGATTTTACAATATTTTTGGAACCGTTTGGATTTTATTTAAGCTCATTAGGCCAGTTCAAAACGCTGGATGTGGCCCTCAAATAAACACAATGTAGGAACACTAAGGCCATTTCAAAAAACTGGATGTGGCCCTTAAATAAACACAGTGTAGGAACATTAAGGCAATTTCAAAATTAGAAACTTATAAGATTGACACCCCAACCACCATGCAGAAACCCGGCCTAATAAAAGAGTTTTCTGGACTCAATTGCAGTGCCCATTTGCAAGAAAATGCATATTATGACATCATTCATAAACCATCTACGAATTTAGTTCTGCCATAGAACCCTACTAACAGCAAGGAACCTCAACTCAAAGTTTTGATCAATGAGCAAACTGACCTACCTTCAATTGATCTACTAACTAATATAAAGACTGCCAGAACCTATATCTAGCATTCTTTGAGTGTTAAAATTAATTGATAATTGGACAAATTGCCACAGTTTCTTTCATTCACAGGCAAAGACTATTCCCTCCAAATTTTTACAGTACATCCAAATTCTACTCATGGTGCTATGAGCTAAACCTATGTTCAGAAATATTTCAGGATTTTAAATGTGTGTAGTACCTACAGAGCAGATTATGAAGACTATTTCATCGAAGTATATATATTTCGAAGGTGTTTTGACGTTGTTTATATATAGCTTTGTTATATATTATACTTTAGTAGCTAATTGTATGTTACAGGATGTTGTGTGCCTGCTAATTTCTGAAAACAACTTTGTCCAGCAGTTCTTATATTTTGAACCAAAATACACAAGGAACATTTCATTTTAAGGTGTAATACATGGTGTTTTATGGCCAAAACCTTCTGAGAATGGACTAATTTGCCTAGTTTATCTTTTTTAAGGCCACAAGAGCAAATGAAGCAATGGACAAACTATCCTTTGAAGATATAAGTTGCTGAGTATGCTTCAAGTGGACACTGCTAGCCATATTTTAGAAAAAGTAGGTCAAAACTTAATTCACTGCAAAATGTAAACTAAGTAACAAATATACAGGTCTCCTTTCAAATGTCTGAGATATCCCAAAGGTCAGGTGATTGTTCAAAGAATCACTCAATAGATGGCACAAGAAGAATGTTGAAATTCAATAAAAAAAAATTAAAAAGAGAAGAAATGAAGTAAGCAAAACACAACATCTATAGATGAGAAAAAGCAAACATATGGACATGCATATGAGTAATCTACGCTATCACTAGGAGATACCTAAAGAGTCTCCAAGCTAGGTGTAACCATAAATACAGAAAAATAAGCATTAAAGCATGCAATAATGTGTTTGTAGTGCAACTGTCACAAAGCCACTATTATTAGAGTAATATTGTAATATTTAGTTTATTATGGTCAATTAAGTCTTTAGGAATATTATTTTATTCTTTCATTTAAGTCTTATCGCTTTATTAGTTGTCAATCTTATCCTTTATGGATAGATCTTTTGTATCTCTTATTTAAGGAGACTTTTGCTCCTAAATTTAATATCAAATATCTTGGTAATCATTCTGTGTGTTTTTAATTATTTTAACTATCACTCTTCCCAATCAATAACCATAAACTAAACCACAATCAGCCTGACAAGGATATATGAAGACTTTGCAACCATGTTATTTTCCCATGCAATCACTTGCAGAACAATTATGTACACCTCAAACTAGTATTGACAACCTCCAAGCTCCTGATGATGTTCACCACCAACAGAGCAGTAATAAGAAAGAAATTTATGGACACATGTTGAGTGTCGATTGATGCACACGTGTAAACAGGGTTGGATGCAAAATTGACATGATCTTGATACAAACAATTAGGTTATGTTCAAAACTGACATAAGTAACAGACAAGACAGCCAACTTTGTTACATTGCTAACAACTAAACACTAATACTGCTGAACAAAATACAATTAAAATTTAATATTAAAAATTAATGAACAGTTGATACATTGCCCAAGAATGGCCAGGGAACAGGACATAATTGCAGGATTCACATGTTATAGTGATGTGAAATCACAATAAAAACAAGTGTTAAAATACAAGACATTTGGAGAATTGAACTGTATATGAATAGAGAGAAGAATACCGCCATCAAGTGCATCAGCACAGACACGTATGTTTTAAATGTAAAGTGTAAGTCTCAATTGACATGGATAAATAGTTATCACTGTAAATTAGTCAACTTTGATCAAAAATTCCTTAGCTTGCTTAAGAATTAAGTTTTTTAATATAGAGAAATTAAAATAGGATAACCTTTTCAAAGAATATTATTTAAAAGAAAAATTTGACAACAAGGTCATGGTTAACTTGATACTTGATAGAGTTTCACACTGCTCAGCAGGGTTCCACTCCATCTGTAGATTGCCCAACTAGACGAGATGAGGATGGATGAAAGTTTTGTATGATTTGGGGAGTATAGATACACATCAGACATGGTATCTAATATTAAAAGAAGTCCATGCATGCAATTTCATCCCTCAACAGACATGATTCAAGAATCCTCCTTGCAAAAAGAGAACATTTTCACCAAATTATCAGTAATGAAAATACTTTACTACTTAAAAAGGTGGTTGTTGTCTATTCTGTTATCAAAATTTAAAATGACATCAATTGCTAAAAAGGCATCAAAAAAAATCACCTTAAAATTGAAATTCATGAATAATTTTCCTTTGTTCTACATAAAAGGTGCATTAACATCACTGATGCCAAAAATTCCTAAACAAAGCAAATGTGAATACTAAGTTTTTGAAGCTTAAGCAGTGTTGCACAGCCATAATAAACACGACACATCTTTCCAACACGTTAACAACATTTACATAGAAATTTTCATACAGAATACCATCTAGCTTGTAAAATAAAATACTGACTTACAAAACTATTTATTATAAAAACATAATGAATTAATATTATTTCTACCCATGAAGTTATAGAAGCTTGAATAAAAATATAGTTATTGTAAACTAAGATTTAAATCAAGAAGTTAAAAAGTGAAATTGCAAATGGATATTTCTAAAAATATCATAAGAAAAAGAATTTGTAATTAATATGTAACTCAAATAAAATAGAACCTACGTACATTTCCTTTTAGCATGTGCCTTATATAATATTTAATCTCATCTAGACAGGCAGATTAAACAAGCTATTTCAAAGGCAGCTTATGCTGAAATTTATTCTAAATTGCAATTGTGTAAGAGATACATTCTTTACTGATTAGGAGAGGAAAGAATATATAATATTGACTGCTTCAAGTGGGCTATCACCATGTCTTGGTAGATGCTTTCTAGAACTTTGCTTCAATCTTCGATACAAGGAGAGATGCTTATTAAACTGAAGCCATGGGGAGGCCCAGAGGGAACAAAGGGCATACTAAAAACTTTTAGAATCCCACCAATATGAGTGATGTTCAATGTAATCAATTATTTGTTGAGCTAGTTGTACTGTTATAGCCTTTGATCAGCAAATTTGCCTAAATGTAGCCGTCACCTGATAGCCTCTAAAATTAACAAGCACTCAAATATTCAAAAAACCTTAACCTATAGACAGCCGTAATCCCACATGAACCAAAAAACCTAGCTCAAGCTATTTTCTAACTTTCAAAATAAAGGATTTAAAACAACCCTATAAACCACCATCTCCAGAAAATGACCAGCATAACAAATAGGATAATTTAAACAAACTCATTTGCAATCAAGACAACAAAAACAGACAGTGCAACACAAATTTGAGAATCAATGCCCAAATTTCAACTAAATTCACTTACCTATGATAGATAATTTCTAAGTTGTCGGTTCCCCTATTCGTGGGGTTGGAAGAACTAAGTCATCCATTAACCAAAGGGATAATTTCTAAGTTGTTGGTTCCCCTGTTCATGGGGTTTGACGAATTAAGTCATCCATTAACCAAAGGCAAGGAGCCGAATGGGAACCTCCCCCAGAAGGCTGGCGTAAAATCAACTTCGATGGAGATGCTAGAGGCAATCCCGGCCCATCAGGGACAGTTTGGATAATCAGGGATTCAAATGAGAATTTAATTTATGCAGCATCCAAAAGCCCAAAAGAAGGTACTAACAATGATGCAGAAGTGCAAGCTCTTTTACTTGGTCTAAAGATCTACGAGGCTAATGGAATTGATTATGTTCATATTCAAGGAGAGTCGTAATAATTGTCAACGCAATTAGAAGGAAAAGCTCCCCAAATTGGAAAATCGATAACATTTTGCAAGAGGAATGGTCATTGTTTGATTCCTTCTCAAAATACTTCTTTCAACACTTCCACAGAGAGGCAAACAAGAAAGCCAACTTTGCCATTGATCACCGAGGTGAATTGAGAGAAAGTAATAAATCTGATTCATGGAATTCCTTTCCTCTATTTTTAACTTGTAAGGGTGATTCAATTTTGAATCTTGATCAGTACTCATTAAAATGTGATTTTGAGGATCACATGGGATACATTATGCAATACTAATTATAAACCAGAGACGGAGGTTGGATTGAACCATTACCCTTGAGTAATGGTTCTTAGCTATACAATGATAATCCTTTTGGCACAAGCAGTTATTTAATTATTTATGGGCAAGATGTATGAGGTGATGGATAATAATAATACAGGAAATATTGTATTTCCACTCCAAACGGTTTCAATAGCATTCCAAATCTTTCAAGCTGGTTGAAAAGGACAAGCATGTAAGATTGATAGCTAAGAAGAGACAAATGGCCTTCTTAGTGGAGATATTGGAGCACAAGTTGAGGAATGTCCTAAACCTAAGGCAAGGATTGTTATGTCCAATGTTATGGTAGCAAGTCACCATACCAGGTTAATTTGATTATTTCCCTGTGTTCCACGGCGTTTCGGGGACGGGGACGGGGGGACGGCAGGGGACGAGTTTCGGGGACGGCAGTCCGAGGGCAGATTTTTTTGGGGACGGCGGGGGGACGGCGATATAGAAATTTTTCAAAATATATATATATATACACAATTACATATATATATGAATTTTTAAAAATATATTATATAGAGAGAGAGAAAGAGAGCAATTTGAAATATCAAATATGTGCAACAATTTCAATATGACAATACGTGCATAGATAAAGAGTATAACAACAGTATAACAACAATATAGCAACAGTATAACAACAATATAAACATAAAGGTAAACACTAACAGCAATGCCAATAACTTAACAATTAAATATAAAAGCATTTTGTTCAAGTTTTAACACTAAAGTTAAATAACTCAAAGATCAACGTCTCAAACTTTAAAGTTTAAATACAACAATCTGTCAATCTATGACACTATGCCTCATTCGGGCTATCAATATCAAAAGCACTATCTGTGTCACTGTCACTCTCTGCCTGAAGTGGATCATCCAAAGGAAGGCCAACCATTCCCAGTTGCACCTCCTCCTCATCAATCTGCCTAACTAGTTTGTTTAAAAATAATAGTTTGTTTAAAAATCAATTTTATTATTCGTAATTTTTTATTTAATTTTACAATAATATTAAAATTTTAAATAGTTATGCTTATTTTAATTTAATTTTATTATTTTATTATTTTAAATTTAAACTAAATAATAGTTTGTTTAAAAATTCATTTTATTACTCGTAATTTTTTTTTAATTTGACAATAAATTATAATATTAAATAGTTATGCTTAAAAATTAAATGTTTTATCAAATTTTTATTTAATGAAATATAATAATATTTATTATTTATTAATTATCACGCAATTTTATTTTATTTCATAATATAATTAACTTACAAGCAATTAAAAATTAATTTTTTTTTATCAAATATGATGAAATATTTAATATTATTAAGCAATTTTTATTTAATTTGTCAAAAATTAAAAGATTTTTTACTTTGACAAAAGGGACTCACAGAAGCGTCCCCGTCACGATTCAAAGGGACTGTGAGTCCCCCGTTTCGGGGCATACAAGCGTCCCACTTTGTCCCTCAGTAGATCCCCCTTTTTTGGGCGTGTTTCTCTAGTCCCAGTTTTCAAAATCCCGAGGCCTGGGAGCGTCCCCTGCCCGTCCCCATCCCAGCACTCCCACGGGGGCCAGGGGCGTAGAGGTTTGGAGTGGGGGGCGTGTCCCCGTGTAACATAGCAATATACAGCATAAGTATTTCATTGAAGTGTTTGATCGCTGCTTGGATTGTTTGAGGGTTATTCCTGGTGATACAAAATATATTGGTGCTTCTATTCATATCTTATGATACGGAATTTTGATGTTGGTACATTCACCATCTCAAAACGAAAGTTTGCTGTTCCTATTTTGGGCGTATTTGGAGGTCTTGTGTCCACGTATCTGCTGCATGAAGACGTTTTTCTGAAGTTGCAGACAGTTTTGAATCATTCTGTAGCAGTAGATCATTCCATTGCAGCAGATCTGAATATTTAGGTGCAAAGATTAGGAAAGAACAATTGGTGGATTGTGAGGAAGATTAGACAATAAAGAGATAAGTATTTCATACCCTTGAATAATGTTCATGAATCTTTTATGTAGTTATTAATTCATGCATTGGAATAGTGAATCATGTATGCTTCTAGCATTGGTATTTCTCTTCGGGATAGTTTGATTCTATGAACTATTAGTAATCTCTCTAAAAAATGCTTCCAGGACGGATCGAGGAGCAAAAGGATGATGAGAGATTGCATTCAAGGGAGGAAGAGCTTGATGCATCCTGTGAGGAAGTCACGTAGGCTGAAGAATGGCGACATAGCTTATTGCCTTGGGACCGAGTTGGTGGCACAGGAACATCTCTCGAAGAGGAAAGAACCCATAAGGTGTCATTCCTGGAGTAGTTTCTTCTATGGGAGGCAATAACATTCCCGGAGAATTAGGTGACAGGCCGAGGTGGGAGGTTGGTCACAGAAGTACTTGGAGCCTGAGAGGGAGTCACATCATCATGAAGGTCACATTTGTAATGTTATTTTCTGCGGCCCAGTATGAGGTGAAAGCCCTTGTAGTGTATATTTTCTACGTAATGGAGGATATGAGGGTGAAAGCCTTGTAGTATATATTTCTCTATGGCCAGTGTAAGGGGTGAGAAAGCCTTCATAGTGTATATTTCTTTGAGACAGAGAAATATGAGGTGTGAACCCTTGTTCATCTCTGAGACTGAGATGAGATGTCATGTTGAGAGACTCTATGACGACATCACATTGAGAGACTCCGTGATGAACCCTTTGTACTTGCGTTTTTCCACATGGGAGTAGCATGGTGGATGCCATGTTGAGAGACTCCCATGTGACATCACGTTGAGAGACCGTGATGAACCTTTTGAGCTTTCACAAATGGGTATAGCCATTGTGAGCGTCATGTTGAGAGACTCCGTGACATAGATATCTGGAAAATATCTCCCTAGCTAAGAGGGAGTGTTAGTGTTTGGTAGCTTAGAGAGCTATTTTCCTCCTAAGTAAAAATTAAGATAATAAATAATTATCAAGGCAGGTTGGCCTTGTTAACAAATGATATTTTATATTTGTTATTTAAATCAAAGAGGCCGACCTAGATGAAAGGTTGCCTAGTTTGGTATATATACAAGGTGGTGTTCATTCATTGATCATCAAGTTCATTCATCATAATTCACATTTTTTTTTTCTACAGAGCAGAAGTTCTCCCTTCAGCAGTAGATCATCATTCGTTAGCAGTAGATCTAATTCAAGGAGAATCATATTCATGTGTATCTTTGCATCAAGGAGTGATGCTATTATTCATTGTATTAATTCGCCCTTGAGAAGGGTCTGATTGTAAAGCAGATTTTTGCTCCTTTTATTTGATATATAGGAGATATTCTTTGCTGGGTTTTTCTCCTTCGAGTAGGAGGGTTTTCCTAGGGTAAAAGTGCTGTGTTTATTGTTCATGTGTTGCATTTTCTGTTTTATGTTAATTCTGATCCTAAAAAACTAACACCTTCGCTATTCTCCTTCCCCCTTTTTCTTCCTTGGGTCTCGTCAGAACTTCAGGTCCCCCAAGGACATTTTGACTTTTTGGTCTTGTGGGGATTTTAGGTCCCCCAAGGATATTTGGACAAAGTCCAAAAGTCCAAGTTCCTTCCTTGTTACCCGTTCTCCCTTTTTCTTCCTTAGGTCTTGTTGGAACTTCGGGTCCCCTAAGGACATTTGAACCTTTTGGTCTTGTCATGGATTTGGGTTCCGTAGGGACATTTGTACCAAGTCCAAAAGTCCAAGTTCCTTCTCTATTTCCCCTTTCCCCCTTTTTCTTCCTTGGGTTCCGTCAGAACTTCGGGTCCCCCAAGGACATTTGGACCTTTTGGTCTTATCAAGACTTCAGGTCCCCAAGGACAAAGTCCAAGTTCCTTCCCTATTCCCCTTCTCCCTTTTTCTTCCTTTAGTCTCGTTGGAACTTTGGGTCCCCCAAGGACATTTAGACCTTTTGGTCCTGTCGGGACTTTGGGTTCTACAGGGACATTTGGTTCAAGTGCAAAAGTCCAATTTCCTTCCATGTTCCCTGTCCCCCTTTTTCTTCCTTAGGTCCCATTGGAACTTTGGGTACCCTAGGGACATTTGGACCTTTTTCACTGCCCATTGGAGTTTTGTCTTTCAACCTAGAAAGTGCCATTGCAGTGACTTCCTCAACTACCAAATCTGATTTGTGGAGCTACAAGAAAGATTTTAAATGTATTTTTTACAAACTCCAAGTGGAAAAAGTGGTGCCCATGCTTCATTTATTGTTTGTTGACTAATTTTCTGTCAAAGGGCCATCCCTAGCCATGATTTTGCAACGGATTTGTGGTGTTTTATGCTCTTTATCTATGGATTCATCAATGTGGAAGCATTGCGTGGATGTCAGGGCCATTTTGGTAGGCTTTCCAAGATGACACACATGCAAGAAAGGCCTCCTATAACATTTTTTCCAAAGCTCATGATACAAAGAGTTATAGGTTAAATGTAACTAATGGTCCAACTTTAGAAAATGTCACTCCTGTGTTGGATGCCTTTATGACTTATGCAAAGAAAGGAATTCTCCCCATTGAAGATATTGGGTCAGAATGAAGTGGCTAATTTTGCAGCATGTTTTTAGTCAGCCAAATGAGGTCCACACTTGGGAGATTCTTTTTGTGGCTTGTGCCTAAGTTGCAACCAGATTATTTTGTCTTATTCATTTTTGAGAACCGTGTCAATTTTTTTTTGTGCCAACTATGCAAAGTTGCTTTTGAAAAGTCAACCTTTAAAGGTGTCTTTTATACAATTGCAAAGATAAGATCTAATTGAATTTAGTTAGTTGGAGATGGATGATGAATAATAAATGTTATTCCAACTATTAAATGATGATGTAATCTTAGCCTCTGGTGATGGATGAATCCTAGCCATTCATTGTATACCAAGTTTCCTTTCCTTCCCTATAAAAGGCATTCATTTTTCCTTGTACAATTTAGTGGCAATAGAGATTAAAGAGATTAAAAGCTCAAGCAAGATAAAAAATTAGTAGTTTTAGGTGTTAGAGAGATTAGGATGTGTTGAACTCAAACTATTTTTGAAATTAATACAAGCAGGAACATTGATTTTGGTGTTATGTGGATTGTTTGAATAGATCTCATGGTTCCATCTTAGATATTATATGAAGTTTAGTTGCATTTGATAATGAAGTGTTTGGATATTTGATGGTTCTCTAGTTCATACTATTTGAAATTCCATGATTGTAATTTACTTTGCATGGTTAGTTTGAACTCATTCTAAATTTAGCTCAATTGTGGGAATTTGTTTGAGTTGCACCGGATTTGGGTACTTAATGAATTTTTGCAGTTTGAAAATCTTTATTTCCATTGATAAATAATACCTTCTGCATTATCATTCTGTAGAAAATAGCTTTGTTTCTCAATTTGTGAGCTTTTATATGATGCGCCCCTTCTCTTCTGTCTACATTCTCTAAAAAACTAAGTAAAACACATTAAGACTTAAGAAATTATTGGGGTTTGAGTTGAGAGCCAGCAGGGCTCATCACAGATATTAGATAATAAAGATCATTCTCAGGTCTCATATCAAGTAAGGCCCCTTGTGAAAACAACAAACACACATTATACTACTGAGATATTTTGAATAGTCAAGACCTGACATTCGAAGCCTTGGGGTAGTCATTTTTTGAGTTCTTAGGATTTGATTTCTTTTCAAGAGAGATAAAGTACTCAATATTTTATCTAAGTTGTTGTGTGCAAAAACACACATCAACATCTACTTCGTTGGAAGTGTCAACCTCCTCTATATAGCTTATTAGTCTACTGCTAAGATCTGACAATTAGTGGTTAGCGGGAATTGTTTAATATCTTTCCATTAGTCTTTGACATGACTACTTCATATCCTCTCCTAAGTTTGTTTAATTTCTTCCATCTGCAGACTGATTTCAGACACCTTTTTATCTAA
>VDFB02348629.1:0-23268 GCA_007258455.2 Sequoia sempervirens
AGAGAATGAGAGAGAGGGGGGAAGGAGGAAGGTGGAGAGATTGAGAGAAGGGAGGGTGGGGTGATCCCACAATACTAGCTTACAATTTTTGGCTAAATTGGACATTGAACTGAATTTTTTTAACTAGATCTTCACTTTCGGGCACCTATAGTTGCTAAACCATAAGGAATTTGAAGATGACGCGAACTAGTGATTTGTGAAATTTTTTCTTTAGATTCTAAATATATATTTTTTAATCAAATTATATTTCTTTTTCCATCTCCTTTGAAAACTAGTTTTTAACAATAAACACCATTTTTAAAGAGTGACATGTACTTGCTAACACAACTTTTTTATATGAAGGATAAAATTCTATTTTTTTGAATTTATATTCCTAATTATGATATCTAGTGCATGCAATTGGTTTCATAGTGTTTTATTGAATATTTTTTTCTTAATTAAGTTTTTAAATCAGACAAGTTACAATTCAGACATAGGTTTACTTGCTAACATATAACTTTTTTTTGTATGTATCGAAAGTCAATTTTTTTTGTTGGATCAAGGACATCAATATCTAGTGCATAGATATTTTTCAATATTTTTTTATAATTTTCTATTTTTCCACATGTGTAGAATAGAGAGCTTGATTTATAGTGAAAAACCTATGTCTAATTAAACTAAAAAATAATAATTAAACCAAAATATATTAAAATTATATTCGATGGATAGCTCATTCTGAGGACTACCATCATCTAGTTGGGTATGTGAAGTTTCCTCCATTTTCATCCTCAACCTGAGCTTCAAAAGGAAAAATTTTGCAAAAAATTGGTAGAAGAGGGGGAGAAGGGCACAAAAGGGAGGTTTGCTAGAAGGGGGTTTGAGCAAACCCCCATTTTTCTGCCATTTTCCTTTATTTCATAAGTGAAACCCCACCAAAAGGGGTTCGAGGAACCTATCTTATAAAAGGGGTTCACTTGAAGGGGGTTCAAGTGAAACCCCCTTTTTGGGGTTTTCTCGAACACCCCCCTTCAAGCGAACCCCTAAAAACCCAATTTTTTTTGTTTTTGGGAGCGTTTTTGCAATTTTCCTTCCTCAATGTAATTGTAAACTAGTTTTGTGGGATCAATCGATGAGAGATAGGTATAAAGGGATAGGCTAGATAGAGATAAGTAGAAAGGGAAGGTGGGTGGAATGAAGGAAGAGAGAGAGAGGAGGGAGGGAAGGAGAGAGAGGTAGAGAGGGATAGGTTAGATAAAGTGAAGTAGAGAGGGAAGGTAGGTGGGAGGAAGGAAAAGAGAGAGATCAAAGGGAAGGAGAGAGTGTGAGAGAGAGGTCTAAAACATAAGGGATAAACAATGAGTGAGATAGAGAGAGAGAGAGATGATATAACTTGTTGATTATTGAAATTTGACCTCTTGATTACTAAAATTTGACATGATGATTACTAAAATTTAGCTTGTATCATTGAAATTTAACCTCTTGATTACTAAAATTTGACATGTTGATTACTGAAATTTGGCTAAATCTGAAAAGTTACAAGATCTTCCAAAAACTAGAATTTGAATTATAACTCCTAGAGATTTGAAACCACTCTCAAACATCTTGAAACTATATACATGAAATATAACTTAAAGTATAAGAAGATAAATGTCCATATGTAAATGTCAACTTATACTTAAATATTTATTTCATATATAGTTTCCCTAAAAGATAAGAGAAGAAAGAGAAAAAAAGAGAAGAAAAAAATTTCAATGTAGACCAAAATGAGAGCGTGTTATAACACACTTGTGTTTTGTCAATGCATTCACAAAACACACATTTTTTGAAATTCAAACCATAATGCGAGCATTTTTTATTATAACATGCACGCTCACGTTTTCACTATTTTAGGATGAAAAATTGAAGTGGCCACTTTTTGGCCCCACCTTTGTGCATCTACCTACATTCAACATTTCACCTATTCTTGAGTCTTTGTGTGGTGGATATATCAAATCTGTAGGTATTTCTTCAAGTGATTCTTCATGACCAACGACCTCTTCAATAGGTTTTTCAAATTCCATCTTCAATACAACAACCTAGCAAGCTTCATATTGTATATTTATTTGACTGTTGTCCTCAAAAAGTGCATTAATGTTTTCTTTAATTTCCTACATATTAACATTGGTCAAATGAGAATCTTCATCACCACAACAAGACATACATTAATTTTTCTTGCTAAATTCATTTAGTGAAATAATATTATCTAATGGAGGAGGGAAATTCCCTATTTTATCTTGTAATAAATAATGAATTGATGTTTTATCAAGTTCAACAACAAAAAATATTTCTTGTTTAGTAGCTTTGGATGTTCATCAACAATTTCTTCCACCTTCACCATTTGCAACTTGTCTAACTTATCTTTTCTCCCATTGGCTGATAAAATATTTGGTTGTCCTAGACTATCATAATCGTGTAATTCATCATTTGATTCAAAAAGATAAAAAGAAAATGCATTTATCTTAATTGTGTTGATTTCCTTCATTACTGCATTAGAATCTCCTTTTGTATTTGCACAACTGAATTGATCTTTTCATGTTTGTAGATTCTTAGGATAAAAAGAGGGCTTTTCATCACGATCTTGAGTCTCAACCATCTTTCCCTTGCTACTCTCAACTATTAAAATTTTTGAAAGATAATTGACAATTTGATTTCTTTGTGTTGAGTTGCAACAATCTTGCTCAATTATTTCTTTATCCAACAATTTTTTCATTGTTGTCCTATTAGTGTGCAACCTTTTGGATCTTGTCTTTCTACTAACTGAGATTTTTTTGTATGAGAGGCATGACCTTTTCACTATCTATGCTTGACTGCTCCAAGAGTCACATATGACTTTTGACTTGTTTAACTGTAGTTTGACATAGTGAACATGTAAATTCAGAGTGTGCAACATTGTGTACTCTACACCAATTGGGCAACAATGAATCTTCCAAACATTCATTATTCTTGAGACTCAATTGATCCTTCATGAATTTTATAATAAAATTTAAGTATCCTTCCAAAGTTGTACTTTAAGAAGTGGCTTCATCCAACCCTACATGTATTTCAGGTACATGTACTTGCCAAAAGAATATTTTCCTTTCAAAGTCAAATCCAATCTTGTCAAGAATGTCAAACAATTCATTTCGTCAATTTTAGTGGTATCATGTATCCTACACCTTTCTACCAAAGGCAAAGTGAGACAAATTCTTAGGATGGAATTGTTTATTCAAAGTTTCCTAAAATAACAAATATTAACCTAAAGACTCATTTCACAAAAAGACACAACAAATTGTTGCTTATCCATTTGAGTATCAAATTCCCTTTTTATTTTTCAAGTTTTTTTTGTTGGATTTTCAACATTTAAAGAGATCTAACATATCTCAGATTTAACACTTGAAAGCTCATTATGGTTGTAACTTGTTTTGGTTCATGCCCTCCTTCTAGTGCCAATCTATTGATGTGTGTTTTTGTGTGCCACAACTTAGATAAAATACTAAGTATCCCCTCTCTCTTGAAAGGAAATCAAACCCCAATGACTTAGAAAATAACTACCCCAAGGCTTCAATTGTTAGGTCTTGACCTGCAAAATAACTCAATGTTTAATGTATATTTGTTGTTTTCATGAGGGGCCTTACTTGTCTTACTAGAAAGTTGATGAGGGTTATGAATAGATTTGAATGAATTGCAAAAACCTTGAATATACCTTTAAATCCGAGATCTGAGAATGATTTTACCATTTGATAAACTTGATGTTGATCCTAACTAACTTTATAATTTTAAATAAATTTTAAAAGATTAGGGTGAGAAAGGAAAAGGATAGAAATTCCTATTGAGAACTACAATAATTATCTAGTGCTTTTGATAGATAGATTCCTCAAATAAACCAATTTATGTTTAACCAAAGATATACTCAAAACACTGTTGCAGAAATGGTTCAATGGAAACAAGATATTTTTAAATCATAAAAATTCACTTAAATACCCAATTGATATTTGACACAATTCAAGCAGATCTTCACAATCGAACTAAATTCAAAATAGGCTTAAACTAATCATACAAAGTAACTCACAATCAACAAACCACAATTGGTATGAACCAAATCTATCAGATATCATCATTAATGCAATTGAACTTTATCTAACATTCAAAAAAGGACCATGAAAACTATTAAAATCACAAAAGAACACGGAAAGAACACGGAAATCAATGTTTGCTTGTATTAATTTTAAATAATTCAGTATCATTAATTCTTAATCTCTCTAACACTAGAGCACTCTAAACTGTCTGAGAACTAATAATTCTAACTTGAGCACTAAACTATCCAAGAAAAAATAAATGTATTTTATAAGAAAGATGAGGAAAGTTAGTTTACAAGGAAGGGTGAAGATTAATTCTAGACCAAGAACTAAGATTACATTGCATTTAATTCCTGAAGTAGCATTTAATATTTATCACTCATCTCCAACTGAATTTAATCACAAAGCTATCCTTATAGCACGTTTTTATAGGGAAGGACAAAATAACAGCTCATTTGTGTTTACTTTTCAAAGGTAGAACCCTTTCTTGATAATTGGAGCATAGCTGGGACAACAAATTGTAGATCTGGAATTAAATTCTGGAACATCATTTAATGATTTCTATCCACTTTTGTCTTGGAAACACAGCCTCTCTCTAGACTCCTTGGAAGAACAAAAACACCTTGCAAATAGCTGGGTAGCGAATCATGAAGATCTTGGCACAGTTTCCAAGGTATGGCATCTCGGAAAAACATTCTTCTGTATAGATCTGGAACCAATCAGCTTCTGGCACAATTTTCTAACAAGAACAGTGCATATGCCAATGGAGGCCTCGTAACATTATACCTGCATGAAAGGAAATTTTAATAAACAATCAATAAACCACTTTATCATGTATAAGATCAGTCGGTTACAGGATTATCAGTAAGCTTCCTTCTGGCAGGTCACAGACGTTGCAGGAATTTAGGCATACGAAGGCATTGTGAAGATTTTAGGTAGTTTGGCATATTTAGGATGTTTCTGGATAGGCGTGGAATTTTCCACGTTAAGGTCATAAATTGAGTTAGCATTCTTTGATTGATCAATACCTTTCCCCTCAATGGAACTCTCATTGATTTACAGTCATTTTAGAACCCATTGGTATGTATGATTCTATAGAAGGACCCCCATTTCACAAAATAACTATATCCTAGAGGTACTAAAGTTTCACAATCCTGATTGAAGTGAAAGCTCTCCAACTCCCTGGCTAACTCAAGACCAACTTGCTCACTAAACCCTTAAAGATCACAACTCATCTCAATCATGAGGGCTAAAATTTCACAAATCTTCCCAAGGCAAAAAACTTTCCTTCTAAAAGAAATAATTAGGAACATGATTCAAACTTGAATCAATTAAAAGCTCAATCAAACTAAAAAGAGGGGGTTCATGTTTTCAACGAAGCGTGTGTGCAAGGTACAACACATGTTAAGGGTTTGGTTCCTCAATTTTGATCGACACCTTTTAGATAATAACATATCCAACCACAACATAGTAGCCATATCAATTTCTTAATATCAATCTTAAATCATCATTATGGACTATAGTAATGCTAACAATGATTTGTGTGAGGTTACAACTACGCCCATGAGACTTATGTAGCATTTTCTTAGCCACAAAACTATACCCAATCTAACATAAAAATTTCAATCAAATCAAAACCATTAGCAATGAGCTAGCTAAATCATTTACCCATCATCAATGAATATTCCAAAAAGATTCCTAAACAAATACCAACCATATAGCAAGTTAAAACAATGTCAAGATGAACATTATTTATACAACATTCTACTATTGTACCCACTCGAATAGCACCTTTCTTATAACTTCAAAACATGACATGTATTTGTGCATTTTCTCATAACTAGGTATATTGTATTGTTATTTTTCACCATTAGGATTGTAGCAATTAGTGATTTATAATCCAAATATAATTTATTGTGCTAGTTAAATAAATAGAAAGTACGAGATAGTGTGTAGCAACACATTGAGGAAACATAGCTCTTTTAGATTACATTTAAAACATTCATTAACTATAGCTTTTGTGGGTGTACATAGCTTGAGCAATGTCTACTTTGCTCCTATTCTCTATCATAAGGTTGAAACTTTAAAACCTAAGGGAATACAAAATTATGAAAATATTTAGATGGGGAGGTGCCACGTACCTATGAGGGTGTGTTGGTTAGACATAGGCCTCAAAATCTCTCTTTGCTCATATTATGATGGTAAATAGAGTAAAATCGTTGAATTGTAACACCACCTAAAATAAAACTATTACAACTCTTCAATATTTTTGGACATGTAAGATCTATATAAATTAATTTCTCCATCTTACGTCTTTCTTACTCTTTAATATTTTTAGACAATTGTATAATATCCACCTAGTTTATATGAAATCTTACTCTAAACACAAACCCATCACAATAATAGTTAAATTTACCATACTTTCATTTACCCAAGAGGAAAAGCAAATCAAGTAAGAACATTAAAAACTCCACTTGAATTTATGTAATTCCTCCACTACCACTCTTGATCCTCAACTATGAGTTGAAAGTGGATCAAGGAAATATTAATGAAGATTATTACCATGTTAAGGAAGATGAAAACACTGAAGAGGAAGATGTGGATTGTGAGTATTAGACAATAACACCACCTCCAAAACTCTCCTACACACAACCTAGGCTAATCCAATAAGATACATATACAAGCATAAATCAACCTATATTAATTGTTTTCAATTGTGGGAGTGGTTAAGTCAGAATTACAAACTATTTTAGGAAATTGTTATGGAGTGCACTAGCTCTAGGAATGATGTTGAAGATATTTATGATGTGGTTGTTGAAATCTACTCTCATCAACAAAACTTTAACAACTTTCATGTTGAGCTAAACACATTCAAGATCCTATTCATCCATAGGTCTCTTTCTAAAGATCAAGTAAAGACTACAAAAAAGACCATCTCCCATACTATTACCACTCACCCTCTCTTGAATAATACTATCAAATAGCCTATCAAATCTCCCAAACACCTTCATCATCCTCCTATAAAACCCCTAGACATCCAGTCTCTCCAAAAATGGAAAGAGATCAAAAGAATCAGGCACACCCAACACTTAAACAAGCTCACTAACCAAATCCTTAAATTCCATCCCCATTTCACTAATCTTAATATTTCTGCTAGACATCATATTTATAATAAAATTAAGTGAAGTAACAAGGGCCTTAACCCCCACATCAACGTTAATCCCATTAATAGATTCCTCATAAATGTTCCCAATTGTTCTTCACACCTCCTCTCCTATGAAAGGTTACATGATCCATACTCTTGGGGTTAAAAAGCTCCTCAACACATTTCTTTTCATGAAACATCATCTTGGTCCAATGGGGTTCCACAAAATATTTGATGCATCCTATGCATTACATGTAATAACAACAAACACACTAATGTTTGCAAATGCCTAGTAATTCTCTTTCAAAATCTATTTTGCCACCACAAAGGACATCATAATTGATGTCTCCATACCAATCTCAAAGGGCACAAGAGACCCATATCTAATTGAAGTATTTGAGAGGCATTTATGTACATTGGGCTCCAACAAATGAAAATGTATTAACTAAGGGCAATGCAAAAAGCTTCCAAGGAAGCCTCTTAGACCTCCATTTTATAGCACCCCTAATGAGAGCTATAAGAAAACCCAAGGCACCACTCACCCAATAGTACCATAATTGATTTTGCTGCTCATATCAATGATTTTTGTTCAATCTAAAACCCTTATTATTGTACTAACTTTTATGGAAAAAAATTGTGAGGTGACCCACATTTAGTTCATAAAAAGCAAGAGTTGGATCATGCATCTATTGTCGAAAATCCAAGGGTATAAAGTCAAGAGAGTTGTTAGAGAAGCCTTTTTTTATAAAAAGATTTTCCCTTCCTTTTCATCTTCTCCTTCGCATTTGATACCACCATATTTGGGTCATTTCCACTTAAATTTTAAAAAATGGGCAAAAAAATGCTACCCATGTGGATATAAGGGAGTTGTGTATTGAATTTTATCATCCAATTCAATTCCTCCCAAACTTCTTTCCTTCTAATTAGTTTCTTTTCTACTCGCCTTCTACTTGGTGCTTTGTGTGATGTCCCCAATAATAATATTCAAAATAATATTGCAATATATCTAACAAAGGAATGATTATAAATTAATAATAAGATATTAGATTATTAATGATGATTAACTTTATTTAAATTTATGATATGTTTGATTTGCATACACAAAAGAGAATTTGATCCTTATTAATAACTAACCTCTATCTCTGAATATTATCCTTGATAGCATGCATAAGCTTGAATACACATCTACGTAAATGAGATATTACCATCCCTGGTTTATGACTTTGAAATCATGCAATGAATTGAATATGTATTTGTTTATATAATATATAGTTGTTCCTGATTTGTAACTCTAAAATCATGTTGTCCTTGAATATATATATGTCTATTGATGATAAAGTAATAGGCCTTGAATCCGATTGCTTTGTCTGATTAATATATATCCTTATAGATATGCAATTTTCCTTTAGAACCTTCATTGAATTGTCTTTGAAAAAAATGCTTCCATGATTAATTATTTGCTTCTCATAAGAACTATCCAATTCTAAAAAAATAATTATAAAATAAAGTCTGAAATCTAAACTCCCCTTCCTTTCCCTTCTCCAAACATTATCTATATCTTCTCATTGAATGGGGAGACACAATATTTCACAAGGGATATATTGTTTCCCAAAAGATGCACTCTTTCCTTTTAAGACACCCCATGTCTCAATTGCCACCTTTACCACTTTAAATGTGAATAGGACAAAATACTTGAGCTTTTTGGATAAGACAAATTTTGTCTTTTCATTGTCTTGAACTTAATCACTACACCCTTCAAAGACTAATCGCTTCTTTTGAATATTAATTCCTTCTATTCATTTTCATCGATGCCCATATATTCATTGTTGGTCTTTATTAATAATAAACATTGCTTTATGATATAGTAATTGCTACTCTCTTCATAATCATTGCTTTATGGGAATCGCTCCTTATGCCTTAAGGAATATTTTTTTTTGCTTCTTGTTTGTAATTATTTCATATATTAATCATTGCTTATTAATTTTGACAATTAAATATATATGTTCCTTTGGACAAATTTCTTGATCACTGGCTATAGTCATTATTGATGCTTCTTTAACACTATCTTTTGTATAATAAACAAGTAATCAGTTCAGTGCTTTGACAATGTGCTTTTTGGTTAATTTGTGAGGGGTTATTATACTTTGATATGAAAATTATAGGTGCAAATTCATTTGAGATAGCTTCAAACATATGCATACACTCCCATACAATTTATTTAATCAAATATTTGAGCCACTTTAGGCAGCTCTATAATTTTTCACACACCTTTCACATATGTTATTTTTGTTTATATATTATATATTTAAAAAGAGAATGTTCTAAATTCGTAAGTTAAAATTACCCATTAGTTCATGATGATACTTTCTTTTGACACATTGAATTAAATATTGTATTGGTTTAAATTTTTTTTTTTATATTTTATTATTATAATAATAATCACCAATAGCAAGTATTAAGAGTAATACATTCAAGAGGTCCTTTTGGAGCACAAATCATTCATATCAACAAGCAACTATGTTTTGTTAAAGGTCTCCAAATTGCTATTAGTATATGAATAAAGAATTTAGATTACTAATAACATAATAAATAGAATCAAGCGCAATGAGCGGGAACAAACTTTTTGAATTCTCTGAGCGCACGTTGAATGGCGGAAACCCTAAGTCGGTTGGGGTTGCTTCGCCTATGGTGGCTCCTGTTTTGGTGCCTCCCGGGGTGGCCCCATCTTCAAAAACTAATGGAGATGCTTTGGCTGGGCATGGGTCAAGGTTGGACGTGGCCAGAATGGCAAATAAGGACGCTAGTGCTGCGACGGTGGCCAGAACGACTGGAGCGAGTGATGGGATCCCTGGGCGTGGCTCGGCCATGGGGGCCAAACTGAACTTCAAGCAAGGGCGGAGTTTTATCCCTGTGAGAAATGCCATTTCTGTGAAACTAAGGGACGAAGTAATAGAAGAAATAAATGATGAACAAGTTGAGCTTTCTAAGCGTGGGATCATCTGTAGATTTTGGGGCTTCTGGCCAAGCCTTCCTCAACTGCACTCTTGGATTTCCAAGGAGTGGGAACCTCTTTTGTCTGGTAAAATCCATATCTTCCCTTTGGCTAAGGGATTCTTTGTTGTTAAATTTGACAATAGCCAGGATAGAAAAACAATTTTATGTGATCATTTTTTTAGCTGGGGGGATCAATATCAACTAATGATCAAACCCTGGCACCCAAATTTTAATCCAGCTTCTGAAACCTTTAGTAAAATCCCTATTTGGGTTCTCTTGCCCAATCTTCCCCTCCACCTCTGGCATGATTCTCTTCTGGAATCGGTTGGGGAAGCTCTTGGGGATTTTTTGTATGTTGATGCTGCTTCTTCTGATATCTTTCATTCCACCTTTGCTCGAATACTTGTGGAAATTGATGTTTCAAATGGATTGCCTGCTGAGGTTTCGTTGGAATCCTCCAAGGGGATTTGGGTCCAATCTTTGGATTATGAGGGATTACCTTTTCGTTGTAGAAGATGCTTTAAAACAGGACATGCTGCTGCCCATTGTGGATTTGAGAAAAAAATAAAAAAGGCAAATTGGTGGATTGGTGCTTCTCAACATCACTATACAGTTGAGAAGAAATCTGATAAAAAAAAGAGTTTCTCAGAGGCGGCTGCCGCTTCTTCCTCTCAAGTTAGGTCTGGGTCTCCTTCTGCCTTCTCTGGTGGAGGGGCTTCGATTCCTATTTCGGGCAGCTCTTCGGATAAGACCCTGTCTGCACATATGAACAATGATGTTTCCCCCAAGGCTACAAACGAACAAACCCAGGATAGTGATGTGCTGGCTTGGCAGGCTAAGGCAGCACAAGTGGAAGAAGGCTGGATTACAGTCACGAGTAAAAAATCAAAAGCATCTGGGCCTTCTCTTGAAATGACGCTTCGTTCCCACAAGAGTAAGTCAAAATGTAAAACATGATTTTCTTGGCTTGGGAGCTGGCTTTTTTGTGGCTGCAGGCTGTCCTTTTTTGCAGTCTGGCTTTTCTGGTTGTAAAGGGTTGCGGATCCCTTCAAAATCTGCTTTATCCCTAATATCAAAAACATAATAAATAGAATCTATATTTTTTCATTTATCCTATGGTATTAGAGTATGTTTAACTACTAGCATACCAATATACCTACAATGAATTTAAAAAATATTGTTGATTAACAAATTCTTTACTCTATTCCTAAACGTGATGATAATAGAGAATTACACATTTGAAGGTTCTAGTTAAAATAAACCCTTTTTCTTAAGAAATTTTGTAGTGCCTCTAGAATATACTTAGAAAAAGGGGATGTTCCCTATGCTTTAGGATGTTTGGGCATACCTTTGTTAAATTTTTTTTCTTTGCTAAATCCATGTAAAATTCTATTTAGTTTGTTTAAGTTGTATTTACTTTACTTATCTAATTCTTTTGTATTAAAATCAAGTATTATTTTAACAGTTATCCTTCTATTGTCCCCAATTTCCAATAAATTTTGATATCTTCAAACATCCTAAAAAACATAAAAAACAACAAAAAATAATTTAATTTTTTTCTTTGTTGAAATCTCCTAAAATTCTAGTTTAGTTTGTTTAAGCAATTTTATTCTATTCTATATATTTTTTTACATTTTTAAAATCAAATATTGTATTTATTGACATCCCTCTGTGGTGCCCAAAATCTAAATTTTTTGTTGTTGTTCCTGAAACCATATTTCCACCTCCCATGATCATGGAAACTTAGAGAAACACTGAAATAAACAATTAAAATAAATTAGTAAATCACTGGGCTTCATAAAATCTAATCAACAAGTATTTAATATCATAATGGGCATAGTTTATTTCACTTGCACAAACTTATTGGACAAGAAAAATCCTTAATTCTAATATATTTTTGACAACCATGGATAATAATTCATTGTGCTTTATTTAAACAAGATGGCCTTTGCTTAAAGCACTTGTTCTTCACCCATTCTTTAGTGGCACTGTTGCTAGTCTCATAATAATCATGTGCTTTGAAGTCACTTATTGGAAGATGGTTGCTACAAACCTCTCTCTTGACATGCATTTTTCAATCATGATACCTAATCATTCTATATGAAAGGATATATAAGACATTTCCTTTGTTAAGCACACTCAACTGTTTAAGGTGTTAGTTTCAAGCTACTAATAATGAGATATTCAAGAGACTTTATGTGATTTTAAACTCCATATAATTTTGGAATTTGCTACTCATTGGTGATCATTACATAGTTTCTATTAAGGGATACATTGCTCAAAGTGCATTTTATCATTTGGGTGAATTTTTGAGAAAGAAACTTGGAACTATAAATTTCAATTTTGGTTTTCTCATCAAAGAGACTAATTTAAACTAGTGCTTTTATGTCACATGCCCCAATATATGGATAATGTGAAAATGAATTGGGTCAAAAATGGAACTAGTCTAATTAAATACCTTTTGCCTTATCAATGAAGTGGAAATCATGACAGTTGTGTGGACTAGTTGGACAAGTTTTAATTACCAAACTTTTGATCATAAATGAAATTGAAACTAGTTTACAAAGCAATCAAGTTTAAAGACTAACCACAACTTTCTAGCTAACGTTCAAAAAGAAAGAAAATATTTTAGAGCAAGCAAAGTAAGCATATTAAGAATAAGCATGCTTCATTTATTGTTTTTCTTGCATTTATAGTAATATGTGTAAACTGTAATTACCATGTGCTATTGTCTCTTGGAATTCTAAATAGATTTATTTTTGGTTTTCTATAGCAACAGATTGTTTATAACAAAAAATGTGAAAGCTTTTGAAAAAAAAATTTCCAAGATTTCTTGTCTCTCTCTGTACTCATTTATGTGTTTGGCCTTATGAATGAATTTTGATATGCTTGTTAAATGTTATCAGTCGTCAAATTTATTTAAAATTCAATTTGTGAATGATTTGATAATCAAACTAAGAGCACTTTGATTGCAAGTTTTGCATCCACTTCACAAATATATGGGAGAATATGTGCATGGTCTTTCAAATGAACCTCCTAAAATCAATGCTGGAAAGGTCTAGCTATGAATATATTTTATATTTGAACATGTTGATTGATAATTTTGAATTAACAGTAATTGATTTTATCTTATTTTTATTGAGTTTTCATTGTATATAAGACATCTTTTACTTGTCATATATGAAAGCACAATCCTATCTTGCATATCCATCATTCAAATATTTATTAACTTTATGTTCATGTTTTCACTTGGTAAAAATCCTCTCCTCTGAACAATTTTCCAACTGATGTCATTTTATATGTTTAAATTAGGAAGCTCTTCTTTGATTATAAAAATATTAGGAAATATATTATTTATGACCAATAGTTAAGTTTAAATCATTGACCAATCACAAAAAGGGATAGATTGACTCATTTTTGTATTTCTCTTTGTTTTAGCATAGCTTGTATACAAGATTTGATATGCCATAGTTTGTTTCATGTTGTCCTTTTATCTTTTTGACTGTAGCATCTTCTCTTTTCATCTCCCATGACTTTTGGCTCAATATCTAATCTTTCAAAGTTTTCTAATTTCTATATATGGGAAAAAAAGGTTACTAAAGTGAAATGAATTGTCCAAGATCAAATGGTCTATGGGACCATTAATTGCACTGGTTGCTTCAACTACTCAAATATCTGTTGGACAAGTGGCATCTTTTAGAAGGATACTTCTCTTTCTAATTTGAGTTAGCAACTCTCCCAACCCTTTCAATTTGATTTTAATTAAAGGGACCCTAGACATTCTATTGCATCCTCAAGATGAGAGTTCAAAGTGAGAGTGGAAGTGGAAGGGAGGTTAGGTCAATATAGTAAACTCTAGCCAAGACTAGGGAGAAGCTAGTAAAGGTGATTCTTTACTATATTCCTAAACATGGTGATAATAATATAGAATTGTGTATTTGAAGGTTTAGTTAAAATAATTGTAAATAATAGCTCCACAATTTTATCTTAATCTTATGAGATAAAATTGTTTGTTTAGGGTAATGCAATGGAATAAATGTTAAAAAACAAATGTATAGCATTTAGTAAAAAAAAAATGACGTAAGTATATAGTAATAGATGTTTGTTGCGGATTCAATATGTAGGAAAGTTAGAATTAATTAGATATTTATTTTTGAAAATGAAAATGTATTCTATATTAATCTAGGTCATTTTTTATAATTATGGAAGTGATATGTGTATTTGTAGAGTTAAACTAGGTTTTTGTATCTGAATTTTGTTGCACATATTCCATCTATGTTGAATTTTGATATCAAATTTTCAATTTGCCTTAATATTTCTAATCTATTTTAATTAATTTGACATTATTTAGAAATATTTTTGAAGAATTTTTATACAAGAACATAGTTTGTTTGGGTTAAACTTTTAAGGTACTAATTTAATGACTTTTTAAGAAGGTAATGCAATAATGATGTCCTAATTATGTGAATGAATGTTTCAAATATCTAGGTGTTACGAAATGTCAAATGCTTTGAAATGATTATTTTTATGCTTAGGGCTCATAGGTTGGTCCTGATGGCTCACACCATGTTGACTATTTTACAATTTGAATTAGGACCTTAGAAATGAAGATAAAGAAAATGAAAAGGAAGTACTTCTCAGCAAATGAAAAGGTAGTATTTTTCTTTTTGATTTGAAGAGATACTTTTGCAATGAACGAAAACTATATTTTCTACACATACAAAATCAATGTCTCATCAATTACATACTCTCACAGATCAAGACGATATTACTTTAAGTTAGACTTTAAGTAGCATTGAATTTTATATGGTGAAGAACATATGGCCATTAAAATAGAAATAAAAGCACTGTGATTTACTAGACAACAATGAATTCTCTCATAATCATGAAAGTTCACTAAATATCAAAAGTTATTACCCACAAGTTTATTTTGTGCATTTTTGTAATCCTTTAAAAGATGAAACCAAAATCATACTATAAGAAGGTTAAGTGGAAAATGCATAAACAACTAAGAGTTCTTCAATAGGGTTAGAAATCCAAAGACCCAAAACATAAAAATGTTCAAAAACCCACTTACCAATAAGATTGAATGCACTACACAAAGAATTCAAACAACCAAATGATTAGTAAACTCAAATCAAATTAGGAATTCAATGCATACACAAACCTTACATCCCATTTGGAGGAAAAGCTTGTTGATGGATGTTGGATTGCTCAAAGCTTAGCTCCTTCATACTTGCAAAAGCTCAATGAATGACCTAGATAATGGATAAAAGATGAAATGAATGCTCGAATTCTCTCAAAGCTCAAAGAAACATGATCTCAATACTCAAATTCTAGGTGATGAATATGGAGGAATGAGGGTGGTTTTATAGATTTTCATGAATTGGATCAAGGGATGCGATTGAATCTCAATGCTCACAAAGAAGGGTTAAGATTGCACCTTAACACCCACAAAGGAGAGTGAATCAAGAAAGATGAAGGGAAGAGATTAGTTCCAACTCAAAATATCTCCTCATTTGTAGGAAATTGGTTGAGATATTTGGGGGTGAAGGGTGGAGATTTGATCTCAAAATGGAGGGTTAGAAATGCTTGAGACAAGAAAAAATAAAGATATTTTTGAAAAAGGAATATTCCTTAGGAATATGCTTTGTGGAGGGAAATTAAGATAATTAAATAATTAAAAATTATTTAATTATGGAGGATGAGAATATGCTCTTTTTGAAAAAAGAATATTCCATGGATTAAGATGAGGATTACAAGTGGGATAATTGAATAATTAAAAATTATTCAACTAGGGGGGTGAAGGGGATAATTAGTAAATGAAATGATTAATTAATTAAATAATTCAAGATAATTTAATTAATAGAGGAAATTAGGGTCAAATGATGAAAATTAAGATAATTAAATAATTAAAAATTATTTAATTATGGAGGATGAGAATATGCTCTATTTGAAAAAAGAATATTCCATGGATTAAGATGAGGATTAAAAGTGGGATGATTGAATAATTAAAAATTATTCAACTAGGGGGGTGAAGGGGATAATTAGTAAATGAAATGATTAATTAATTAAATAATTCAATATTATTTAATTAATAGAGGACATTAGGGTCAAATGATGAAAATGATGTTAAAAGGTGATTATTAATGCAAAATGGTGATAAATGATGAAAATGCACTGATTATCATGAAATGATGGAAATGATGGAAAAATGCAATTTTAGGATGTGACACTCATTAGACATTTTTACATGTCTACACATATCTTGACAACTTTAATAAAATAAACAACCTTAATTTGTTTAATTATTAATAAGAAAATATAATTACTTATACAAAATTAATACATTTCCAATACCAACAAACCATAAAACAATTAATTTTTCTTATAAAACCCATCAACAACAAAATAAATTCCCTCCATTCAAACTAACTATATATAATATATAATGTTATTTAGCTGCAATTGACCTTCTCGAAGCAAGAAATGTGTGGTGGAAAGTGATGTGATTTTATTTATCCATTTATTAGTACTTCCCATTAGGCAATACTATTGCAATGAGTTTTGTTTTCCTTAGTTAATTAGTTATTAATAAGTTAGCTTTCAACCAATCAAAAACATTAATTTTTTTTGAAAAAAATTTAAATTCAATTTCGTAAAGTGAACTTGCAAAATATTTAATTTTATAAATTATAAAAAATACTTCTCATCAATATGATTGGCTAAGAAGTTGTGTGTGTTATTGGAGGATTTTTAGGAAAAGTGAAAATGAACTATTATTTTGCCTAGTTTTGAAAACTAAGAACTATTATTTTGCCTAGTTTTGAGAAGTAAGAACTATTATTTTGGCTACATTTGAGAACAAAGAACTATTATTTTGCCTAGTTTTGAGAACTAGAACTATTATTTTGGCTACATTCAACCATTGTTTATATAACTTTCATCATTATTCCACAAAACTATTATATAAATTTTATGTTTAAATAATAATTATTTAATTCTTTCATATACTTGTACTATATAATCATTTCATTTTATTTATATTTTATTTAATATAACATAGTTTAATTTATTTATTTTTAATTATATTATATAATCAATAAATATTATTTTAAATATTATGTTAATATTATAATTAACAAGATTAACATTTAGTTTTATTCACATTAACAAAACTTACATTTATTTTTATTAAATTTAAAATACTATAAAGGTAAGTACTAGCCACTATGTGGCACTTGTTTATCAATAGGGGACTAAGTGGGATAATATAATTGCTAACCCAAGTACTTTGTCATATGCCAAAATAAATCTAGGTTGGACTATTGTGGGTGGTATCAAGTATTCAATAGCAGTTGTAAATTCCTCAACATTTGCCCAAGCATGTGATAAACTGAGGAGTCAAATTTTGGTTGTAGAGAGTAATCCATTCAAGTCATAGTAGGATACACATTGCACTTCCATCTAAAATAAGATGATTATATTATTATCTCTAAATCATTGGGTCTGTAGAAGTCTAATTCATTTTACTGATTGGTGTAGCAAGTGTAATACAATCTATTGTTATGTATCCATTTACCTCTTAAATAATACATTGACAATGAAAGCTCAAACAACTCATGTAGGTTTGGAAATTTTGAACAAGTAGTTTATAAATATATAATTAAAGAATGGATATATAGATAAGGTTTTTTAATTTTTAACTAAATATATTGTAAATACCTTTTTATAATTGAACTCAAAAGTAGATTGTGTAGTATTTTGGCAATATTTTATGAATTTGATTGTGCAATATCTTTTCTTGATTTTTTTCCAATAGAAAATCCAATGTAATATTTAGCTTGGAATGAACTAATCTTTTGTTCAAGTTCATTGGACTTAATAGCCCATGATAAAATGATGATCATGTGGTAGCCATGTTGTGTTCACACAAACAAGCCTCAAGTACTGCAAATTAATACTTAGCACTAGATACAAAATTAGACACAACAGCTCGAGAAGAATACTAGTAGGAAAACAAATAGGAAACAAAGATATTCTCCTTTAGCAAAATGCAACAAAACATATATAGAGTAAAATCCATGGTAAGTTGTTCCAAATAATACAACAAATATCTCTAAATTTTGAGGGAAAAACACTTTATAAAGTCTCTACCCTACCCAATCTAATCCACATGAGTTCAAATTTATAGCCAAAAGGCATTAGCAAGTAAAACATGAGACTTCTACTCTCTAAATCTAAAAAAAATTGTTCCTTTTATCCCCCAGACAGACAGAGCAATTACACACAACTATCATTATTAGAACTGGTAAAATTCCCTCAATTTTTACCACTACACAAACACTACTAATTCCTCAAAGAGTGGCTCACCATGTGTTCCTTGGTGCATATTAAATTCAACTTAGTGAATTTAAAAACTTATAAACACCAAAATATTATTTTGAAATCAACTCGTGTTGAATCTAAAATGTCATAAACCAAACAAAAAATAGAGAACTGAAATTGGTGTATATACAAACAATAAGATACATATTTATTATATTCTCATATTTACAAAATGTAAGATTTTGAATTGAAAAGACCATCTTTTGTATTAGGTGCCTTGCGCTGGAGATGTTCATTAAACCAACAACTCACATACCCATCATAATAATTACCTATTAAAGGAGGAATAATATTACCTTAACATGTGCATCATAAATTCAAAAAGATTTTAAATCACACGTATGTTGGATACCCATCATCAGTTGTTCTAATATGTCCTATAGGTGACACCCAAATTGTAAGTACCATAGTCTTTGCTAAATATCTTATTAAAGCCACAAAGGCTTATATACTTCTTGTTGTTTATTTGTGCAACAATAGTACATGCTATCATTTACACATTATAAATACGATAAACATTATAAGGGAGACATATGCTTCTTTAACCAAATTTATAAAATATTACAAGGACTTGAAAAATATACAATATATGGATTCTTATGAATGCCAACTTAAGAAGGAAGCACTCCCATCTAGTTCAAAAACAAAGAAATAATGGATATTGTTGTTCAATAAGCAAAATCTCTACTATTAATAGATCTTCCCATACAAAGGAAATCATTGTTTATATAATAAACAAAGGCAAAAAAGAAATCATACATAGATGACCAAATGGTTTTCATATTTGACAACATTTCAATCATATATCCTCATCATTGTTAAAAAAACAAACAAAACCACAACTAATATCAATTTCTCCTCACTTCAAAGAACAAAATCGCCTTGCCAACATTTGGTAGGAACTTCACAGCAACATGGCCTTGTTTTAAAAGTCCAATAGAATATAAGAGAAGTAAGTTGGGAAAATGTCATATTACCATTGAAGATAGTGCATTATGTAAGGTAATAAAAGGGAAGTAGTCAAATATTTTGAAATTTAGATAAGGTCTTAGGACTTCATTGCAAGGGTGATGGTGGCACTTTTTACTATTACGAGAGATTTATTGTAAAGGTGTATTATCAATCAAATTTAACATTCATTTTCTTACCTTTGATTATGGCCATACATGTATTAAATATTGTTTATGCTTTTTGGGTCATTTGTGCTATACCTAGCATGAGTTTCAAAGCTCTTGAAGACTCACATGCAACATCTAATGGCTAGAGTCTAAAAAAAGGTCATATTGGAGGTGGGTGTTAATTTATCATCTTGAGTTAACTTCTCACTCAAAGATGATACACCACATGAAAAACAACAACGATTTCATCTTGAGTCCCTTCATGGAGCAAGTGAGGGCATGGCAATTGTTTTTGGTGTGGAGATGATTGAGTTTATCTCAATTTGCAAATTTGGAGAGTGGTACCTATGGATAATTGAGTTTTTCTCAATCCATAATTTTGTAGGATATGTTACTGTGGATAATTGAGTGAGTCTCAATTCACAGTCAATTGGTGTTTTTTGTGGATAATGAAGTTTGTCTTGATTCACAGGTATTGTTGGATAGTCAAGACATTTGCTTTAATATGATTAGTTTAGGGTGTTCTAAAGAGATTTGGTAGTTAGCTAGGACATTTTCCTAGACATGAGCAATTTAGGGTGTTTTATGAAGACTTGGTGGATGATGCTTCTGCAAATTTCCAATTGGGCTGCTACATCCAATCCATGTTGCAATGTTTTGTGTTGGAAATATTAAGGTTTACATATTTTAATAAAGAAATTAGTTTTATATTTGATTAATAATTAGTTGGTAGTTGATTCTCATAAGTAGTTTAGGAAGTTTGAGGGAAGTTGCAAAAATGAAATGCTTTATAAGCATTTGCACAATGCATTGTAAAATATGGAAGAATTCAATAATATATTATTCATAATATTTTTTTTTTCAACAATGGTTTAATTAGATTTTTCTTTGTGTGTGCTCACCATTTCAACATACATACCCATTACATATTGGTCCAACTCTTAGTTGTGACAAGACATACTCTATAACAATTTGACATGAAGTTGGCATTAAAACACTCCTCAAACAAAGGGTGGAACTTGTATCATCGTACACCTTGCCATTGTCAAATCATTGCACTTTTCTACATAAAGTTAAAATCAAGTGCCTTTGGGGGATGCAACAAACATCAACCCCAAGTATGACTGTTACTAAATGTCAACATTCCTTGTTCCCAAATTTATCAAATAAAAAATAATAGCCATCTTCTTTAACATCATGTTGCTTATATTAAGGTCTCATTACACTCACCAAATTTTTCTTACTTTGGTCGTTGGTTTAAACAATGTGTCAATATTATAGTTTGACTTCATCAATCATGCCTAAATTAATATTTTTAACTATCCTTTTTGTGGCCCTAATAAAACCACTTTGGTGAGCAAACTATTTGTTTTTATTAAGGTAAGAAGGGATTTTAAAAGGGCCCAAACCTTTTGTACAAAAAGACCATAAAAAGAACAAAGTAAGTAAGAAACTAGAGGCCTTTACAAAGCCACCATAAGGCAAGGAAAAGCATGCCCAAGCTGGCCAAATATATGAGAGAAACAACACAACAAAAAGAGAGGAACAACAACAAACAAGTGAAAGAGTTGGAACCCCCCCAAGGTCCATCTTAGACAATATCAGGCCTATAACGGGTTGGCCTCTTGCCCAACACTCGAACAAGAATTTGGGGAAGAGATATAGGAAGACCTTTCTTCCTCCTTACAATAGTTCAAGAGACATTAGCATTAAAATTCTCAAAATAAGGGGAAGCATGGGGGGATTCCCCCATGGAGAGCCCATCAACACATGAGGAGAGAACCATAGAATGGTGAGGTGAAGGGTGGTCATCCACCACATGAGTATTTTGGAGCTGGTTCAAAGCCGAGGGGAAATTGGTCTATGAGGTCAAGGTAAGAGGTCCTCAATAAAATTTGAGGGACACATCAAAGCTATGTCGGAAACAAGACTTGTCCTCTTCTTGAGAGGAGTCATTGGATAGAGAATTAGGAGCATGAATAGTTAATTTAATTTTGTTAGGATCTTTCCACCATGTAGCAAATCCCTTGCAACATGAGAGAGGTCAATTTGTAGCTAGGCGACCAAAGGAGAAGCATCAACAACATCTAATGCACATTTAGTGGCTCGGTAAGAGGGTTAAAGGAGTTTGTTCAAGGCTTAATGGAGAGAGAGTACTCCTCCAAGCCCACAACTTGCTCAACAGCAAAATTTGGTCCTCATAAGAGGAAAAAGAGGCAATGAAAAACCTTTAGCACAAGGGAAGAATTGAATCTTACTTGCCACAAGAGGCCTCCAAGAATCCAACACCCACTTGTGAAGATCAAGAAGAGAAGGCCAAATATTGAATAATTTGCATACCATACCCCTATGTTGGTAGAAGTCATCATTTTCCACCACATCCTAGTCATAACCACCATTGTGAATGATTTGGCACAACAAAGAAGACAAGATTTTTCCCTCACAACAAGTGGGACCAGAACCAACAGCCTAAGCAAAGTTATGTCCAATAACAGAAACAAGCATCAGAGAGGAACACTAGCAACAAAAGGCTTTGCCACACCATTGAGAGTGGTAGCAGAGGAACCAAGGAAAGGGTTACAAATAACCCCAATACCACCAACTGTAGGAGGTGAACAAACCCTAGGCTCAAGCACAACACTAGCACCATCACCAACAACAAGGTTGAAAACAATAGGCAATGCACCCAAAGTAGATGGTGCACTAACAATAGCAACAAATAAACCCTTGATAGGTGACATCATAGCCACAATAGACCACACACTAGCAACAAAAGAAATAACAACAACAAATGATCTCATGACAAACGGTGCACCAAAAATAGGAAGCACACCTACAACAAGCAAAATAGTAGTAGCAGACAACACAAAGACAAATGACACACCGACAACAAACAAAGAGAAATCATGAATCCTTGCAACAAATAGCAAATGTGCAAGAATAGGAGCAAGACAACCCATTTCAAAAAAATCACAAACTATAATTCTATAAGTTAAAGGGGCCTCTCCCAACACATTCAAACAAAGCAAGCATTAGGCAATTAAATTAAGAGAAAGAAAGAATTATCAAAAGATCTAAACTAATATCCTCCAGTGAAGGTCCAATCAAGCAAGAATTATCATAAGTCATAAACTAACGCATTGGAAAGATGTTATAGAGTCCTTCGAAAAGACTTTCAAACAAAGCAAGCATTAGACAATGAAATTCAAAGGAAGAAAGAATTATTAGATCTAAACTAATATCCTTCAATGAAGGTCCAATCAAGCAAGAATTATCATATAAGGCATGAACTAATGCATTGGAAAGATGTTATAGAGGCCTTCGAAAAGACCTTCAAATCAAATGTATTAGTCTTCATTGTAATATCAAGTGATTTTGACAACACCGCATTCTATAATTTAATGGGCCTCTCACATACTCATGAAATTCAAACAAAGCAAGAATTAGGCAATGAAATTCAAAGGGATAAAGAATTATCAAAAGATCTAGACTAATATCCTCCAGTGAAGGTCCAATCAAACAAGAATTATCAAAAGACATAAACTAATGC
>VDFB02348630.1:0-17816 GCA_007258455.2 Sequoia sempervirens
GGGTTGCATTTTTTGGCCAAGACTGCTGACTTCTCTTGATGAATAGCTCTTAGGGGAAGATTGAATCCTTCATCCTCAGGTGCCTCAAAGAGATTTTCACCATTGGATATGTCCTTTCTTTTTACTATTTTCTTGTTAGAGAGTGCCACAGTGTGGTTTTCACTCAAGGACTTGGATATGATTCTTAGTTTCTCACTTTTACAACTGAAGGATTCAATCGTTTCTCCATAATAGGCTTGTGTGTCCAAATCCATTATAAATCTTGCCTTTTGATCTGCATCTGGAATGTTATCCCTCAATCCCATGAATTCTGAGAGCGCTTCATTGTTTTTGAATGTATTAAGAACTAGTGGTCTTCGTTGGTCATAGTCGATCAGTTGGGGGTAGACTAAACGAATCTCATGATTTTGAATATTTGGTTCAAAGGATATGGTACTAATCATACACAGGGTGGTATTTTTGAATAGCCTAGGTAGATTGGATAAGGTATCTTCGTCATCACTACTAATATAGGGCTTAGTTATAAAATTATGTGTGTCCCTACCTATGACTATTGGTGAGTGTACTTGTACTAGTACTGGTTGAGGAGAAACATTAGCGGCTCTAACCGGAAGACTTCGGCCATGTATGGTTATTCTCGGAGTGGCACATCCAAGACCAAGATTTGTTATGAGTCGCATCTCTGGCATGATAGGTATTATGAGCCCATTGTCATTTTGTCCCAGTCTTTGATTTCAGTCATAGTCCATTGCAAGCATCATGTGTAGGCCTTTGCTTCTTTCATCCATTGGTAAATTAGATGCCGGTCTTTCATCTTGATACAACATGTGAGATGGATCTGCTTCAATGACCTCATGACCAAGGTCTCCCCATCTTATGAATTCGGGATAATCCTCAGGATACATTTGTGATGTGGAAGCTTGATTTTCTTGTGGGATTCCTCGTGATCTAGGAGATTGTGGTAACTCTCCTATCACAAAAGCATTGTTAGGGAGCCTGTAACTTCCACAACCATCCTCCTGGATAATAAGCTTGATGTCGAATATGGTGGGAATGGCGGGTGTCTCTGTAGTAGAAGTGGACGTGAGAGTGGTGGGATCGATGTATTGTGTGGATGGTCCCTCATCGTTTTTTGGCACTTGGGGAATTTTGTAATACTTGGCTTCAAGATTCTTGCAATATGAAAACGGCTTAGGATCTCCATGGACGGTAACCTCTTGTCCATTATGTGTGAATTTCACACATTGGTGGAAGGTTGATGCTATGATTTTCATCGCATGAATCCATGGGCATCCCAGGAGGATATTGTATGGCAATTCAAGGTCCAAGACCTGACATGTGGTTTCCATGAGTGTTGGCCCTACTTGGATAGGGAGCTTAATTGTGCCCTGAGACACTCTTTCTTGGTCATCATATGCTCTGATTGTGATGTCCTTGCCTTTGTTGATGGAATCTTCTTATATTTTCAACTGCTTGATGAGGCTAAGAGAACAAATGTTCAAACCTACACCTCCATCCACCAAGACCCTTTTGATTTTGCTTTTGTTTACAATGGCTTCCAAGTGAAGTGCACGGTTGTGAGATGGTTGGGTGGGGAAATCTTGGTCGGAAAATGTAAGAAGATTAGGTGTTATGATATTTGTGACCACAGCTTGGAATTGCTCCACATTGAGATCTGCGGGGACAGTGGATGAGGCTAATGCTTCCTCAAGGATCTTTTTATGCACTGATGAGATTTTTAACAACTCCATGATGGAGATGTGTGCTGGTGTTATTTTGAGTTGGTCTACAACATTGTAGCTATACGGAACGACTCTTGATGTAGGGACTCTATTTGGTTGGGATGATCCTACAATGGTGACTTTTCCGCCTCTTGTGGTGACTCCACAATCTTCGACATGGGCGCCCTTGATAGTGATGACCATGCAGTCTTCATTTAGCGAGGAAACGATAGATTCATAGACATGATTTACATTTCCTTTCCCTTTATCACCTCTATTTCCTTTGTTTCCATGATTCAACATCAGATTCGTGTAGATTTTAAGGTCCTAATTTCTAGTAGGTTGTTCCATGTTTATGATTTTCTTGTCAATGAGATCTTGGATGATGTTTTTGAGTCTCATGCAATTGTTTGTGGTGTGACCTTGTATTTTGTGAAATTCGCAAAGTTGATTCTTGTTGTACCAAGGGGGTTTGACATCGGGTTCTTGGTAATTTTTGAATGTAGGAGGCTGGATTAGTTTTTCGGCAATCAACTTTTTCATAATGTCCTCCAATGGTTCCCCCAAAATGGCGTATTTACGTTTTGGATAAGTTTTTCGTTGGGGTGGTCCTCTTTGGTCATTGAGGTTATTGATGGTGGGATTATTGGGTTGGTATGTTGTGTGATGAGTGTTTTGGCTTTGTGGTTGGATTTGCAGTGCGGGTGTATTTTGGTGTGGACCACTAATGACCACCTTGGCATCAACGACACCATCATTAGTGATGTTCTTGTTTCTTGCCCATGTATGAGGTTTATCATTGTAATTAGATGATGGGCAGTTGTTTTGCAGTTCATGATATGACATTGATTCGGCGGGTTGGGTCACAAGGGCTCTTTTGATGCTAAGCACCTTGGAGATTAATTGCTCATATGTGGTGATTCCCTGAACCTTGAGATGAAATGATAGGCGGCTTTCAAGGTTGGCTATGATCGTGCAGACTTGTTCTTCTGGCATGGTCCACTTACTCCGATTGGCCTTGGATCGCCATCGTTGAAAGAATGAAGCAAAAGATTCATTCTTTCCTTGTTTTAGAGCGTATAATTCTTTGAGACTAACATCCATTGTGATGTTACATGCGTAGTTCCTGATAAATTCATCTCTGATTTCTTAGAATGTTCTAATGCCTAAAGATAAGCGGGAAAACCATTCTATAGCGGGACCTACCAAGCTCCTAGGGAATAGCCGCATTAGATAAGTATCGTCATATGTGACCTCCATACAATGAACCTGGAATTCCTTGATGTGATCTTCAGGGTTTCCCATCCCTCGATACTTGTCAAATTTGGGGATTTCAAATCCCTTAGGGAATGGTTTCATGTCTAGGATCCTATCAAATGGATAGGGACACAAGTTGCTTTGTGTTTTGGTTGTCTGCCCCGATTGAAGGTCGAGCACTTGTTGTGAGAGCAACTTGAGTTGTGTTGTCACGTCATTCTAGGGATCAAGGGGTGGTATGAAAGTGTTTTGGGGTGTTTGAATTGTTGGTTGGGTGGATGGGTTGGTCGGTGAATTGTTTGATGGTATTTGCATGTTCTGTCAAGCGAAGTAGGCTTCTAATTGCTTTTGTATGAACGATGCCTATTGTTGATCCTATTGTTGTTGCGCTAGGATTTGTGCTTGTTGTTTCTCTTGTTGCTGCTCCAACAATGCTTGTTGTTGTGCTTGTTGTTGTTCCCACAACGCTTGTTGTTGGGCTGCCAATTCTGCTGCTTCTTGTTGCTCTTGGCATTGCTTTAATGCTTGCTGATATGCTTGCAATTGCATTGCTTGTGCTGCTTGCACTTGTACGGCTTGTTGTTGTAATAAAAGTTGTGCTTGAGCGACTCTTTGTGCTTATAATTCTTGTGCAACTTGGGCGGCTTGAGCGGCTTGTTGCACGGCTTTTTGTTTCTGCACTTGTTGGTATCCTCTTTAAAAAGCGGCTTGTAATGCTACATCAAATTGGTTTGATGTGGTGAACGTTGGTGGTGGTGGAGGTGGTGGTGGATTTGGAATGGTGGTAGATGATGATGTTGTGTTGATATTTTGCATGTTGGATAATGGTATTGATGTGATTGGTCCTTGTGAGACCATGCTTTGTGATGTTAAGGGTGTGTTTGATGGTGTTGCCATTGCTTGTGTATTTATCATTTGTTGTTGCAATATCAATGATAAATTTTGAGCATTTGGTGTGATGCTTTGATTGATGGTTGGGATAGCGGTTTGATTGATACTTGGTAGGGGAGGCAACCCCAAACCAAGGAGTGGTGTGGATGATAATGGAAATGGTGGGATAGGTGGAAATGTAAGGGGCATTAGTTGTTGTGTGGTGTCAAATATGCCCCCTGGTCCGAACATATCTCCCTCTTCTTGTGAGTTTGTGAGAAGAGGTGTTTGTGGTACTTCGTGGAAAAATGTTGATGATGGGTCATAGTGTAAGGTGAGAGGAGCATTTTTGTGCAATGGATTTTGGGGGATGTTTTGTTCCAATGTGGTGTTTGCGTCCAAGTTTTGATTATTAACAAGGGGATGTGATTGAAGAGCATTGAGAAATGTGTTTCCCTTGTTAACGTTGGGTTGGGTTGGAGCAAATGATGTTGTGATTTGCGGGATATTCTCCATGACATTTTGAGATGGGGGTGTAGATGAAATGGGGATGGTGGATGAGATTGGTGGAAAAGATGTCTCTACTATAGTGCTCACATCAAAATCCGAAGGCAACTTGGCCCCTTGTTTTGCTAGTTCAAGCATGTACAACGAAGGGTTAAGTTTCATCATGATGTTGATGATTCTATGGTTGTCCGAATTTTGGAGCATTTCAGCTATTTCTTTGCGAGACATTCCAAAGGTGAGGTCCTCCCCTTGATTTTCTTCTTGTGAGTTTCAGGAGATGTTGGAAGGCTAATTGTGAGATTTCATCCCTAATGGACCCATATTTCAGGAGTGGTTTGGCTAAGATCACTTGCTGTGTTTTGTTGGCTTCCATACTCTTCTCTTTGTATTGAGATCTAGTTAGAACCATAAACGCAGGATCAATCTTCTCGAGAATATGGGAGATGAATCTCTTTGATTCTTTGGATTAATCTCTATTTTATGTCCCAAAGTGAAAAGCTTTAGGATGCTTTGAGGATCAAAGGTGATGATATGATAATGATGTTTTAGGGATGAATGATATGAATGTTTTGGCTTTTGATAAATCTTGAATGAGACACTAGGCTTTAGGACTTGGATTTGATTGGATTTCGGATTTGGGATTTTGTCCTTGACTTTGATTTTGATTTTGAACAAAAGGACCCTAAGATGTTTGATAATGATCTAATGGATAGTTTTGTTCAAAGGATGATGATTTTGGTTATGTGTGAGGAGAAGGATGCATCTACCCACACCTATCCAAATAAAATGATAGTTTCACTAAGTATATGAAGAAGGATTCATCCACATGGGCCACTCAAGTTAGGACAAGATGATTTGGATAACTTTGACTAAGGATATGCAAAAGGATGCATTTACACATTCCTAGCCAAAGGTGTTTTGATAAATGTTTTCAAGGACTTGGTCACAATGTTTTTGGATGATTTTGATTTTTTTGCCACAAAGCCTAGTATCAAGGATGATTTCAAGATTTTCCAAAAGATAACTTGTGAGATGGATTTTGATGTTTTGAAAGATGGATGAAAGAGGCTTGATTTGTTTTGATCCTTAGGTGAACCTAAAAAGACACTTTGTTTTCCTAGACCTAGGTATTGAAGAGCATGCAAATGCTTCCTTATGACCTTTGTAACCAAGAAATGATCTGAACATTTTGGATTTCCAATCAATGATTTGTGCTTTTGGAGTCTTCAACACACATGAATATTCGACGGCTTAGCTTTGCTTAATGGTTTTATTTTACCAAAAAAACTTTCGATTAAGTTTTCAAACTAAGATGTCCAATGTCTTAATTCTTCAAACTCCACAAGATATGCCATGGAAATTTAATGAACTTAAGGCAAGGGTTTCCTATTGTTTACTTAAGGAGACAATTGGAGATATAATCCAATGTTTAGAAAACCTCTAAGGATGTGAATCCCAAGGGAAAGCAATAACATATGGATTGCGTCAATGGCATTTGTCTCCAAAAGGGTTTGAAATTTGAATGATATTGTTAAGTGTTTGTTTGCAAATGTTTTCAAATACAACACTGTGTTTTCAAGCAATGTAACACCCTAGCTCAATTGGTACATTTTTCTTAGTGGGCTTGCCTCATGCCCTTCGTAGAAGAGATGATTTTACATGCAACCAAGGAAGAAATATATAGGTATGTTAAGAATGAAGTCTTAACCTCTATATTTCAACCAAGATTGGACATGGCAAGTAACTTCTTGGAATCTAAGTTCCAATGCACCACTTCGATAAACTCGCTCAATGGATCAATAGGCCACTGCAAACAAGGGTTCTAGTTCAGACTTTCCATTCATGGAGATTGACCCATACGACAAGAGTCCCATTTTGGATCCATCTTGTCGGAATCAACCTGATATTACATGAGATTCTCCAACATCCACATCATATCCCACTGAAATGCCTTTGGCTTTAGGAGTGTTATCTCTCCTCCATGAGTTGTTCCCTGGGTGAGTACTTTTTCCCAAGCGCACTCCTCTAGGATAAACAAAAGTTTAAAGCAAAGACACAACTGTGACCTCGATCAATTCACGACTCAAAGAGAGAGAACATAATGAATGATGCTCTACCACACTCACACACAAGATGTTCAATTTTAAAACCCAAATCGGCGGTGTATGGGAAATTATTTATGCAACTTAATGTCACCACAAGCCTTTTGATTCTCAAGATTGTCATGAGGCGCGAGAGAAGCGCATACATCTTTTGATGATATTACTTTTTGTAAATAATTGCAAAACAATAAAAGCACACATTCATTTTATCCTTCAAAGCAATGATTTTATTCGTTTTAAAACACCAATGTCAAATGTGAGGTTGCTTATTCAATTTTAGCCCAAATTGAAATCTAGTAGGTATCTAAGTTTCAATTTTAACCTTTTGCAAATGAAAAATCAAAGTGCTCTTTTTAGACCCAAACGAAAGTTAGTGTCCTAAAAACGAAAGATAACAATTTCGTGAAGAAGTGTTAAACAAACACTTAAAGCATTTAAAAACACTTTGATTTTAAAAATATCCTCCTTCTTTCATTTTCCTTCGCTAGCCTTGTCTTCCTCGTTTTCCTTCATTTGTACCTTTGTTTGCTTTCCTTACACTTTCCTTTGTACCTATTAAACAAAAGAAAATTATATGAAAACTAAGTTAACTAAATTCAATTTTCAAACATTTTAGTATAAGTGATTTCAAGTGATAAAGCATTTAATAAAGATCTTGATTCCCAAAGATTTTAAAACAAATATTAAACAAAACAATTTACAAAAGACCCTTCTTGCCAATAATCGAATCTTAAAAAATGAAAGCCCCCTTTTCTTTTCAAACACAATCATAAAAATTTCCTAGAGAGTGACACATTAGGAATAAAGAATCAATCAAGGCAACAAGATCTCAATATACATGCACCCTAATAAAAGACCATAAATGTCATTTGAGGTATGAAATGTGTCCTAGATATTCTTTAATAGTCAAATCAACACAAAGACAACCTCACACACTTATGAGATCTACGCGGCTTGAGTGAAAAGGTGTTCATTACGAAGACTTTAAAGAGAATGCACTTCAGCGTGGAACACATCCAACTACCCTGTAGTGTTACAATTTTCAAGGCTAGATAAACCCAACCATAATGTCCTTGCTATTTCGTGCTTTGATGGTTTTCATCATTTGAATTGACACTTAATCTTAGAATTCTTAACTTTCAGATGCAAAATGTTTATATGTTAGATTATTCAGTCTCCCCCCTATAGTGAATGCTGCCATAAATGAGATCAGGTGTCGTCCTACCAAGCTTTCAGATGTTGCATTTGTAGGTATCAACTTATCCTACCAAGCTTTATGATTTTCAATGAAGCATCTATCATGGCAGAGTCCTGTGAGTTCATAAATGATCAAAATCATTAATAAATGCTATTGCTCGGAAAATAACAAACACATCAATATTTATATTTCCAGTGCAGGCTTAACAGACCACACGTCGCTTCTGTCAACTCAGTTAGAGATTTATGAGCATTTACCATTTACAAGGAACATCCGCTTCCAACTTTTTAGTGTAGAATAGCCAAGTAACAGTAAAGAACGCAGATTCATTATCAATGTTAAAGACTTTCCAAGTGAATACTAGTAAAGATAAAGCATGAATACCAATAGACACAGAGATGAAATTCACTGAAAATCATGTGGATGGAAGTAGGGTTGTCTGTGTTGGCGTATGTGATAGGTGAAATACAGACTGGTAGACAACGAAGACTCAAAATGACAGAAAAGCTAGAAAGTGTATAAACTTGAGTATGTGTAATCCACCACTGTTTTACCAGGCAATGAATGTTGCTTGCAATCCGTAGTTGTTTTTCACAGACATAGAAGGAAATCAAAAGCCCGCAGTTTGAAAGAATGAGCTAGTAAATAAGATGAGCATTTGGTAAGGTGTGAGGCATTTGCATATTAGAAGCTCCTCATGACTTATTTCAAAGATAATTGATATGTGCTTATGTCTAGCGGCCTACAAACATTTTCAAGCAAAATCGATGGAGACTTTTAGATGGTCTGAAATTGTTTGAATCATAAGAGAATTAAAGTGAACAGATATAAACAGTCCATACTAACAGTGATTTAAAATCTTAAAGAGAATATAGAGTTGTCTCTTTCGATTTTAATGGTGTATGCAAAATCAATCAACAAAAACTTATTACCAATAACAGTGAGTGACTGCTGTGCAATATATTGTAAGCTAATAATATTGACATTATATTGACCATGATTTCTTGAGTACAATATACAAAATATTATACCCTGTAGGAAAGTAAATCATGGTCATACGCAGATTGATCAAAGAAGAAGAGACCTCTGGTGACTTTGTGGTTGCGGGGCAAATGAATGGAAGTAAACAGTGAATGAGGTGGCATCATATGTGTAGCATAATGGATTATATGCTACATGGGATTAAATCTTGAATAAAAAACACAATATTTTACAAAACCTAGCTGTTGCCCTCCTTCTAGCACCAAATGTGAGCATCCATTAGAAATCTGTAAATAACTAAACTTCATGCAAGGGTTAGTATTTCACAAATCCTTCAAAATGCTCCTATGAAATACATTGTGAATGCTTCCAAATGCAACAAATGACAATAGAAAATTAAAAGCATTATGAAAGCAATAACAAGTTACCTATCCCATAGTGGATTGGTGTCACATGTGCAAGTGACCCTTTCCCAATCCTTGATCAAAGCTAAAGATGATGCAAATGCAAATAGGATGAAGAGCAAGATGAGTTCTCAAACCAAGAGAGTAACCTTGCATAAAAGTTGTGGATGGATTGATGAGGATTAAGGCCTTCTTTTATAGATTTTCTTGATGAGAGATTGGCCAAATGGGTGAATGTGGGACTAAAGATCCACCAATGAGAAGAGGACATTTGTCAAGTGGTGATAGATAAATGGATGTGCAAGATTTGGGAAGTGTGCCCATGAGAGGGAGAATTTGAATTCAAATTTGGCAATAAATTTAGAGAGAGGGACAAGAAAAAGAGCAATAAATGCAATGTTGGAGGGACAAATCAACTTGTCAATTTGAGGGCCATGTTGAGTGAAAATGAGAGTTTTAATAAATCAATAAATTGATTTATTTGTGCAAGTGGAGATATCTAGAGGATGCAAGTGGGTGGTTTAGGTTAGGCTAATTAGGATTAGGTTAGCTTAATGGCGATTAGGTGAGTTTGACTTTTAGGACTTTGATATTTGATTTATTTGAATTAGAAAATGATGGAATATGATTTTGGATTTGATTTAAATGGATGTTTGATTTATTAAAAGGTTGATGATAATGTTTATTTGATTTTAAATAAATGACCTTAGGAGATGAGATTACCTAATGAATGAATGGAAGTGAACCTGATTAATTGATGAATGGACCTAATGTGAAACCTTGATGAATGAACCTGATTGAATGTATAATGTTAATTTTGTATGTCTACAACAGTATGTCTCATTTACAAAACATCTTGATTTTTGTTTGAAATCACATATTTTTTAGAAAAAATTAATGATTTGAGTCTTGAGGGGTACCATCTAAAGGGGAAATTAATTGAAGAGGGTTGGATCAAAGCCTCTTAAAAAAAACCTTAGTCTTAAATCAAACCCTCAATGGAGTCTTCTCCACACTTATCAAAATGTTGAAAAAATGCTAATTTTGCTTCACCTTTTAGAGGATTAAATGAATTAATTTAAAAATTATATTTTGTAAGTATGTAGCTCTTAGTATAAATTTTTCATAAAGTATGATTTTAAATATATATTATATTCTAGTAAACATAGGTTTTTCATTGAACATCAAGGTCTCTACTCCACACATGTAGAAAAATAAAAAAAATTATAAAAATTATCTATGCACTCTTGTTATGAATGTCCAAGGTCTTTTCACACGGATTATGGGTATTTTGTGGGCCTTCATATTCACTTTCCTCAGTGGGTTCGACATTCTCTCTAGAATTCCCTATTTATATTTTTATTTTTCTCAGAGATGGGTGGTGACAAAAGCAGAGTCAAACCTCTATCTTGAGATGGTCATGACCCTAAAATTACAAAGGTTTTCATGAAGGGTTAGAAAGATCACACTCTAATGATGGATGAGAAGGTGTTGGTTATCTCTGAAGACCTCATTGCATAGATAGAAGGTCTTTCAACCCAAGGAAGGATGATTTTTAGAGACAAAAGCTTCTGAGGGGGCTATCAATTAGTTCTTGAAGGAATTTGAGGGGGAAAAATGATTAAACTTAATTCTGGTGGCTATGAGAAGCTCTCAATAAAACCCATTTGGGCAAAAGTAGTAGAGGAAATAATATGGTACTTTACCTTAGATGGTAGGTTTACCATAATCTATGGCTTCCATTTCATTCTATTGAACCATTTTTGTCATAAGCAACTTGTTTCTTTCCCCTACTATCTCCTTGCTTCTTTAGAATTTGGTTTGAAAGAGCATAAAAAGAATGTTAAACTCCCTATATTACATGAGGGTCTCATTCTTTTGATTATGGAACATTTTAAAACCCTTCCCTCCCTTTTTAGTCCAAGAAATTAGTTCATAGTTGTACTATACAACCCCATATTATTTCTTCTAAAGAGGTTACTGAGACTATGGAGTTTGATGAGGATGAGGAATGGAAAGTTGAGGATGAGGTTGAAATGTATTCCAACTCCCCATTGAAGGATGATAAAGTGAAGAAGGGTAAGTCTTCTAAGAATAAAAATAGGGCTCAAATATCTTGGTTGAGTGGGTCCTATACAGATGGAGCTAACCCTAGTGAGCACCATTTTTCTAGTGTTAAAAAAGGGAAAAAGATTAAGCTTGGAGGTGAAAAGGAGAGAGTAAATCTTAAAGGTAAGAGAAATTTGAAAGAAGTGGCCAAAATTCCTATAGGTAATACTATCAAAATCCCAATTTTATTTCATGAAAAACACCAAAGGGGATCAAGGTTTTTCTCTCCAAGATCTTTCAAAGGAGTTTCCCCAACTTGATACAAACAAAGAGGACATTTATAATGTACTAGGTCTTGTTAGGGATGGTGTGGTTGGTCAATTCAGACTCACCAAATGGTTTTTTCTATAACTCAATAAAATTAATATTAAGTTGTGTTCCATGCAAAATAGAATTGACTCTAGTAGAAAAGAGTAGTATCCTCTTAGGGAGAAAGAAGAGGAGAAATAAATCCATTTGTCATTGGAATCTATAACTACTAAGGTAAGCCTAATGAAGAGGGACTTTGAGAGCTGCATTAAGGGGTTGGAGGATAAAATGCAATAGGTTAACTAGAATTTAGAGAATCATCAAGATCAATCAATGCACTATCAAAAATAGTGTTGAAGGCATCTGGATCCTGAAAGAGAAGCTAAAGGAGCTCAAAGAAGAGAAAATTGTTGGAGCCACTAATGCTAGGGAAAAGACTGAGGGGGACAACAAGGTTAAGGTTAAACAAACCAAATATACTCAGCAAGGGCCGATTACTAGAACTTATGGAAAAAAGAAGTACTTTGAAGATGAAAAGAAAGAATTGCTAACTCTAGTTGATCTTCATGAAAGCTTTTACCAAGAGGAGCTGGAAGCAGCTAACACTCTCAAAGATTTACAAAAGTTTTTGTTGTTGTTGTGCTTTTCTTGCTAGTTTGTTGATGGTTGGATGTTGGTTTTCTTTGTTTATCTTTTAAGTAGTATTTTGTAATAGGGTGTCAGGTCCCTTCAAAACATGTTTTACGCTTAATAAAAAATAAAAAATAAAAAATAATAATTTAGATACATACAAAAAAGTTGTGTTGTATGATATAAACTTATGTCTAAATTATAATTAATCTCACTTCAAAAATTAATTAAAAAGACAAGGTGGTTTTGGGCTCTGCTAGGGTTTTCTTATGTCTGTAATCATCCTTGGCCCCTCTTGCATCATACCGCACCATTAGTGTAGTATTTTTCTCTTTTCCTATGTGTACAACAACATTACTATGGTTTTATTATTTTAATATGCCTTCAACCAGCTCTAACCCAATAGTTCTTGTTGGTGTTGGCAGTTCGACGACTTTGCTCAATGGCTCCTCCAAACAAACGACCCCAGAAATTTGTTCTAAAAGTGTTTCACAAGGTAAGTCTTTTAACTCCCCAACTGATGTGGTTTTACCTTTGCCTGATTTTGATTCTTCTTGTCAATGGTTTGAGCAACATACTCTTGTTGGGTATTTTGTTGGGAGGACTCCCCCTGAAGTGTTCTTAAAGAATGGGTCCACAAGGCTTGGGTACCTCATGGGGTGCATCTTGATATGGTCCAAAATTTAACCAAGGGTTTTTTTCCTTTTCTACTTTGTGGAGGTCAGTCATGTTCAGGCATTCCTGAATCATGGTCCCTGGTATGTTTGGTCTCCTTTGTTGATTTTCTAGTCGTGGACTTGAGACTTTGCTGTCTTAGATGACACCAAGTTGTGGGTCCTAGTTTGGATTGAGTTTCTCGGTTTTCCTTTTGCTTGTGTGCCTTTTCTAAGCCATATCGTGTCCTCTTTGGGGAAGGTCATTTGTATTGAGCTAGATAGGCTTTTTCAGGCCCGACCCCAGAAACAGGTCTATGTTGAAGTGGACTTTTCACAAGATTTGAAGGAGTCTATTGATATTCAAATTGGAGCTCTCCGGCATACCAAAAAGGTCACTTATTTTAATCTATCAAACATGTGTTATAGATGTCAATCCACAAACCACAAGATTAAGGACTACCCTTTGGAAGCTCCTCATACTCCTCTGCCATGGGAGTCTAAAAAGCCTCGTCAAGTGGATAATTCTATTGCCAAACTTGATGAGAAATGGACAACGGTTATGAACTATAAACACATGTCTAGTGGCTCTGGGACGGTTTCCAAAGTCCCTGAGCTAACTAAAGATGTTTCAAACCCTTCAACGAAGGGGAAAGAGGCCCAAGTAGGGTTTGACAATATTCTGGTGCAGCCTAGACCTAAGGCTACACCTCAGCCTATTGTTGTCATGATAGCACATCTGACTACATCTCCTCCCATGTCAGGAGCTCAAAGGCAGTCTCATAGCCTTTCTCCGCCTCTGGAAGAAGGAGAATATGTGCAAGAGAAAAAAATATTTTCTCCTCTTAGCATTCAAATTGGGTTAGTTCCGCTAGAAGTTTTGTAGAATCAATTCTCTACTATGAATGAGGAGTTGGAGTCCAACGATATGGAGGAGTTTCACTCATGAATTTCCTCTTGTGGAACATTCAAGATCTGATAGACCTCTTTAGGAAGTATTATGTTAGGGATACTTTGCATAAGTATGCTGGTATTGAAGTGCTTTGTCTCTAAGAAGTTAAAATCTTTGGTTTTTTGCTCGTGTCAGCTTGTTGCTCTATTTGGCCAGGCAGTAAAATGTTTTGTATTGATCATGAAGTTGGACGTGGCAAAGTTGTCACCCTTTTGTCCCCATGGTGGCACGCTTGTGTAGTTGACCATGGGTTTGACCCCACACATTGGCTTGTTTAGATTCTCCTTGTGTACAATGTGAAATTCCTACCTTAAGATGCAAAAAATAACTATTGCAACAAAGGAAAAATGCAAAACAATCACCTCAAGATCGCCCTAGTTTAGTCTAAACAAAACATAAGAAATTGGAACTTTTTACCTTGTTTAGATGTTGGTCTTGGTTGGCCCTTGAAATTGATTGATATGTGTGCTCCTTGATGGAAAAATAACTCAAAATGATGCTCTAAATGATGCTAAGATGAAGATGAATGCAACAGAGGTTGTGGGTAGTTGAATGGATGCAAAAATGAGAGCTCTATGATGCTGCAACAATGGTGGATGTTGGATTGCTTAGTGTATGCAAGATTGCTAAGTGTGCTTGGTTGATTACAAAAGTGGATTCATGCAAATGAGGGAAAATTCCACCATTTTTAGGGGAAGTGTTTTAAATGAATGGATGGTCAAGATCAAGCCATGATAGACAAGCTTAAGGGTTGGGGTGAGTTGAGCACTCACAAGCCCTCATATCTTGACATGTGGCAGGTGATATGGAAAGGGGAGATGATGTGGACATGACATGGAGGTACTACATAGTACCTTGGGATTTGGGCAAGATCTCCTCATAAAGGAGGTCCTAGTCCACATGTGGGTGAGACGAAATCTGAAGAATTAAAAATTCCTCAAATATCCACATGGGGATGAGAGAAAGAATTTAAAATTCTTTGAAATGCATTGGGGGATTAAATGTGAATTAAAAATTCACATAGGTAAGGGGTTGCCTTTTACAAAAGGAGAAAGCATTTAATGCAGTTGACTTAGGACACATGCCATAAATGGTATGGAGATTTAGTTGACCTAATTGAGTGATTAAGGTTGTGCAAATTCATGATTAGATGAATTAATGACAGACTAGAGGCAAGTGGGAGATTATGGAGGATGTAACCCTAATGATTATTAGGCATGTGCACACATCCTAATCAAAGATTAGTTAAATTAACCTGGATTAGAGAGGATTATGGAGGATGTGACAAGGAGAGAGAAAAAATGAATTAAATATTGATTTAATTCATAAAGGCATAAAGTGACTAAATTAAATAAATTGGGTATTTATTTAGTTTAGAGAGGAAAGGGGGGTAAGATGTTTAATTTATTAAATACCTTAGGGACATTCGACTGCAAGGTAATATTAATCAAATAATAAATTATTTAATTAACACTGTATATGAAAGTTTTGGATAAAATAAAAAATGATAAAACAATAATACCATGCATTACCTCATTTCCAAATATTCAATACCTCAAATAGACGCAATGATGGATGAATTAGTTGATTGATTTGATATGTTGGTTGCTTAATTCAGCAACATAACATTGACATGGAGATGATAGATGAATGATGATAGATAGAAATGGATGATTGATTCAAGAATGATTTTGGCAGCATAAGGATACTTGAAGAATCAACCCCCCAAATGGCTTATGAGAGGGTTGATTTATAGATAAGGTTTGATTTGGATCGATGGTTGAGATTGGATGTCAATAAGATGTCTTAATCAATGGCCAAGATTGAGAGTTGTAGTATAAAATAGGGTTAGGGAAAAATAGGGCAATGATAAGGATTAATGGCCCAAATTGAATTATAAAATAATTCAATCAAGGGCCAAGATTAAATGAGATGTCAAGAGATAAGATTTGATGTGGAAGATAAGATTGGCACGGATAAAGAGGTGATAGGAGAAATTAAATAATAAAAATTATTTAATTTAGGTGGCCAATGAATAATTAAATAATTAAAATAATTATTTAATTATAGAGGAATGTAACAAAGGAGGAATCATTTTGAATCAAATAATGATTTAATTCAAAATTCAAGATAGTGGACCAAATTAAGTAAATAAAATTTATTTAATTATGAGAGAAAAGGCTAATGAATAATTAAATAATTAAAATAATTATTTAATTATAGTGGAAAGAGGACAAAAAATTAAATAAATAAGAATTTATTTAATTTTAGAAATAAAAGGACTTAATTAATGAAGTAATTAAATAAATTAAATTTATTTAATTAATCAAGGAAGAATAAAGATAGAAATGAATTAATTAAATAATTAAAAATTATTTAATTAATAGAAGACATATGACTTTAGAAAATAATTAAAATTATTTAATTATGAAGAATGAAAGGGGAAATGATGAAGAATCTAAAAGTTGCAGGCCTTAGGACAATTTTTAGTATCTACATTTTTCCCCTCTTTGCCATAATGCAGCCTTAGGACAATTTTTAGTGTCTACATTTTTCCCCTTTTGAGATGATGTTCGAGATCATGAGATTTATGTCGAGTAATATCATTTCAAAGAAGCTAAGGTATGGATAGAGGAAAATGGATGATGATAGAAAGATAGGATGATGATGAAATAACCTGAGTGGGATGATGATGCCCCCTCGAGAGGATATGCAGGTTGAAAGAGCATGGGTATGCTCTCGAAATGGATGAAATGATAAAGAGATGGATAATACGTTATGCTACAAGAAAGTGAGCAACCATGATGTTTGATGTAACACTAGACATGATGCACCGATGTATAAGGACCAAGGTGACGATGTGTCTCATGCCCCAGTGTAATACAACCTTGTCTAGATACAAGATATGAATATTAGCTGGAATAATTCGGATTTGATGCAAATGCAAGATAAAAATGATAACACACACAAGCAAGCATGCACAAATGATACAAAAATAAACAAGGTATTTCCCTTATCAAGCTACAAACCAATGAGTAATTGATTGATTGATGATGATAGATGATGATAGTGTTGTCATTGCGGGGAACGACATATCCCTAGATCAACACAAGGATTACTAATTAATTGACTGATTGACTTTGATTGATGATGATAGTGTTTTCATTGTGGGGAACGACATATCCCTAGATCAACACAAGGATGATGATTAATTGAATGATTGAATTTGATTGATGATGATAGATGATGATAGTGTTGTCATTGTGGGGAAAGACATATCCCTAGATCAACACAAGGATGATTGATAATTGACTGATTAACTTTGATTGATTGGGTTTACAACAAGATTAGGATCAAGACCAAAGGATGTGATTGGATAACTTGGTAAGATTGATCGACTTGATTGGTATGGATTAAGGATTGACTTGCATTTGGATTATTGCTTGAAATGATTTGATTGATTTGATTTGAAGAAGTGGCTTGGAATGATATGATGATATGATTGGATGAAAGGATGTGATGAATTGAATATAAGAATTTATGTGATTGGATTGATTTTATTGCTTGGATTTTTGTTGGCTATTTGAATTTTTTGTCTTTTTTCAGGACCTTTTTCCTTTTTTTGTATTTTTGAGGATATTTTGATTTTTTATTTATTTTTGAAATGTTTTGATTTTTTGGATTTTTGAATCATTTTATTTTTTTTTTTATTTTTTGAAATGTTTTGAGATGTCAATGGATGAAAATTTGGGTAGCCTTTGTACTAGATACCAATGAAAAGTGAAAACTAAGTCTAGGTGCAAGGAGATAAATGGAATTGATGGATGGAAGGGTGGGTGATAGGATAAGGGATAAAAGGCTCATGATAGATGGATGGATGGAATGGATGTATGCATCATAAGAGAGAAAGGATGTGATCTCCAAAGACTATGTCGCATATAGGAATAACATGCCCCATTATAGGTACAATACTTAGGATTTTTCATGATAAAGCTTATGACAATAGGATAATGATATGATTGGCTGGAAAGATGAGGTATGTCAAGAGATACCCAAAAAACATGTTTCAACATTTTTCTCCTATGTCTTCATCAAGATCAAAAGGAGAAGGGTGGATAAGTGGACTCAATATGATAGGTATGTATGATGGCTAAAGATGGTAAGTAGGATGGAAATGATATGA
>VDFB02348631.1:0-20526 GCA_007258455.2 Sequoia sempervirens
GAACGACCGTCAGAAAATGGTGTCAAATCCTATAGTGTGCTTAGAATGTATGTAATGGACCAACAATCACATTGGGAGGATTATCTGTATTTAGTAGAATTTGCTTACAATAACGGATATCAGAGTTCCATAGGTATGCCACCATTTTAGGAATTATACAGTCGTCCTTGTCGAACTCCACTAAGTTGGGATCGACTAGAGGATAGAGTGTTACTTGGACCTGGGATGCTTTGAGACATGGAGCAATAGGTTGACCATATTAGAGAACATCTAATAGCAGCACAGGATAGGAAAAAGAAATATGTCGATGCGCATAGAATAGACCGACAGTTTGCAGTTGGTGATAGAGTGTTTCTTTGAGTGCGACCGTGAAAGAGTCCAATCCGTTATGGAAAAGGCTCTAAGCTTGCACCTCATTTTGTTGGGCCATTTGAGATCTTAGAGAGAATTGGTCCTGTGGTGTATCGACTCGCCTTACCACCTAGTTTGTCATATATTCATGATGTTTTTCATGTATCAGTTCTTAGACTATATCATCCTGACATTTCTCATGTACTTGATTGGAATGCGTTACAGGTAGAGGATGGGCAGCTGGCTTTGGAGCCCATGGCCATTCTACAGCACTAGACACTCGATCTCAAGGGTCGAGACGTTGATTAGGTGAGGGTCCAATGGGGTCCTAGCCATGAGGCTTCTGCTACTTGGGAGGATGCGACACGCATGAGGGAACTTTATCCCTATCTGTTCGCAGGCTTTCAGGAGCAAGCCTGATCCTAAGGGGGAGGATGTAGCACCCCTCCATTTATGCTTATGTTTTCTGTTACATGTTTTCATACTATTAGACTTTGGTACTTTGTTTGGATATTTTGATCGCTGATTTTGAGCAATAGTGGATTCACTTTGTGACATGATGATACATTGTATTGCGATATTTGATTTATGATATGCTTTGATATAGCTTAGATGTTTTCCTTCAAATGATTATTGCTATGTATATGTTTATGATGGACTAACTGTTATTTTAATTCTTCAGTTTGATGTGACGTGTATTGGTGTGGAGAATAGAATCGCATCACTCGCTTGCGAGTGCCCTGTGATGTCCGTGATTTTCTCCGCACGGTGTGCCTGTATAATGGATTATATATATATGCATGTTATTGGTTTGAATTGCAGGATTGTAGGTACAAGACACTGACTCCACCTGGTTACTCAGGTCTGAGCGTGTCAAGACTCAACGAAAATGTTGATTGGGAGGTAGTAGCATGGTTCATCCTAGTCTAGTCTATAACCCAGTCATAGTACATCGTCTGTTTAGTTCAGAGTCATAGATTGTCTTGTATTTTTCTATTTGGTTTAATTGCTTGAAAGGTAATTTTGTCAATTTTAATGTTAGTTTATTATGCTTTAATTGATTATTATTTAAATTAATTTTTAAATGTTAAAGAAATTAAGTTTTACATGTAATTTAATTAATTAATTAGTTTGTTTGGTTAAATAAGTTGATCCTAAAAGATTGAATTTATTTAATTAAATAAATTAATTGATTAAATTAAATTGTTTTAAATTGTGTGTGAATAAATTTTATTTAAATAAAATATTTTTGTGGAAATGGCATTTTAATTATTAAATAAAATTGTATTTTATTTGTAAATTGAAATTGTAAATTCTAAATAAATTAATTTCATGCAAATCTTGAAAGGCAAGATTGCCGAGAAGTTGTTGAAGATATTTTCTTCTTCTTGACAAGTGTGCCAGCTGCATTGATTATTTTTGGTTGAGGAAATTTTCTGGAGGTTATTTTGGATCTGGGAAAAACACAGGAGATTATTCTTTTTCTACACGAGAAAATATAAGGGCTTTGTTAAAAATTTTGGTAAAATTTTGGTTTGTGCTATTTGGCTCTATTGAATACTTGGGGAAGTTTCTTTGGTTTGCTTGTTGGAAATTGGTGTTCGGGAAAGGCTTTGGAAGCTACAGGCAACAGAGGTAACAAAGGCTCTCATCACCAGACAGTTTTTTGAAGCAAAGGAAAACAGGTATTCTTCTTGTGAATTTTTATTTTGTTTGTTTTTGGAAGGGAATGTTTGAGAAAAGAAATTAAGTTTAATTTAAATCCCTGTATTTCTCGCAAAGAAATTGTTCACTATGTTTTTGTCTTGAAAAGATTTGTTGGGTTCAGAAGAATTTCTATAGCATACCTTTGTGGAAAAATATTTAAATTACTGAAAGGAAATTATTTTGGGGAAAAGAATTTAAAACCTCTAGGTAAATTTGTATTTGTTTGGAATTTATGTGCACAACTTCTATTGAAAACCCTAATGAAACTTTTATAGTTTCCCCGATTTCCCTACTGTAACCCCGAAGAAATTTCTTTATTGTCTATTTAAAAATAAAACCCTGTTGGAATTTGTTATATATATATATATATAAATATATATATATATATATATATATATATATATATATATATATATATATATATATATATATATATATATATATATATATATATATATATAAATATATATATATATATATATATTTGTATATGTATTTAACCTCATATATTAATTGGATTGTGAAATGTTTTTGAATTTAAATATATAAATTTATGTTGAAATCATCGTACAGGGGTATTCATATAAAATCGGATTAAATTTTTGTATTCGCAAAATTGAAATTTTGCAGGTTGTTTTCCATTCATTTTATATGAAATAAAATGCAAATTTTTAAATACTGTGATGTATGTTAAGGGGGTCATGGGCTACCCCACAGCTGCCCCCATATGGGGCGACGGCTGTGGAGGCAGTCGGCGCTGCCCTCACAGGCAGCGCGCGGCTGTCTCCTAGCCGCCTCCCCATACGGGGAGGGCTGCACATACATAGCCGCAGGCTGTGTAACCTGTGTACATAGCTGAGACTGTATAAAATGTATTTGTTTTGTGTTCAAACAAAAATTTACAATTTTACCTTATTTCGACCATTAAATCTGATTTAGGGTTTTAGTATTATTTTTAAATATTTATATATATTTGTATATATTATATATATATTATATATATTATATATATATGTATATATATATTATATATATTATATATATATGTATATATATATGTATTATGTATATATACTTATTGTTGAGAATATTTGATTAAAATATTAATGTGAAAAAAATTATTTTGGGTAAATGAGAAATAAGAATATATTTGTATTTAAATAATTATGCATATAATGATTTCAGTGAGTATAATTATTTAAATGTATTGAAAATTGTTGATAAGTAAAGAAAAAAATTAGAAATAGATATTTTCTCTCATTTAATGGATTGACTAGATTTAATATATATTCCAATGATAGATGTGTTTTCACTTTAAGTTGCTTTAAATTTTATTGGGTATAAAGAGGGATTTATCTTCACGTGATTTCAAGTCTTCCAGTTGTAATCTTTTAAAGGGAGTGAAATTTTATAGTGATTTTATGTGATTGAACAGACTAGGGTAGTGCACTGGTTTGGTATTGTTAATGGATACCTGGTTTGTATGAATAGGTTGTGATGTCCATTGTGGTTTATCTAGTATTATTTGTTGATTTTTGTGCACTTTGTCTACCCTAGTTAGTGAACTTAGAATACCTTTGTTATGTTTAGGGGAGTGGCTCTGTGTAAGGGCCGACACACAAAGTGGTGTCAGGGTAACTTACAAAGAGTTAGTAAGTCAGTGATAACTAAATAACACAATAGTTAGAATTAAAATCTTTAACAAGATGTTATGCCTCACTTAATGACTCTTGAGCTTGTTCAGTCTTGAGTATAAGATGAGAAGGCCTGGAATGGCAAATCAATGTCTTGTTTCTTCAAAAGACATTCGATTCCGCAATAGTGTGCAATAGGGGCTGGGTTTCGTAAGAGGTTACCAGGGTAACCCAAGTTGGGGGCTGAAACCTAGGAAGAAACACCAGGGTAACCTTTGCAATATTGTGATGAAACTCCTCCTAAAATAATAGTTTACCTTGTGTACTTAGTACATTCGATTGTCTAAAATCTGGAAGCAATGTAACCATTAGTTAGTTATGTACTTGTGTCTAGGGTTAATAGGTTATGTCTAGGTAACCATATTACTATCTCCTAGCACGGGGGGTGGACCTACGGGTACCACATGGTTGGGTGGAACGTGCACCTTACTCCATTGGCGCCCTATTTTATGATCATGGTATCGAGAGCTTCATGGATGGAGAGCTCGCACTTGGATACAAATGTACTTTCTTTATTGCATTATTATAGAACTTGTATTGTAAAACATCCCTCAATTGTTTATGAGGTGAACATTTGTAAATGTAAATTGTAACTATTATTTGAACTACCTCATCAGATGAATGAGTATTGTAATATCTTATCAAATGCAATGTAAGAAACATGTTTGTATTTTATGTTATCTTGATTGGAATTTCAAATGATATGCAATGTTTATTTTTAAGTTTATGATTAATTAAATTTGTGCAGCGCGAAATACTAAAGTCATCTATGGAAACTCAAGTAGTGTAACATCGCGTAACTTAATGAATGTATGCAACTAATTAACTTAATATTATTACTTTAAAAAAAGTAAAATTATTTCACTATTATACACAATTGCAACATTCCTTAGGTTATTAAGATAGGGCATTACAAAGCAGCCCGCACCTAGCTTTTAGTTAGCGCTGAGTCGAGGAAGCTTTCAGCAATCAAATGCTCCATTCGGGGGAAGAGGATTTGGCCGAGGCACTGGTTGCTACTCATGTGGGCAACAAGGGCATATCACTAGATTGTGTCCACAAAAGAGCACCTCAGGATTTGATCAGAGATCAGTCACTTATGAGTTGACGGTGGCTGATGCAAGCATGTCACATTGAGTGTTTTCCGTGGTTGTTGACCATCAGGCTGGACACTAGGGTGCGGGTGTAGAGGCTTCTGGTAGAGGATGGGGAATTGACTTAGGAGCTCGCGGGTGAGCTCGAAAGGGTCTGACGGTGACCTAACGTTGAGATCTCAATGATATGGGAGGATGCCTCCCGTATTAGGGAATCTTATCCTTATTTGTTTACTGGCTTCCAAGACTAAGCCAAATTTAAGGGGGGGAGGATGTAATACCCCTCATGTTGCTATTTGGACTTATTAATTTTCTTTGGTTTTTCTTGATACTTTGAGACTTTGATAGTTACTGTTATTGTTTGGATTGGTGGATTGGGTAGTTTAGACTGCTACTTTATTTGATGACATGGATATTATGATCTAACATTATGGTTACATTATGGTTGGTGATGTTTAATTCAATTTCAATAGTATATTGTGATGCAATGGATTAATAATTATTTTATGATGATATGATGTGATTAGTTTAGTTTAGCAATGTTACTTTACATTTAATGTAGTAATTGTTAGTATAATTTTGGTGAAAGGACAATGTAGCACCACTCGTTTATGAGTGCCCTATTAGGCTACAATTCCTTCTCACGATATAATGTTTTGATTATATATATACATGTTGTACACAACCTTGTTTGTATGCAAGAATTGCAGGAACAGAGTCTCGATTCCACTTGCTTCGACAAGACAGGGCGAGCATCAATTTAACCCAACATGCATGAAGTTGAAATAGAGATGACAAGGAAGTCACCCTGTCCCATGTTTGTCAAAATGTCTTATGTTTTGTGGTATTTTGCATCTTTGACCTTTGTCATTTTGCATTTTATTATAGTGGTTTTGTGTGAGTGTACTTTTGATATTTATTTTACGTTGGTGTTTAGTATGATGTAATTTAAATAATTAAATGATATTAATAAATGTTGATAATAGTGTTGGAATAGTTTGTATTAAAATATAAAAGTCTTATATTAAAAGCCATATAATTTATTAAAGATAAATAAATGGAAATGGGTAAATTAAATTATTTAAAATTGATATTTTGATAATTTAATAAAAATAGCATGTTGAGGATAATTAATGAAATAAATTAAATTGTGTGAATTGTAAGTAAAACTTGCAAAATCAAAATTAAAACAAAAAGTGTTGATAAATAGAAAAAAATCAAGAAAAGAAAGAAAGGAAGAAAATGACCAATGAATGTTGAGTTTTTGCTTGAAAAGCTAGTAATGATTTACAAAACTTCTTTTAATTTTGATTTATTGAGTTTTCAAAGAAAAGAGAAGATATCTTTTATTTAATAGAAAATTTGAGAGATTTTCATTCACGGGAATTGACAGAAGCTTAAAAATATAGGAGTTCTAAAAATTGGATCCTCTGGGGTTTCTTTGTAGAATTTATTTATTCATTGTTCTGGAAAAGAGTTTTTTTTTAATTAAATTTTAGAGCAGAGAATTTAGCAAGGAAATTTGGTGGAGAAGTTTTGAAGGAAGAAAGTGGAGCTCTTCAAAAACACTATTCAGGATCAAGAAAGGCTTCATCAATTCTTCAGCAAGCGTAGGACTTCAGATTTCATTCTAATTCTTTTAATTCCTCTGAATCGATAAAAAAAAATATGTTTACTCTGTAAAAGAAAAGAAAACTTTTGAGATTTAGAATTTATTGGATAGCAAACCAATGAAAGAAAACTTTTGGGGTTTGTAAAAATGTTCTATAATTTCTTATGATTTTGACATGGAAAATTATTCTTCCTCTGAGATAAATGGTTTTTTTTTTAATATATACTCATATATATATATATATATATGTACATATGTATTTATACCTTTGAGTATATATACATATATATATATATATATATTTATATAATATACATTTGAATATATTTATTGTTGTTCTTCTATATCATGTTCTGGAATATTAATACATATATACATATATATATTTATATATATATACACATAATCATGTATATACACATATATAAATATGTATATATATATATATATTGAATGGATGTTAATTGTTTTATTCAAAATTATTGAAGGGCCATATTTTTTTTTTAAAGTGATTGGCAAAATTTTATTTATGTTGGGAGGGTTGGCAATAGCCGTACCCCTGCCCTAGCCATGGCATGCTAAGTGCACGTAGTAGTCTAAGGACTGTCGCAGCAGTCCAAAGGACTGTTGTACACAGTCCTTAGGACTGCACACCTACCTTATTCACTGTGTCGTATTTTTCTTAAGCTACAATTTTAATTTTATATATATATATATAATAAACATAAATTTGTAGTTGTTGTGCAGTCTTGTCAGAAATTTGAAAAGTTGACAAAAATAAATTCAATAGAATAGAAAATTAAATATACTTATATTTTATATGTATATATATATATGTATGTATACATAAAATATAAATGTTATGGTTATTGATTCTGGTTTGACTATGGAACTATGATATTTAGTTGTGATGGATTTAAAAGAGAAGCAAATTAATTATTTATGACAAAATTATTATTGAACTTTATTTCAAATTGTATCAGAGAAAATGGAGATTATAAATAGAATTAAACCAACTGTTTATTTTGGAGTTATGAAAACAATCTGTAAAATTATTATGTTGATTTGAGTTGAAATCTTATGAATTTGTTGGGTATTCTTTTATCATTACATTATTGTTTTGGCTTTTCGATATGGGAACCTAGTTTTTTTTTATGAACTTGTTTATTGATGTTGCGAACCTTAGGCTTCTAGAGGCTTAATTTTATTATTGGATGATTATCTTCATTTTATGTGCTCTTGATGTAGCAAGATATTGATATTATTTTGGAAGGGTTGTACGAGTTTTGTTGAGACTCTGATTATGTGTTTTTGCGAGATGGGTAATGCCTCGCATGTCATTGGTTGAGATTTAATGCCTTGTTCTTTATGGTACAACCCTTAATTTTGATTATGTTTCGGGGTCTTTAGGGAGAGTGGCTCTTCATGGGGGTTGGTGCCTCAAATAGGAGGAAGGGCTTAGGATAACCCACGTAAGAGTAGATTAACAAGTGAAAACCTAATAATAGAACTTAGGGGGATGGGTAGTAATAAAACAATACGATAATCTTGGATACCTCGTCTATTCATTAGGGCTATCACAGATTAATGGTAGACTGAGATGGTCGTGGTTGGCAAGGTGGTTACCTCATCCTTAGGATAGGTTAACAGCTCCACATGAGTCACCCTATAGGATCGACGCCTCAAGTAGGAGGAAGGGCCAGGATAACCATAGATGGGGGCCAGTGCCTCATGTTGGAGGAAGGGCCAGGATAACCCATGTAGGCTATGCGATGGCACTCTCCACTAGTTGCCCTTATGCTTGGTTTCTTGGTTGCCTCTGGAAGTGTATTATGATTATGGTTTTGGATTTACTTGGCATGTGGTTAATGGTTATTGCCTTGGCTTATTTATGATGTGTTATATGGCTTTGAGTTTATTGTGATTGAATCTTGGTCGTCGTCATTTATGATCTATGCTATCCTTGATGTTGCTTTTGGAGTTATTGTACTATGATATTCTTTATTGGAGTTAGTTTTAAGGCATTCATGGTCGTGGTTACTTCCTTGTCACCTTTTAGCATGGGGGGTGGGTTTTTCTAAAACCCACATGGTTGGGTGGAACGTGCTCCACACCTGTTGGGTTCCCCATCAACGCTCATTCTTCACAGTATTCTTCAAATGGAGCTGGTACCAGATATTCATCTTGTATTCAAACATTCTTTATATTATGTAATTATCCCACTTGTATGTGAGGTTTTATTGTATGTCATGTATTGTGAACATGTAATGTTTTAAAGATGATGTATTGTTAACGAACCCTTGTATCCATTCTTGTTTTATGAGATTTATTATGGTTGTATCCTATGATGTATTTATACTTGTACTTATGGATACATAGATGTTACCTTTGTAAATGGATATATTAATGTTTAGGATGGATGTAAGATTTATTAAGTTATTTAGCTTTATTTGTAATCTTTCGTTGAGTCTATTTTTGCGATGTGACCTCGTGTGCCCCAAAGGACTCGATGTTTATGATGTTAATGTGTAATGTAATTATGTTTAAATGGTTCATTATGTGTTTACTTTGTATTATTTAAAAAAAAAATATGTGCATTGTTTTGTCTTTTGCGGTTTGCATGACAAGCGTTATAGTTCCAATTGGGAATGTGTTTTTACATAAACGAAATTGACATCAAGCCAATGAGTATTTCCTTTTGAGAGTGTTGGAACATAATAGGTGTATAGAGTTATCTTAAATTCAGAATAAAAGTATTTACCACTAACTTTTCCACAATTAGCTCAAATATATTTTCTAGTTTTTCCCATCTTTTAAAATAACAACATTCTTCAAACTCTTTTTATCCACCACCTTGTTGTCCAAATTCATCTTAAAAGGGATTTCTTATGACATTCTCCTCCTCAATAATGTGAGCACACATCTTATCACATTCTGTGAATACATTCTTTAAAAAAAAAAGGAGTTTCCCATTTGTGTTGATCATCAAAACAAATTTGCTAAAACTTCTTAAGGATTCTTTCTAGATAATAAATTAATGTCCCAATAATTTTTATTAGCATGCAAATTTTGCATCGTATAAATCAAAAATATATCATAACACAATGAAATTTTCTGTAACATGATTCTGGCACAACAAGAGATTCATTGCTATTAATTCTAACATACCATATAGTCACCCTTTTCAATTAGATTCTTGAGTTATATTATTATTCTGGTAAGATTGAAGATCTACATTTATTCTTTTGTTATAATTTAGTTTGAGTCATATCTAAGAGATTATTTGGATGAGGTTCACGAATTTTCAAACCCACCCTTAATTTTAAGACATCTCTAATGTTAGGTGATACTCTTGTATTATCATGCCAAAAATTTTGATTAAAGATTTAATTTAATTAGTTAATTTCATGTTTGATCTTGGGAGTCTACCACTAAAAATTCAACATTAATTAATAGGATCCTTTTCAATACTTTCTCTTCTTTTAGCAGCTCTTATCAAAGTTCTGGGATTTAAGTTTATACATTTACTGATCTTACTTAACATTCTTTTATTTGAAGCTCTGCTTTATCAACTACAACAGTTGTTATTACATGACGAACCGCATTCTTATCTTTCGATCTAATTTTTTTACCAATAACATCAATAGCATTAGAAACACTAGATATGACTTGTTCTACTGAATCATCTTTCTTTTTTGGTTTTACAAAAATACCTAATTTTTTCATCACTTTTCTCATTTTCAACATTCTCATCAATTGCACCATGAGTTGACATTAGAATCCTAATTTCTTTCTATAAAAAAAAAAATTATATAAAACATTTTATATATTTTATTTCCATAATTTCTAATTTGTCTTGAAGAAACTTTACCATGAAGGTTATCTAAAGCATGACTGCTTCAATTAGGAAAAAATTTTTCAATTCCTTCATCCATAGATGGAGTTTCTGCATTTTCATTCACACAAGTGGGTTTCATTTTCATTTTCAAAATGTGATTTCCATTCTCATTTTCATTAATATTAGGGATTTCATTCTCATTTCAGACTTTCCCTCAAGAGATATAATTTCATATTTTTGTTTCTTACATTGTTTTGAACCCCATTATTGATCTCATCACGTGGTGTATCTCATCTAAACAAGCAATATCAATATTATCAAACTTGGGTTTGAAACACATAACTGGATAGATTGTTTGAATAGGTGTATTTCCATATCATTGGGGAGGTGGATTTGAAGACATGCACCAAGTTTGTTCAAGGATATCATTCACAAAGTTGAAGTTGAAGTAAGAAGCTGGGTTTGTCTCCCTCTGAATTCTCTTCACGTATTTTCTTCCATATCCACCATCTCCACATTCGCATCATCTACATTCATTTCATCATTCATGGCTTCCTCTTCAAAATTCTTGGAACTAGATGCTTCCAAATATTTCATTTGATGAATCTTTTCTCTCATTTCCCTTTTTCTTTTTGCCTCCTTATCTTTATTTGCTTGAATTTCTTCGGTTGTCATTAACTTTCTACATCTTTTTTTTGTCTTTGCTTATCACCCATGGTTACCAAACCCTCTTTGATGAAAAAAACAATAATTCAAGAAACCTATTTTCAAATTTCCACCTCCTTCAAATATTCAAATTAAACTATGTATTATGAATATCATTTTTTCTATAAACTTTGAAGTACAAAAACATCATGAGTGCATCCAAAAATTCTCTTTTTCCAAATCTTCTTATAAAAAGTTCTTGTACTTGATTCCACTTCAGAAAATTCAACTTGCACTTTGTCTCTTCCAACAATTTGAATAGAATATGCTCTGCACAAGACAAATTTGCAATTAAAAAATGTAGAAAATGACACTTTCAAACCGTACTACAAAAAAAAAATATTGCAAGAAAATAGTGTTTTACCAATATTTTATAAATTAAGGGAAAACAGCTATATTATAAATGCGTACACATTATGAAATGCGTACACATTATGTTTTAGGAACGTGTGCATTTTATAACTCATACGCGTTGCCTTTACCCAATGGGTAAATAGATAACGCGTATGTGTTTCATTTAAATAATGCATACACTTTTTTGTAATGCGTACCCATTATTTCAAAGTTGAATTTCCACACCACATCTAGCCTTGGTTTTAGGCTTGGTAAAGGCTTGGCAATCTGAGCCTTAGACTTTGACCTGCAACTAAAAAACTAAGGTAGATTGAAGAAGAATGTCCAACTTTGACAACATGACTGATGGAATTTTTTTTTGAATCAATCTATAAAATTAAAACCCATTAAATAAAATGATGTCTACTTTCCAAATATATAATTTTTATTAATATTGGATTATGTTTTCTATTTTTTAATTAATTTCTAAGCAAACTAGTCCTTAAACTTGAAATATCAGGCTCTTTTAATAACTTTTTATTGGTTAGTTTTTTTTAAGAATTATATGGTAATCAAAATTCAAAACAATTCTACACAATGGAAAAAAAAAAAAGAGTCAAAAATGTTTAGTTTTAGGGTCAATTGTTGTCCTCAGCATACGCTGATTCTTTTTAAAAACAACAATTAAGGCCAATAAAAAATTAATAAAAAATATTCAACCAAAAATTACAAAAAAATTCACACTACCATGTTGTTAGCCTCTTTTCCCAAAAGGAATTAGAAAAAAAATACTTTTATTTGGGCTAAAAAAGTGTTGTCTATATACATGTTATATGAAAAAAAATAGGGACTTTTAAAATGTGGTTTTTATAGATCCCTATCAAAATTTAATTTCTATAATCTGGGTATTTGAATAATTTACATATTTGGAAACTAGATTCAAAATGTTAAATTTTATATTACTAAATTTTTTAAGATTCATTGTGTAAGTGCCTCAAATTTTTAGTCCAAGTATGACAAATTCTAAAAATAGCAAAAATATTTCCACTTTTTGAACTTTTTGTGTACCCAACTTCTTACATTAGCCCTTAATCAAAAATCCATAAGGCCATACAACATTATATGTTGATAAAAGTATAAAATATACCCAATAAAGTTATATAGGCTTGCAAAAAATTCATATGAACATAAATTTGTCACATATATCCATAATACAAAACATATGTTAAAAAATGCCACATATGCATATAACAAAGGACCTTAATGTAGTCGTTTCCCACTAGGGAAAGGAAATAGATTATGAGCTTCCTTTGACTATCAACTAGATGGAAATGCATATGATGCTAGTGTCTTTCGAGTGCGCTCATTCATTGTCCTCTCCAGACTTCTTTGGAGGTCCATATAATACTATAAAAAGTATAAACATTAATATATATAGAAATTGAATTAAATAGAATGACATACAATAGAATAAACACTTACCACACAAAAATAATCAACATGTTCATCCATAACAAGGGCATATTCAAAATATGGAGTCACAAGCCCTTGTAGCAAGCATCAAGATAGAGATTAAACTACATATGATTATTATTAAAATTTTCAATAATAAATTGATAAAAGAATAAAGGGTATGTGCAAGATCATCATGGAAAAAACAGGCCCTTAAGTGGCGAAAAATCCAAAAAAATCAGAGTTAGGAAACTTGACGTAAAAAATTGAATAAGTTATCTATATTATTTCAAATATATGTAAGAATAGAATATGTAGCAAATTGGATGTAGTGTTTAAACTACTAGGTTTTTTTTTTTTTAAATCTATTTGGTGAAAATTTAAAATTTCAATACAATAGTACTTAAATTTCAGGGAAAAAATAAGAATTACGTGTCTGTCTGACCACCCTAACCACAATAAATGATAATATTTTTTTATAAAATTTTAGATATAAGTAGAGGACTCATGTCCTGATGTGACGTGTATTTTTTGTATTTTTTTCCAAATAAATAATTAATTATGAATTCTTTTATTACAACTTCCTTTTTAAAAATAGAAAAAACTCTTGTATGTCTTTAACCGCCTTTAACTTGGTCAAAATTTCATGAAATTCACAAATTTTTAATCCCAGGTATGCAGCATAGAGACACACATATTTTGGATTCAAAAAATATGATACCATTTGAAAGTTAGATGTTTTTCAATCATCATCCTATCAATTAGGAGTTTAGTCATAATTCAAATAGAAAATGAATAATAAGTATTTATTAAATTAAAAGTAAAGTATAATTTATATTGGTTGAAAGTTAAGAATCTCCTTTAAAAACCCTTTTCGTTTTATCAATTTTGGGTAAAAAAAAGTCGTCAACCACATACCCATCATATTGCCACTTTTTGGCCTATCATGATCCTGCACATACCCTAAATATAATGTGAAATTTACTAATCTGTCTCATACCTCTATCAAAGGTGCATAACTTGCTACTTATGCAGCAACACCATGGTCCAATGTGGCACAAACATCAAGGGTATCTGATGTCAAATTCCAAAAATGAAACAACAAATGTTGTTCAATTACCAAAACTACCTAACATGATTTTACAACACCATTAATGAATAAAGGTTACTTGGGTGGAATTTCGTCGACGAGGACTACTGTAATGTGTTGATGTCAAAGGTCCACCATTAAAATTTTCAACATCTAAAGTTATTTATGAGAAAACCATATAAGGTTTAACTATTCACATGTAACAATTACATTTCTTTACTAGTTACATACATGTGGACTCAGTGATGTCATGAAATAGGGGGCTGGGGGAATGCTACAAGTAGCATGAATACTCTGACCCTAAATTTTCATCATAATCATTTTATTAATTTAGTTATTCTTACATTTTAAAATAAAATTTAATAAACAAAATTAAATGAACTTGCTCAAATTTACCTAAGTATCGATGCCAAATATTTCATTCAACAAAGATTTTGTCATAACCATCCCTTGTGCAACTGATGTATCCTATGTTGTTGCATCCTAACTACTATCAAGATTATAAGTAAAAATGTAATGCCACGATATTGACAAAAATGGATTGGAACTCGAGGCCTACAAGACTCACCCTCATCACCCTATACCAGAGGCCTCACATACTATATAAGGCTCTAAGTGAGTGAGCTAATGGAATCTAAGGTGTCCACCTCAACACTATCCTTCACAATAAAAGGAACAATCACATGCTCCACAATAGGTCTACCTAAGGATCTTGGTGCTAGGTGTGGGTTATTTTCTGCTCCCACTCAGTCGTGCGAGGATCCCCCACCTCTATCCTAGAAAATATAGAAAGTTAAAATAGATTAGAATCTCATTGAGGATAAAATCATAATAGAGTTTCCTCAAAATGTATTGTGGCACCTCGTAATTATTACATAGATGCTAGTCAAAAACCTTCCACCACCTATCCCACAAGTCATTCTTTATCCCTTCATGGTGGCACCAATGGGGTATGTGCAGGATCATCACGGAAAAAACAGGCCCCTAAGTAAAATTTAGAAAAAATAGAGTTAGGCAACCGACATTAAAAATTTGAATAAGTTCATATTATTTTCAAAAAAATGTAAGAATAGGAATCTATAGAAAATTGAATGCAATTTCAAAACTACTAGGGTTTATTTTTAAAAAGAAAAATCTTATTTGGTGAAAATTTGAAATTTCAATGCAATAAAAATTTAAATTTCAAGCAAAAAATAAGTAGGTGTCTGTGTTCTGACCACCCCTAACCACAATAATAAAATGATAATATGTTTCAGAATATTTTAATATAAGTAGAGACTCATGTCCTGGATGATGTATATTTTTGTATTTTTTTTCCAAGTAAATAATTAATTATGAATTCCTTCCTTTTTATTACAACTTTTAAAAAAATATAAAAACTCGTATGTCTGACCACCTTAACTTGGTCAAAACTTTATGAAATTCAATTTTTATTTTTTTAATCCTATAGTATGTGAAGTATAGAATGTGATGCATGTTTTGGATTCTAAAAATGTGATACAGTTTGAAAGCTATAGATGTTTTTCAATTAGCCTATCAATTAGAATTTTAGTCGTAATTCAAATAGAAAATGAATAATAATTATTTATTAAATTCAAAGTAAAGCATAATTTATATTGGTGGAAAGCTGAGAATCTCCTTTAAAAACCTTTTTCATTTCATCAATTTTTGGTAAAAAAAAGTTGCCAGCCACATACCCTACAAATACCCATCATATTGCCACTTTTTGGCCCATCATGATCCTACACATACCCAATGGGTAAAAAACCTCCTTCATCTAGCTATTTAGGGTTGATTGGTTCGTGGGTCGGTGAAGAGGGTGCACAAGTTGAATTTGTTAATTTTCATTTTATTTACTTTCTCATAGGATAGATTGTTTGCATAACACTATTTTTGTTCTTCCCTCTTATTGGACCAAAAAATAATTTGCGCACTTACTGATCCTACATGAGACATGATAGATTGCAAGGATTTAGCAAGGATTTTCCTATGAGGGTTTGTTGCCGTAGGATCTTTCATCCTTATAATCAATTCCTTGGGTTATTTTTTATTGTCTTATATTTTCCCTATGCTTTCTTGTGTTCCTGGGGGATGTCTAAGAATTGATGGAGGTGTTTGATGTGGTTCTTGTTCAAGAGGGTCATCATGAGGAGGTGATGGAGGATTTTCAAAATTTAGGGGTGGAATATCATTTCCTATAAATTAAAACAAATTTTAATTAAAAAACCTAATTCAATCTACAATTTAATCAAAATTTAAAATTAAAAAAGTAGAGATACTTATCTCTTTAAACTCCTCAGTGTCTTGGTGGCATCTTGATGAAGATTTGACAGCCTCCAGGTGAAAAAATGAATATATTTTGGTGAGCACGGTTTGAGGAGCAAAAAATATGCAGGTAAAGGATTGAAGAGTAGAAAAATGAAAAAAATGTTTAGGATTTTTGTTTTTATAACATTTTTCGGATTTAGCAAGCATCAAATTTGACATTTGCAATACTAATTTGGACATAAAAAATAAAGTGACATATTTTTTTGTCACATATTTTTGTATATACCCATCTCTCTCCCTCATTCCATCTCTACTTCTCTCTATCTCACCTCTCCCTCCATCCCTACCTCTCCATCCCTCCTTCCCTCTCCACTTCTTTCTATCTCAACTCTCTCTCTACTTCTCTCTATCTCATCTCTCTCTCCCGACCGCTCCCTCTCTCTCCCTCCCTCCTTCCCTCTCTACTCTCTCTCTCTCTCTACCTCTCCCTCTCCCTCCCTTGTTCTATCCCTCTCTCTACTCCCTATCTCCCTCCATCTCTCTCTTTGTATCTATCTAGATATCCCTATCTCTTTATGTCCCCCACTTCTCCATCTCTCTCTACTTCTCTCTATCTCCACTATCTCTATTCATGTCCCTCCCTCCCTTCCTACCTCTCCCTCCCTCCCTCTCTACTTCCCTCTATCTCCACACTCCTTTCCTTCCTCCCTATACCTCCCTCCACTCCTTCCTCCATCTCCCTTCCTCCCTCCCTCTCTCCATCTGCCTCTCACACTCTATTTCTCTAGCTACCTCTCCTTCCCTTAGCACCTCCCCCCCACTCTCTCTCTCAAGATCGAGTTCAAGTGAGCTCAACCTCTCGTCATTATGTAAGCTCTCCTCTTTTTGCACTTACCCTTAATTTTTAATTTTATTTTCTTAGTTTTTGTTTGGTAGTTTTAATTTGAAGTTTGATGTTTACTTAAAAATGAAAAGGTAGCCTAAACTTATACTAGTTATGGTTTGTCTTGTATTAAATTTTCTCCATCATGTTTTGTGATGTAGGACTTAGAAATTAAATAGATTTAGTAAATTTATATGTTTCATTTGGCAATGAAATAGCATTTCATTGATAAATGGAAGAAATATATCTGCAATGCTCAACATAAAAAATTAAATTGATTTGTTGAATGCTTGTTTGGTCTGAAATCTTAAATTTACAAAGCATATAAATTAGATAATCATTTATAGTATATAAAGAAGATAAGCATTTACAATGTAGTGTGAACTTATAGTTGATTGAGTATATACTCATGTGTAATTTGAACTCTATACGAAAGTTTTTGAAGGCTATAGGAAAATTGGACTAGAAAAATGGATGTATTTGTACCAAAATGTTTTAAATTTTGAATTTAATAATAATTTTGACCGTTTATTGAATTGGTTGAATGCTTATTTGGTTTGAAGTCTTAAATTTTGTATCCTCTCGTTTTGATGGCTTGATTGTGAGCCTTACACCTTCAAGTGTGCTACTTACAGGTATTCATGGAGGAAGTGACCAGTAGTTGGGAAAATATTTCTTGATAAAATTAAGTTGATAAGGAGACATGAGGCATATCTCTCTGTTTGATGAGACACTGGCAATGTATTTCCTTTATAAAAGACTTTATATTATAAAAACACTATTTTATTATGGGTGGTTGCTTCATGTGTAGGTGGAACAACTAATATGTATATATCTTAAAGTGTTATGTGTTTCCAATATAATTAAAGTGCATCTTATCCATTTATAGACATAATATTACAATATGGATTTAAAATCTTTTCAATTGATAATGTGTATAATGTGTGTTAGTTTGAAATACTAGTAAATAGATTTGTTTGTATCTTTGACATACACTTGAATAAATAATTTAAAAAAAAACAAAAAACAAAAAAACAAAAACAAAAGCAAACAAAACCAAAACCAAAAACAAAAACAAAAACAAACAAAAACGAAAACAAAACTAAAACTAAAACTGTGAACATTATCTCCATTTTCAAATTATCTTTGTTGATACAATTAAGTATCAATATTTAAATTACTTTATTTAAAAAAGAAATCCTGATTAATATACTGGTACCCCACTCTCTGACCACCTCTACTTAACTCTTCCATATGCTTTTAATAGTGAAAAGATGTACAATAAACAACCTGTGTAAAAGATGCACAATAAAAACAGAGATATACAAAGATGTCTAACAAACTACCTATTTTGAACTCTGTCCGTAAGTCAATGAAGACCAGAACACAACAATGGCTTGTTATAACAAACCACCTAATTTTTAGCTCAACGCTGGACTTTGACGAGCACGTTGAGAAATTCATGTGTGGATGATATTTAATTTTGCTTTTTGCATGTGTCGATGATATCTAATATTGCTGACATAAGCGCTTACAGTTGTATTAGGCAGTGCATGATACAGGTGGGAGTGTGATTATGCAATTTCAGTAGCCCGTTTTTTGGCTTGACTCCTTACTCCACGTACTCACTCTGAAACCAAGCAAATAATGTTAACAAGTCACAGGCTTCTATCCAATCTGTAATACTAATTCTCTATATAATACTTGTTCCACTAAAGCACATTTAACAATTGAGATTTCTCTGCAACATGACTGTTTAGCTTGTTACCTTCATTCACTTTTCAATAAGAATTCTTAGGACAGTCATCCAGATATCCATTAATGGCTCCCCATGCTGTTGCAATCCCATATCCAGTTAAGGGACACATAAATCCCCTGATAAGACTCTCTGAGAAACTAGCTTCTCAAGGCGTTATTATAACCTCGTCAATACAGACTTCAATCACTCCAGAATGATGAAAGCCCGAAATGCTCACCATGGACGTTTAGAGGACCCATATTTTAACATTCGCTTTGTTCAAGTTTCAGATGGCTTGCCATTTGATTTCAAGCGAACAGCCAAGACAGTGGAAACCTTCAATGCGCTCATGACCACCTTGAGAACTTCTGCAGAAGATCTTCTTGAGAAACTCTTAACACAGAGCTGTGAACATCCAGTTTCCTGTGTTATTGGCAGCTCATTTCTTTCATGGACTTTTGACGTTGCTAAGATATTTGAGCTTCCATATGTAGCCTTCTGGTCACAGGCAATGAGCGTTCATGTCATCTACGCACATTTGTCAATGATTGTTGATAATGGAGACTTCCCCCCCAAGGAAGCAAGGTGAACTTTTCTCTTCTATGTCAATTTATTTCTCTGCTTAGCTTATTTCTAAAACATACTAAGTAAGGATCAAGAACTTGCTATTTCTAAGACATGCTGAATAGGGATAGAAAAATATTTTCCTGTAAAAGAGAACTCATTTTTAATAAAGAATAAGACAATGTTTGACATGAAATTTTAATTTCAATTCTACTGTTTACTCTGACAATCTTTGTTATATATCTTAAAAAGTCAGAAGGCTACATATGAAAACTATTTTGACGAAAAAAAAAGAAAAACATTTCAACTCTTGCTGAAAAATAAGCTCAGATGTGACTGATATTTATATCTTCTTTAGTAGTGCGTTACACTGTCTAATCCCATGATGGGTATAGTATGTAATTTTTACATACACTGTCTTTAATAGTGTATAATTTTTACATATATACAATATCTTTTATTTTCTTTTATAACTCACATAAGATTCTTTTCCACAATCCTTATATCTACCCAGACATGAAACTGTTTTGATCTCACCTATAGTTATATCCAGTATGAAGTTAAAAGTTTTGTGAATACCTCTGATATGACTGATCTTTTGTTAAGTATAAAAAGTTGCTGGCACTGTATAATTATGTAATGATGAGCCTCTCTTTTTACATATATATTCTCTTATTTTCTTTTATAATTCATATAAGATTATTTTCCACAATCCTTATATCTATCTGGTCATGAATTGTTTTGATCACATCTTGAAAAACTAAAAATATTGAGTCTACAAACTCCTAATTTTTTGGAAACTAATCACAAAAAATGATTGTGTACAAAATAGAGACTAGTTTAGGAAAATGTAATTTATTTCAAATTTCAATGAATGGTTAAAACTAAAGCCAAAGCTATCATACATAGATTTTTGATAAAAAATGGAAACACTAGCAAAAGAAATTAAAGATCAAAACTCTAACATATTCAAAACATGAAAAAAAATCATAGTTAGAAAGCTAAGAGAGAGCTTAATGTATTATTGTGGTATTTTTTAACTTGATATTGAAAGACATACAAACTTGATTGATAGCACACTCCAGACTACATCATTTTTTGAAAAATTGCAAAAATATGTCTACGGGCGTTGAAATCTTAGTCCAACCCTTAAAGTTGGATGGCCAAGGAAAATCCAACCCTAAGGGTTGAGATTTT
>VDFB02348632.1:0-242405 GCA_007258455.2 Sequoia sempervirens
TGCTGGTCTGAACCAAGCAGTTTTGTGGAAATGGAGTGATAGTTCACTTTCCCACCATACAAATTGTACGGCCCTTTGGAAGCAGTGACTAGACTCCATGTATGTACATATGGTAGAGTTTAGGGCCTTTGATAATACAAGAGCTACTGTGGAAGTCTTTCCCTAGGCGAGCCAGGAAGAGTCCGGCTAGGGAAGACCTTAGTGCAAAGCACTTGATTTGCAGGGGTGTCAATGCCTTGACAAATTACTACTTGGAGAAGTCAGATAAGTGTCTTTCCAAGATATAGCATGGAGGAGGAAGCTCCATCAATCCATCTGATGTGAGGAATACTTAACAGTTTGAGAGCAGCCAGGAAAGGGCTTAAAAGACCTAGTTTTGGCTCATTTTCAAGTTAGGGCGTTGTACAGATAGCTGAGACCCAAGACCCAAAAAATCCTTGAGAGGTGGGCATTTGAACCAGGAATCCCAAGAAAAGATTTGGCTATTCTTTGGAAAGTTTTGAGAACTAACCTATTTTCTTGGAGAAGGAGGCCTATTTGGGGCTCCTAGGGCTAGTATCCTTTTTAGGCCTAAATGAGGGTTTGGTGGAAGCGACTATGAAATTGAGTCAGGTGGACCCTCAAGAACCAAAATAGGATGGATTGAAGTTATTAGAAAAACCTTCACACCCCTACATAGCTAAATTCAAGAATTAGGAGTATTGTAGCCTTTAGGGTGGATTAAGGGCTAAGGTTAGAGTTGCAAGATTTCACCAAGACTTGGCTTAGTAGGAGGATCTAAGTTGATAGTTGGGTTGGCAAGGAGAAACTAGGGGACCCTAAGAAGGAAGAGGTCCTATAGGTTTTAGGTGGTGGAGTGCAACACCCTAGAAGTCTTCCAAGCAAGACCTAGAGCATGAAATAGTGATTATTTCATCCAACCTCCGTATCATCCTTCATCCTTCGTATGATGGAATTCATATGACAATGTGTCTATTGGTTCACTACTCTATTTGAAAATTCTTTATTTGTGTGTCAGTCCATATGCACATGGAACATTTTCATCATTATCCTTTATATCATGGTGCATAATGCTAAGTACTACAACAAAATAAAGGTTGCTCCTTGCATTTGAAGTTACTATGACAATAAGTATTCCTCATCCATGATATCATTTATCTCATTGTTTATACATAATTCTAAATCATGTTCCATTTTGTTGCATTTCATCCTTGTGAGATTTTATCATCCAACATGTACATCCATGCCAATCCAATCCAGTCATCCTAGTGGCATTAATCCAAATTCCCAATCCTTAATCAATCATTTAGTCCTATAATAATGGCATGTACATCATCTCAATATTATTTCTATCAAGTCACCATTTATCCTTAATGACACATCTATCTTTTCAAGATACCTATTGGGTTTCATTTCACTCAAAATTTCTCTTGAGGGGGAAAGACTTCCATCATCATCCCTAAGTGATTGGGGAAACTTGGCCTTGAAGCTTTAGCCCATCCCATCCCACTTTTTTACTCTTCTTTGACACAACACCACTTAATTTTCATTGTATCAAAGAGGGGAAAAATGTAGACAACTAAAGTATTCCCTAATTCTATTCATCATCACTAAACCTATCACCTAATCCCTAATTGATCAATTTCATCACCTAATCCTACATCCCATCACCTAGTACTAATTAATCTAGGACATATCCCTTTCACCTAAAATCTCATACTTTAATTCAATAATCATATTATTTAATTAACCACCCTTTTCCATCTCATCACAATAAATAAATAAATAAATATCTATTTCCACCTGTTATCCATCTCACCCATGTGACTAAAACAATTAAGTAATATTATTATTTAATTAATCTTGTATTCCCTCAACACTTTCCAAGAATAATGGGGACTTAAGAGCACTTGTTCTTGTGCTCCCATAATTATCTCTATATATTCCAATAATATTGGGCACCTAAGAATACTTTTCCTTATGGTCCCCTTATTCTCTTAACACATCCCAAAGTTATAGCCCTTTTAGGTGCACATGTCCCTAATTTCCTTCATCCTCACAACTACCTACAAAATTTGGTAAGTTAATCCTAACCATTCACATTATAAATACCTTCATATCCACCCTTCATCCTCTCCTAGATCCTAGGGAATTCCTCTCAACCATTCCCCACACTTAATCTCATAATCAAATCTTGTCCATCCATTCCCCATTCACAAAATCTATAAATTCAAGCATCCTCTCATCCAAATCAATCTATTTTCATTCATACTAATTATATGCTATCAAAATTGGTATTGTAGTGCCCCTCCATTCTCACTTGGGATGTGTAGGTAGTCTAGCTAAGGAATCAGAAGAGGAAGATGGGACAAGAGCTTTTAATGGTACTTTTGTGGGTATGTATTAAATTATGATTGCATTTAATTGGTGATGCTTTTATATAGATGCAGTATTATGTTGTGATGCAGTGGATTAGTAATTGTTTCATGATGATATGATGTGATTTGTATATCTTAGTGATGTTATTTTATATTTTATGTTGTAGTTGCTAATGTGGTTTTGGTGAGGGGACGGTGTAGCATCACTCGTTCCTGAGTGCCCTGCTACACTGCGAGTCCTTCTCACGAGGTGCTTGTATTTAAATATATATATATATATATATATATATATATATTGTGCACAACATTGTTTGTATGCAGGATTGCAGGAATTAAGCCTCGATTCCACCTTCTTTGTCAGGACAGGGCGAGCATTATGAAATCCCAACGAGTATGATGTTGAAACAAAGATGACAAGAAGCCTCCCCGTCCCAAGTCTGTCAACCCATTGTTGTGTTTAGAGGTATTGTGTGTTCATGACTTTGGTTATTTCAGTATTTTGTGATAGTTGTTTATTGTGAGTTTGTATTTGTGTCATTTAATTAATGTTTGTGTCATTATGCATTTGGGTGGATTAATAGTATTATTTAATTAAGATAATTAAATAGTTAAAATAAGTGTTGTTAGTTAATTATTGAATTAGCTCTATTAAATTTCCAAAAAAAAGAATTTTCTAAACTAAATGTTAAGTATTTAATTAAAGATAAATAAATAAATTGTGTAAATAAAATTATTTATAATTTTAAAACTTGGAATTTTTGATAATTTAATGTAAATAGTAAGTTGAGGATAAATAATAGAATAAAATATTTAAATAATTAATAATGTGTCAACTATGAGTTGAAATTAATAAAATAGAAATTTAAAATTTAAAGATTTCATTTAGAATAGAGAAATCAAGAAGAGAATAAAAAGAATGAATGAATGTTCAACTTGTTTTCAAAAACTAGAGAGAGAATGGAAAATTGCTATTTTATTTTGATTTAGGGTTTTCAAAAATAGAAGAGAGTATTTTATTTTAAATGAAAAAGAGGAAGTTTTCATTCAGGGATAATTTAACAGGAGCTTCAAAAAAGACTTTGTCTAAAAAACTTGGAGCCCTCTTTTATTTTCTCTATAAAAAAAAAAACTTCATACAGGAAATTAGATTGTTGGAAAACTTGAAGAAGCTGTGTGGAAAGAAGAATAGGTTCACGAAGGGCTATGTGGAAAAGCAAGAGAAGAGCTTCACCCTTTCACCTGAAGCGTAGGACTCCAGGTTCTTGATTATTCTCTATTTAATGATTGCTCAAACTTGTTTGTTAAGCCTGTAATTGTTCTATATATTTCTCCGTAAAATTTCGATTAGGGATTTAGAATAAAAATTGTTTTTTTTTCAACCCATTTTATTCGTATGATGAAAAGATAGTGGGTTTGACAAGAAAATTATTGTTGAATCTGGAAATTGTAATTTGGTTAAAAAATTTGCCTGAGTTTATTTTAAATTATATATATATATACATACATATACATACATACATACATATATACATACATATATATATGTAAATATATATATTATATATATATATATATATATATATATATATATATATAAATATATATATATATATATATATATTTTGCCATAGTTGTTGTCCTTCGGGATTTGCACAGCGAGGCGTTACAACTTGGTATCAGAGCCAAGGTTGCAACACTGGGATCTTTGGTTAATGTTGCTGCCACATTCTGTTGTGGTGAGTTGTTGTGTGAGAACGGATATAGTTCTACCCCCTTGTGTCATCCAGGTGTAGATGAGCATGTTGAGTCTTAGCTTGTTGAGGGTGACAGTCATGTTGTTTAGCATTCTCTTGTGTGTCCCTTAGCTTCGAGTCTGTGTGAGGTCAAGGTGACCTTGGAGTTAGTTATAATGTCTTATCTTCACACATCTTCTCTTTGAGTGTATGTTGTTGACTTGCTACTATGTGTACGCCTTTCCCTCATTCTACCTCTTTTGATCTATGTGGGTGCTGATTGTATTCTATGTGATTTTAAGGGTATGTGTTGAAAATCCATAATGAGTAATGAAGGTTAGAAGTAGAAATGAATAAAAGAATGACTTTAGTGTTATCCTAGATTGAGATTGCATGTATTTTTGTTGAATTATAGTATATAAGTATAAAAGGAATGTAGTATAGTGTAATCATATTTTCAAGTAGTGATTCGTTAAAATAATTATGATGGTTCCTTTATGGTTGGTGTAAGTGAGTGACTTAATCAAGTAACATTTATGAATATTGTTTAGGATGAATCTTGGAAACTAATTTAACAAACTTTATTTAGTGTGTTCCTTGCAAAGAAATCACTTATTTTGTCTCCTTGTGTTCTTGGATGCATAAGTGTAAAGGGAATGTTCTAGGAGTGCATTGGTTATTGAATGCTTATATATGCTAGCTAATTTTAAGTGTTATGAAATGAATGTTGCGCATGATAATTTTAGGAATAAATCTGAGTTTTCAAAACTGTTTTCATAAGTATAAATTCATAGGTGAAGTTGATGAAATATTATTTGCATCAGTATATAGGGAAAAATATTATTGCATTGAAGTTCATAGAGTGTTAGAAGTGTGGTAAGAATGTTGCATTGTATGATTGTGATTAGGTGTATGGGTTAAGAAAATCTCTTATGTATTTTCTTGAAGTAGAAATTTAAATATTTTGATTTTATAAAAGTGTTGTATTTGGGATGGTGTGTAAAGGCATTGTTTGATCAAATAAATGTGTTACCTTAGGATAAAATGTGATGTTGTATGTTCATTTAATAAAATCTTGGATTAATGAAAAAATGATGTGTTGTGGTGTGTGGTTGAATGACGATTCTTCTTATTTATTATTGAACCTAGTATGTAGATAAATGGTAATGTTTTGTGTTGAAAGAAAATGCATTTTGACATGTATATGATGTGTGTCTATGTTAAGCGTACTCTCCCATGCGAATGAAAATGTTATAACTTGGGTACAATGTTGTTTCATGAGATGAAAATTAAAGTTTTCCTTGTGAGTGTAATATTATGAATGATGGAAGTAAATATGAATTCTATAATTGAAAGACATTGATGTTTATCTTTGGTAAAATGTATGATGTAGTAAATGGTGCTAAAATAATGTTGTGAACTGAGAGGATTATGATGCTTTGGGATTAGTGTTGTCATTATGTGATGAAAAAGAGGTTATGTTTGTCTAGGAGAAAGTGAGTTAGAATTGTTTAGGCTTATGGTATTAATTCTAGCTTTAATGGAGTTGATAAAAGTGAACTTTGAACTTGAGGAAGAGGATAATGTTGATATTTAAGGAATTTTAAAAGTGATTAAAGAGTTTACAATTTTTGAGGAAAAGTATGGAGGATGTTGGGAGTACTTGTTTTTGATATGTGGCATCAATCATCTATGTGCATATGAGAATGGGGAAAAAATGTTTTAGGTATGAATGCACTCCCTGTATTGTGGAAACCAGTATCTGTGCAATGTTTGTGTGTTGTGTTAAACCCATGCTTTCTTTGTGTGCCATGTGATGGTGATACTATGTACCCATCCATGGGGAAACTACTATTTTACTTGGTGTGGGAAGAACCATACCATTCATGTGTTGCATGTGTGTTACCGATTGGGGGCCAACCCAAATGTGGTTGATAATTTTGTCACAAGAGTAGCCAAAAGATAGTATTTTTTTATGCTTTTCTTTGGGTTCTCTAAGTATCCCAATCTGTGGAGGGATAGTAGATACCATGTCACTCCAAGGGGTGGGGTGTACAGCATACGAATAATGGTGGGGCACAGTGACTTAGCTCGACCGATCCCCATAGAGCATACCCACTACTTTCCCTCATGATGGGTCAAGCTACTTGATCCATATGTGTTAGCCTAAACCCCATAGATTTGGGTACAACATCAATTTGTTAGTGCATGCCTAGTAGTTTGTAGGGACGTTGAGCTGGAATTAGCGAGTCAACCTCGTCTGTATGAGAGGTGGAACTTGAGTAGCCCCATATTGATATACTCCGATATACATTATATATACCATATCTGCACGTGTTCTGACATGATGCAATAGATACGATGCCACACCCCATTGATGTTCTGACACAATGCTGGTGATGATGCCGTGTTGCTAATGGTAGTGAGCTGGGCTTGAGGACACGATGCCACATGCATAGACATGTGAAGGTGCACTATGAGAATGTGTTATGATATCCTACTTGTGTGATGAGCGTAATAGGGCCTCACACACTTGTAGAGGGATACTCATGTTTTCTTTCGACAGTGTTTGGGTCAGTTAGCATATGGGTAGGTCCTATCCATGTATACCTTTGGGGACAAAGAGTACCTGTGTGTGCCTTCTCCATGAGGTATCGCTATGTAGGGTGTGTCTAGCGCGTGCCTACTTCTGCGGAGCCATGGACACACTTCCATGCAACATACAACCACTGTGTACTTTCTCCGACTGGTGTATGACCATGCCGCACTGAGATGCAATGTGGGATGGAGGCCGAGGTGCACATCCCATGTGGGAAGCCAAGGAGTGCGTGGGCAACTTGGTTAGTCCATGTCGCATGATGATGCGAGGTAGGGTGTAGCCGAGGAGCACACTCTGGGTCATGTGGATGGAGTGCTCACTTTGCACCACATGAGGGATATTGTTATAGCCTAACGTTGTTCCCTCCTTCCTCATTTGGTGGCTAGTATCTAGTCATGCAGTGTTGTATAGTGTAATTTCAAAGATTGTGAACTTTCTTTATAATTATTGATGATTTTCTAGTGATTGTGAAGGTTGACACCTTGCTTATATTTGATTGTGATAGTTTAGCCACACATTGTGATCTTATTTTCTCATAGCCCTCATGGTTACATTTGATTTAGTGTTGAAATTACATGCATTTCTTGCTTTATTACTAAAATTGAACCTTTATTTGAAATTTATTTATGACTTTGGTGGCTAAACTAGTTTATCCTTATTGTTTTCAATGTTTTCCATGTGTCGTATTGTGATTCCTCTCCAAGGGCATATGAGGCGGACTTGGTGAGTGTATAAGAGGAAGCAGATGCAAGGAACCTTAAGGATGGGGGTATGTGAGGCTATTACATAGCTAGAACCCACTACCCACCTATGTGTGATGACCATCTCTTGGAGGCTAACCACCTTACACAACAAGAAATGGGTCATTTTGGTTTTGTTTGGATGGTCTCATCATATGTGTGTGGCCTAACACCATCAAGCCACTGAGTGTGAGGTATGGATCATGTGAGATGGATATTGGCTCTTGGCTCATGGATTAGTATGTTACTTTCTAGTGTCCGAATGGACCCTTGTGTAGCCTTGCATTGTGCATTTACTGGTGATGTGATTGTGTATGTATGTGTTAGAAGAATATTTCTTATATTTTGTTGCATATTGCTGTAAAAGAGGGATAACCATGCTATCTTAAATGTGAGTGTATTGCAATTTTGTGGTATTAAATAGATTGGATATTATTGAGAATCATAAATTGTGACTTGAAACATGTTACTAAAACATGATACATGGTGTGTATTTTTGAATTTCAAGTAATCGGTTGATGTGTTTTCCTTGTATGAGATTTTGAAGATGTTTGTTTTGTGAATGTAAAATTGAGTTAATTGGAGTACTTGCTATGTTATTAGTGCTAAAACCAAGTATGTTACTGTAAGAGATGTAAGGATTTATAAATAAAAGTAGTTAAGAAGATATTATTTTCAAATGTGTAGTCAGATAGTGATTCTAATTGTAACATGATTTAGAAAGAGGATGTACATCTATTATATATTAGAGAAATTTTAGTACTAATGTGTTTATGTTTTCATTTTGAGCCATGTGACTTCCAGGAGTAAGTCAAGTCTTAGGGGGGAGGATGTAGTGCCTCTCTGTTCTCACTTGGGATGTGTAGGTAGTCTGGATAAGGAATCATAAGAGGAAGATGGGACAAGAGCTTCTAATGGTACTTTTGTGGGTATGATATTACATTATGATTGCATTTAATTGGTGATGCTTTTATATAGATGCAGTATTATGTTGTGATGCAGTGAATTAGTAATTGTTTCATGATGATATGATGTGATTTGTATATCTTAATGATGTTATTTTATATTTTATGTTGTAGTTGCTAATGTGGTTTTGGTGAGGGGACGATGTAGCATCACTCGTTCATGAGTGCCCTACTATGCTGCGAGTCCTTCTCATGAGGTGCTTGAAATTATATATATATATATATATATATATATATATATATATATATATATATATATATATATATATTGTGCACAACATTGTTTGTATGCAGGATTGCAGGAATTAAGCCTCGATTCCACCTCCTTTGTCAGGACAGGGCGAGCATTATGAAATCCCAACAAATATGATTTTGAAACAAAGATGACAAGAAGCCTCCCCGTCCCAAGTCTGTCAACCCATTGTTGTGTCTAGAGGTATTGTGTGTTCATGACTCTGGTTATTTTAGTATTTTGTGACAGTTTTTTATTGTGAGTTTTTATTTGTGCCATTTAATTAATGTTTGTGTCATTATGCATTTGGGTGGATTAATAATATTATTTAATTAAGATAATTAAATAGTTAAAATAAGTTTTGTTAGTTAAATATTGAATTAGCTCTATTAAATTTCCAAAAAAAAGAATTTTCTAAACTAAATGTTAAGTATTTAATTAAAGATAAATAAATAAATTGTGTAAATAACATTATTTATAATTTTAAAACTTGGCATTTTTGATAATTTAATGTAAATAGTAAGTTGAAGATAAATAATAGAATAAAAGATTTAAATAATTAATAATGTATCAACTATGAGTTGAAATTAATAAAATAGAAATTTAAAATTTAAAGATTTCATTTAGAATATAAAAATCAAGAAGAGAATAAAAAGAACGTATGAATGTTCAACTTGTTTTTGAAAACTAGAGAGAGAATGGAAAATTGCTATTTTATTTTGATTTTTGGGTTTTCGAAAATAGAAGAGAGTATTTTATTTTAAATGAAAAAGAGGAAGTTTTCATTCAGGAATAATTTAACAGAAGCTTCAAAAAAAGACTTTGTCTGAAAAACTTGGAGCCCTCTTTTATTTTCTCTGTAAAAAAAAAAACCACTTCATACAAGAAATTAGATTGTAGGAAAACTTGAAGAAGCTGTGTGGAAAGAAGAATAGGTTTGCGAAGGGCTATGTGGAAAAGCAAGAGAAGAGCTTCGCCCTTTTTCCTGAAGCGTAGGACTCCAGGTTCTTGATTATTCTCTATTTAATGATTGCTCAAACTTGTTTGTTAAGCATGTAATTGTTCTATATATTTCTTCGTAAAATTTTGATTGGGGATTTAGAATAAAAATTGTTTTTTTTTTTTCAACCCATTTTATTTGTATGATGAAAAGATTGCGAGTCTGACAAGAAAATTATTGTTGAATCTAGAAATTGTAATTTGGTTAAAATATCTACCTGAGTTTATTTTAAATTATATATATATATATGAATATATGTATGTATATACACATACATACACACACACACACACACACACACACATATATATATATATTATATATATTTAATTTTTTTTTTTGCCATAGTTGTTGTCCTTTGGGATTTGCATGGTGGGGCATTATAGGTATCATTCAAGAAAGGAGCATCCACATCCCAATCAATCAAGGAATAAATCATTCAACAATGAAGGTTTTAGTAGTATTCAAGCTCAATTTTTGATGTTATTATCTTATTTTTTATTTCATTGTTGAGCTCAATATAGAGGTTTATGATAGTTTAGATAGGTTTCTTTTGCATTGCATTTGGTTCCGCTTGCATTTCTAAATTGGTACTTACAATATAAACACAGTGGTCAACATGGGCCTCATAATACTCTCTAGATGACTTGATGTTTATTCTTACAAACATGTCGCTTGGTAGTAGATTTAACATCTCCTTAATATATGGTGGTTGGATTTATATGATTAATTTACCATCAATTATTCTAACCACAGTGTTATTTTGATTTTAGAATCTTGTGCATGTTATAACCAAATTTTAAGATTGCAATAAAACTAAAAAAATGTCCCTTCTACAAGGACACTCTATAATATTTTGAAGCATTTTTATCTTCTTGTCCAAAAGGATCATACCTTTGTATCTTTTTGGTGATCTATTATTCTTTTACGGAACTCCTCTGGTCCAGCATGCCCAAAATTTGTATATGAGATATTATTGAGCTTGGATAATATGTAATATATCTTTTATTTGTATTTCATATTTTCTAGTCAACTAGATGCGCCTTACCATTCATAAAAAAATAAATTAAAATATGTAAGTGATATTCAGAATTTAATTTAAACTTCCTTAATTGCAACAATATAACAAGTTAGTATGATAAAAATGATTAAAATTCAAAATCTTTAAAATTTTTTTGGAAACTTTTGGTGCTTTATAAAAAAACACAAACGCAAATTGAACTATGGGTTTGGATTTCACCTTTCAAATTGGAATTCAATTCTAGTTTGTGATTTGTAAGAAGTTGCAAGTTGATTTTTTTTGGGGGGTTTCCCCCCTAGAGTTCAAACTTGGTTTTTAGTTTAAAAATACTTTTGGGAGTTTGAATTTCAAGTAAAATCTAAATATGACTCTCAAAATCAACTTCAAAAACCATGGAAATGAATCTAAAAATGATTATCCATAAGAAAGATCCATTTTGAAACACACCCTTTATGCAAATCATCTAAAAATCCTAAAGAATACCACACATTTTATATTTGTAATATAACTTTTCCCAAAAGAAAGTGTAAATTAATCAACAAATACAACCAACTAACCTAGAAAGTACAAAATCTAGACTATTGTGAAGGAAAATTACTTAGTTGAGTACAATAAAAATGGTAGGAAAATCACCAAAAAGGATTGAAAGATGGGATAAAAATATCAAAGTGCATGAAAAAAATGTACTTGAGTTGAAGTTACAAATTAGAGTTTCGGTTGGGTCTACAACTTACAATTTGGAGTTTAGGTCTAATTTGTAACTTGTAGTTTAGTCAAGGCCCTTAAAAACTTAATTTTTTTATAAACTTAAATATACAAAGTTTTTCCTTTTAACTTCTACACATTCAAAATATAATCATACAATACTAAATTAATATAAATTTTAGAACAAAAGGATGAGAAAAGTCACAAAACATTAAATAGCCCCCCCCAATTTTGATGATAAAATAGGGGTGTGTTGTGAAGGTTATAGAACCAACCATATTACTATGCCAAGTGTAATAGATGTCGATGCCACTATGAAAAACTCCCTATCTATAGAGAGAAAACGAAGGATACACTTCTAGTACAACTAATCTCACACACAAACTAAGGTCTCATATAAGACATTAGTAATTTGCACCATTATTACATATGGGTATCACACACCATCTAATGTATAACATGATGGGGACAAGATTCCAATAGAATTAAATAAATAACAACTCTTGAATACACACATGTTGGAAGTCCAATGAATAATTCAAGAGTAACAATACATTTGTAATTCAATGCACAACTAGACTTGAGTACACATAAATCAATGGTTCAATGCATAAATCACCACTTTGGTACTCATAAACTAACCAAAAGTAGGAGAAAATAATACACTAACACATAGAACATCAATAATTTTAATTCACATGTAACCTTTTACTTTAGTATTCATCAACACCAATCATTGTAATGTAGTTGAGGAAAGAAGGAAGCCACTCCAAAAACATTTTACAGTTGATCCATTAATACATGCTAAATCATCATTTACACTAAATTTTCATAGCATCAAAATAGAGGAACTAAATAACCATCTAATAAACATATACATTGTAATCATATTTAAAAAATAGTGCATAAGGGTTATGATAACCAATAACCAATAACACACAAGGGAATGGTGACAACCACCAATGTCAAATGAGTGTGATAATCCAATAACACTCATTTAAGAGAATCACATAGATAATTAAGTATAACAAGCCAATAAATGATAAGAAGGATACTAGATAAGGATATAGAGTGATATCACAATGGGTTCCCATCTACTCCTAACTCTAGGGTTCAATCCTAGCTCAAAAACACCTAAAATGACTCAAAAGGTCATGCCACCAAAAATGAAGCCAAAAACCATAACACACATATCCATTAGGTAGGAAAGAACATTTACAACATTAAACATTTTGTTCCATATAAAAATATTTTGCATGCCTCAAAATATAAAGTTTAATTTTTTACAAATTCAAGAACCATGTTAAAATGTCAATCGCCTTTTCACTATTCACTAAATTTTACCATAGATAAAAAAATCATAATTTCAAAACCAAATCATACCCTGTTACTCTAAATAGGTTATGGGTCATACTTTTTCAACCACATAAATATTTGTGAATATTTTTGAAGGGTTTTTGGGTCATTTTACATTTTTGAAGAAAATTAGAAAAAACTCTCAATCAATTTTCTAACAATACAATTTTGTGAGAGATTCCATTTGTATTTGTACATGGGTACCTAAAATGTCCTTGTAGCCGAGACCCATATTTACATCCTTTCTGCATCATTTGTATAATAATATTCTCCCTATGTTGCACTTAAGGGGGGTGTTGGTGTGAATATAAAGTCTTGTACCTAGTAATTTATATCACTAAGTAATTAGGGGACTTATTCACATGTTAAGTTTACTTAGGATATAAGATTCTTTCTAGAAGTCTTAGTTAGCTTTTCTAGAACTTATCTTATCTAGATTTTAATGCTTGATTTCTAGGTATTTAGGTTGTTAGTTTTCACATGTCATAGGATTAAGACACATGTCACAACCATGTTCAATTATATTCCTCACCTTGCCTATATAAGGAAGGTCTTTGTACTCATATGTAACATACTTCATACCTCATCATCATTTTAATAGGTCTTAATATCAAGCAAGCTCATATTCTTGCATACCCTCTTGTAGAAGGCTTTCATTTTTTTGTAGGCGGTCTTGGGTATTGAGCTAATCTCCAACTCTTACAAACCCTATCTCAAGGTTGTTTCATTAAAAGTAGCTAACTCACATATGACATGGTAAATTGTAGAAGTATTTTTTTGTTGAAATTTTAACCCCTTTTAAATAAAGAATATCTAGGTCTTTAAATATCTATCAAGTATCCTACAAAATATGATTTTACGTATGAGGTTCATTAGACTTAAAAAATTATATGAGAGAATGAGAATCCAAGGGAATAACATCATTATTAATCTCTTCAAGAGTTATATGACTATTATGTAAAAATTCACTTTCCATAGTTTGTAACTTACCAAATGGAGAGATAGCATGAAATCATTATACTTTTTTAGAATGTGTCCCATCCTCCAAACTTTGAGTTATGTTGTAATAATTACTTGAAATTGTTTGAGGAGGGGAGGAAGAAAAAGCAGACAATATTTCTATTTTAGAAGATAAAATATTGGCTAAAAGTGATATTATGATAAACTAAGGTTTAATAACCTATATGGAATATTCCTTAGAGTGTTGGGAGATATCAATCTCCTTTACCTTGTGAAGAGAATTTTAAATCAATAGACCAATAGCCTTTTGTTACCCATAATTGGAAGATGATTTTGTTGTCCCATTGGTTTGGATACTTTTGTAGTTTCCTACTGTAGTCCTTCCTTCATCCTTTCTTTGAGGAGGTATGTCATTATTAGGTTTATGGCTAGGCTAGGATCTTGATGTTAATAAGGGACAATATCTAATTTTTTTCTTAAATAATTGACACATATATCAAGTGTTTAGAAAATTAAGATAAATAAATATATGGGTATGATATAATTGAATAATTTGAATTTCAAAAGAATCTTTGAGGTCTTTAGAAGGATCTACCTCAACACAATCAATTTTTTTATGATGAGAAAAAGAGACATTCAACTCATCATAGATAGCATTTCCTAAAGAGATAGAAATGTTGTTTAAGGAAGACCAATAGGGTGAGGATAAATTATAAAACTCAACCCAAAATGGGATTTGAAGAGCTTGTTCCTTAGAAGCAACAAATTCTTGGGTACATGGGTTAAAACCAACAAAGAGCTACAAATATAACAAGGGGTGTTCTTGAGAATGGCATCTATGTGGTCGCCTTATGCAAAAAAGGAAAAAAACCCTTTTTTGAGGTTTTGGATAGCATCCTTTTGGACCTATGGGGGACTTAGACTTTGGTTTCTCAATCATAAAGTATAATTTCAAAGGGGATACCCAAAAAAATAACCAATAAAATTATAATTTGTAATCCATTTGTACATACTATCAAATTTTAAGAATAGGAAAAACCACATTAGGTGGGATTTTGAAAGAATTACCTCAAGAAATACTCTTAGTATGAATTTATTAAGTCTTTTTGGAGGATTTATTCTCTTGTGTGTCTAAAATAGGAAAGAAAACATCAATTTCTTGATTGCTAAGGTTTGAAACCATCTAAAGGTAATAAAACCACCCAAAAGAGAGAAAATTAGAAAAATAACATTAAATGTGAAGAAATATATGAACTCCTACTTAACAAAAAACAATATAGAATAGATTGACCACTAACAATTTAACCAAATACATAAAAAGCCTTAGAGACTTTCATTTTTACTTTTCTTTTTTATGGCTATATTATTCTTCTAGAATATCTGGTTTATTATGGCCATCCTAATTCATCTAGTGACAAGGCTAATCATGCTATCAAAATTGAGAAATATCCTTGTATAGGGTGGGATATTTTTAACAACTAAAAGAGGTCAAGTTCAACATTACTTATTTTTTTTATGGCTATTCTATTTGTCTAGAATATTTAATTAATTACAACTATCCTATTTCATCTATTGATGAGACTAAAAGTGTTGCCAAAATTAAGAAAGATCCTCATATATAATAGGAGACTTTCACAACTAAAAAAAGGTCAAATTCAACATTACTTTTCTTTTTATGACTATTGTAATTGTCTAGTGATGAAGATAAGCATATTGCCATCACAATTATCCTATTTCATCTAGTGACGAAGATAAGCATATTTCCAAAATTAAGAAAGATCCTCATATAGAGTAGGAGAATCTAACAACTAAAAAATGTCAAGTTCAACTAAGTTACTTTTTTTTATGGCCATTCTATTTATCTAGAGTATTTGGTTTATTATGACTACCCTATTTCATTTAGTGATGAGGCTAAACATGTTGATTTTTTTAAAAAGGTCCTCATATAAAATAGGAGATTTTAACAACTAAAAAATCAAGTTCAACATTATTTTTTTCACAACTATTTTATTTTTCTATAATATTTGATTTATTCAAGTGCCTATTTCATCTAATGATGAAGTTGAACATACTTCCAAAATTAAGACCTTCAGATGAAATAAAATACTTTAACAACTATTAAAATATAAGTTCAACATTATATTTTTTAATAGATATTCTATTTGTCTAGAATATTTGGTTTATTACAACTATCCTATCTCATCTAGTGGTGAGGCTAAACGTGCTTCCAAAATTAATAAGATCCTTGTATACAATAGGAGACTTTAACAACTAAAAAAGGTCAAATTCAACATTACTTTTATTTTTATGAAGTTATTGTACTTGTCTAGAATACTTGATTTATTACAACTATCCCATTTCATCTAGTGACAAGGCTAAACATGTCAAAATTAAGAAAGATCCTCATATAGAGTATGAGACTTTAACAACTAAAAAAGGTCAAGTTCAACTTACTTTTTTTATGGCTATTTCTATTTGTCTAGAGTATTTGGTTTATTATGACTACCCTATTTCATTTAGTGGTGAGGATGAACATGCTGACACAATTAAACAAGTGACACATAGTGGCTAGTAGTTTCTTTTATAGTATTGTAATTATTATTTTCTAGATTTGAAAAAAAAAATGTAAGCTTTATTAATGTGAATAAAAATAAATGTAAGTTTTGTTAATTATAGTGTTTTAGTATTGTTAATTAGTTCTTTGCATGACCTAACCTTAACCCTAACTCACACCCTAACTCTATTTCTATCCATAACCCTAACCCTAACAATTTTTTTCTAAACCATTATCCTAATCCTAGACCTATCTCTAATCCTAACTATGGTCATAACACTATCCATAACTATGGTCGTAACCATAACCCTAACAATAAAGAACTATAGAGTGACATTACAAAAAAAATATATGAATTAATATTGGGAATAGATTTGAAATAAAGATATTAAAAGAATAAAATTTTGGAGCATTATATTTATAAATCATATTTTAGTGATTTTTATTAGAAATATTTTTATTTTTAATTTATTTTAATTTTTGAATAGTTTTAACCATAATTTTTACCTTATTATTAATTCTAATCTTAATCCTAATTATAATGTTTTAGGATTATAATCATTAATAATAATATGATTAGAATTATAATTTAAATAATAATTATAATAATTTTAGTTATTTTAATTTAATTCTTATTTGTATTTTGAAGACACTTAAAAATGTACTTGATGAAGTAAAATCCAACCCTCAATCACAAACTCGAAACAATATAAGATTCAACTCAAAAATTGTTTGTAATAACACAAAAAAAACTACAAACAGTTTGATTCATTAACTATTCAACTTTTCTCTATATTACATAGAAATCATTACCGAAATGAAAATACATCATATACATCCATATGGGCTGATGTAAACCATTAAAAACTTAAATAAGTGATATAAGTCTATTACAAATAACAAAGATCAATCGCAAATTGACCTCCTTCAATCTATCCCCTTCTTGTAGCTTCTAGCTCCTTTAATATGCAATCTTCAATGAGAAGTTCTTGTTGCAATAAAGCAAAAACTTTCAAATATTTTTTTTTTTGTCCAAACACCTTCAAACCTACAACAAAACATCCTTTCCACCTTCTCCAAGAAAATCCACACCTACAAGAACAACCTACACAATCTAGCCAAGAATGGCTACTAAAACCAAGTCCAAATTGCATGTAATCTTCAAAAATAGGCTTCCAAAGATTCTCCAGCAAAAATTCATGACCAAGTTGGGAAAAAATTTCCAAAAATAAATGCCAAAATTATTCCATAATATTAAAAATTCATTCATAAACCCACTCCCACTAAAATTTCCAAAATCAGAGTCCATTCTTAGATTTTAGGGTAGTTTCCAATGTAACTCATGTGAACTCACCTTGGGTGCCCACTTTTTCATGGATGATTTTAGGAAGTTTTAAATGCATAATTCAAACTTATAAATCCCTCCAAATCCACTCCCAAGAATATTTATTTCCAATTTTTTTCAATATTAGACAATTTTCAAAATCGCCCTAAATTGTCTCCACACCCCAAAATTGCGACAAAATAATAAAAAGGGAATTTATTTAATTTTTAACTTAATATAACTGTGCAAATTACCTCACCAAGATAATTTCCTACAAAACCTTAGGAAATTGAATTAAAATATTATTTTGGTTGATGCAAGACTACCAGTTAACCGTGGATGCTCCTACATCAGACACCCAAGGTAAAAAAAATTGTGAGCTTGGTCTCACAAAATGGAGCTAAATGGTAGGGCTATCCTTTTAGGTTTTAAAAAAACCTCAAAAAACTCCATTACTAAAACTGGTACCTCTGATTTGTTCTTCTTTCTCCTCTTCCAACATCTAGCCAGAACAAGTATCCTTCTCCTCTAATAGTACTTCTCTGCACTCAACATTTTCAATGTGGAATCAGCTCCACCATAAACCAACCATCTCCACCAAATGCAACTCACAATATCTTCCAATCTTGTGGGATTCATTCCACCATATTCTAACCACCTCCTCCAAAATGCACCTACACTAAACTTTGCAATGCCAAACAAATCTTCTACCTTCCATACTTCACTAGCAATCTCTAAATGAACCATCTCATTTGAATTCACTAAATCATCCAATTGATCATGAAAATAATTAAAAATAAAAGGTTTTACCTCCTCAATGCTTGCTGCAATATCATTCTCAACCTCATCAAAGCATTCATCAAAATTTGATTTCACCTCATTACCTTTTACTACAATCTTCACTCCACCTTCCATCAACACTTGCCATTCCTTTTCTACCGCTGAAATATTTTCATCTACACAAGATCCACTCTCATCTTCATCATAAAAAAAAAACATATTATGCATTACCTCTTTCTCTTCAACCTTTTCTTCACTACTGCATGCTGCCATGATATCTTCTTCACCTTCACTCTTAGCTATACTTTCATTTCCCATTACTTTCAAGTCCTCCAAAGGACACTCATCATCCTTAATTATTGCTGCACTTTCCTCTTCTTTTCCCTCTTTATCCTTTTAAACAAGGATTTCCATATTTTCCTTTTCATCCTTCTTCCTTGCACACAAAGTTTCACTTACAAACATATCAATACCAAAATAAAAATAAGATTCAACCCTTCCAATTTTATTTTCCTTTCTACCCTTATTATCTGCTACAACTTCTTTTGCCACTTCTTCTTACCTATCCTGCAAAGGATTCAAAACATATTCTTACCCATCCTTTATGATGCTATATGTATTCTTCCTACCATCATGTAGAGCTCTTTGATCATACAACCATGGTCTACCCAACAAAACATGACATATATCCATAGGTACTATATCACATACAATCATATCCTTATATCTACAAATTTGAAAATCAACCACACTTTGCTCACTTACCCATATCTGACAATCTCCTTGCAACTAAGAAATGTAGTATGGGCTAGGATGCTTAATTCTTTTCAATTTCAACTTGTCTACCATCTCTTCAAATACAATATTATTGGTGCTACCGCTGTCCACAATGACTTTGCAACATTTCCCACTCACTTTACACCTTGTTCAAAATAAATTACTCCTCTGGATGGGATCTTGATTCTCTATTTGTGGCTCTATAAATTCTTTCTTCATCAAAAAACATTCTTCTGGCTTCCAAGACATTTTTCCAAACACTTTTCCACACTCTCTTTGCAATTGCTTCACTCTCTACTCGTAGGTCCTGGTGCAAACTGCCTCACATCGATATTTCTTCCTGCACACTCAAGAACAACCAGCTCTGATACCACTGATGAAATAAAATCCAACCCTCAATCACAAACACCCAACAACATAAGATTCAACTCAAAAATTGTTTGTAATAACAGAAAAACAAATATACAAATAGTTTGATTCATTAACTATTCAAATTTTCTCCATATTACATGGAAATCATTACCAAAATGAAAATGTATCATATACAGCCATATGGGCTGATATAAACCATTACAAACTGAAATAAGACTGATAGAAGTCTATTAAAAATAACAAAGATCAATCACAAATTGACCTTCCTGTAGCTTCTAGCTCCTTTAATATGCAATCTTCAATGAGAAGTTCTTGCTGCAATAAAGCAAAAAAATTCAAATCTATATGCTGCTTTCCACACACCTTCAAACCTGCAAAAAAAATCCTTTCCACCTTCTCCAAGAAAATCCACACCCGCAACAACAACCTACATAATCTAGCCAAGAATGGCTACCAAAACAGAGTCCAAATTGCCTATAATCTTCAAAAACAGGCTCCCAAAGCTTCTCCAACAAAAATCCACAACCAAGTTGGGAAAAAAAACTCCAAAAATCAATGCCAAAAACATTCCATAATATTAAAAATGCATTCATAAACCCACTCCCACTAAAATTGCCAAAATTGGAGTCTATTCCTAGATTTTAGGGTAGTTTCCAATGTAACTCATGCCAACTCACCTTGGGTGCCCACTTTTTCATGAATGCTTTTAGGAAGTTTTAAATGCATAATTCAAACTTATAAATCCCTCCAAATCCACTCCCAAGAATATTTATTACCAATTTTTTTCAATATTACGCAATTTTCAAAATCCCCCTAAATTGTCTCCACACCCCAAAATTGCAAAAAAAAATAAAAAGGGAAATTATTTAATGTTTAACTTAATATAACTTTGCAAATTACCTCACCAATATAATTTCCTACAAAACCTTAGGAAATTGAACTAAAATATTATTTTGGTTGATGCAAGATTGCCAGTCAACCATGGATGCTCCTACATCAGTCCTAAATGATATCATGCACTTGAATCAGGTATACAAACACTGTTTCATCCTTAAACCCATCCTCTTTTTGCTTAATTGATTAAATTTTCTTAGCTATTTAATTAATTATAACATTTGCATCTATTAACCTAATTAATCTAATCAGGTTAATTCACCCCTTTCATGCTAATATTTCATCTTATTAAATTAAATACATCAAGTTATTTAATTTAAATCCCTAAGTCTTCTTATTTAATTAAATAACCCTAAGTTAATTAATTAAATATCATTCCACTTTCCCCCTTTTTCATTAAATCACTTTATTTAATGAATATCATGAAATTCTCCTAATTGCATAGTTAAACCTTTGTTTAATTATCAATTACTAATGAATCTAATTCCCCCCACTTGCAAGGGAGTATTCATCCTTTGCACATTCCTTCAAAAATGAATATTCCTTCCCCTTTTACACATTAAAACTTTTTTTTAATTTGCTAAATATCTAATTTTCCCTCACCCATGAGAATATTCCAAAGAATATTCTCTCCCCTCACTCATTTAAAAAAGGGAATATTCTTTTTCCTAACAAACTTACAAGACTTCTTGTACAAGTTTTGAGTATGTTTGTTTGGAAGAACATGGGCCCTTGATTCTTTCCTTGATCCATGTTATCATTGATTCTCATCCGTTGATGAGAATCCATGATCCATGTTTCATCTTTCCTCTATCCTTGACCATTGATTAACTCTTTTAATCTTAACCCTTCATTTCTCATTTGTTCTCCTATAAATAGGCCACAATTTGCAGATAAATGGATCCATCTTTTAACAACAAAATTATGTTGTTAAAATAATTTGCAATTGCACTCACATTTTACATCATTTTAGCTTAATTTACTTGCATATTAGCTTAGCTTCCATTAATGGCTTCCATGATAACATAGATGCACCCATTTAGCTTATTTGGTAATTAGGGTTTGAATCTTTTTAGCTTAAAATCCATTTAGATTAGCTTTGCATGCACCCATATTGATCATCTTAACATAAATCATGTTAAAATAGCTTGCATCATGTTAATTTAGCATTCAAATCATGTTTCATCATACATCTTTCATCAGTTTTGTCGATTCTCTTCAATAGAATCGATCAAAACATGCTAATTTATCCACAAGATTGGGAAAGGGTCGCCATTCCACATCCACACAACATCACTCCCCTAATAGGATAAGTTTCAATGGATTAGAATAGGTTTTTTTAAAGCTTTCATACTTTAATATGTTAAGTTTTAATAGATTCCTAGTTTAGTTTTTATTGATTGATCTTATTGGACTGATGTTTAGTGGCATAATTACAATTTGAATCCTCATGGATCAAGTGTAGTTGGCCTATACTAATCTGTCGGTCACATTTTGGTGCTAGAAGGAGGGCACAAACTAACCAATCTGATGAATTTCTTGTTAAAACTATGTTTTCCTTTTGTTTTCAGGTACACCAACACTATTGATTATCAATCGACATATTTGATGATGCATCACTCTACAACAACGCACATGTGATTTCAGTTTATCAGCGTATAATTAAAATAGTGATGCATAATTAATTTTGTCACCACATTTTAATATAGCGATGCTAACTTAATTTTTTAATGCAGAATGAATTTCTTTTTAGCTACGCAATTGATATGTCGATACAATTAACCTCCTTGTTTATTGTAGAGGGCTGCTATTGATTTTTCAATATGATGATGTGTATCCTATACAACGATACTATTGATGAATTTTAGCAACACAATTGATTTTAGCGTCATGAATTACTGGTAAACAAAACAAAACTTGATTTTTTGACATGTGTTTGAATTTTTTGGCTTTATCTAATCACTAACATGTCTCTCACTTATTGTTCTATTTTTTTAGACTAATTGGTTTTGTAGGTTTGGAAGATAACATTCAAAGTGAAGGAGCATTTTGTCATAATTATATAATTGTAACAAGTGTTCTGACACTTATGGGGCAATTATAACCCATTTATGATGCTTCTTATTTCATGTTTTAAGACCAAACTAGATTTATTTTGGGCTTTAAAATTGAACCCTCATATCATTATGCTTGTTGGTTTAAAATTGTAAAAACCAACTTCAATATTTTGTTTTGGCGTTTAAAATGAATTCATTTTGCTATGATAGATTAAAATGAACATGTGTTTGATTTGTCTATGTATTCTTGTTGTGTGTATCCAATCCCCTTACGCTTCGTGCAATCTTGGGTAAAGAGAAACACACAAGTCTAATTTTCCACTTGGAAGTGCTTATCCTCGAGCCCCTTGCGCCTATTGGAAATCTTGGGTTCGATGAAAAGAATTTTATGCTTCAAACATGTGTCACCTTTAGAAAGGGTCTGCCTCCCAACATGAGTGAGGGAACGACTCAAAGCAGTGCTTTCATTTTGACTCACTATATAAATAATTTGGTTGTGATGAAAGTCATTGATCAAGCTGGTTGTGGTTGTCCCATACCGACGAATTTATCCCTTAGTATCCTTGTGATGCGTTAAAACCCTTGGATATTTCTAAAGGTTGGGTGGCCTCTTAATTGAGTAGAATTGTCGTGTGTATGGCACCAATTTATTCTAGATATGGTCATTAAAATCCTTATTTGTAGTGGCAAACCAAGTCCAATTCTGAAGCGTATTTCAAGGTAGTGCATGGGCGTAGCCCGACACCCAAAAGTTACTTACCATGTCTGGTTTTTGATTGAGGCAATAAAGCAAAGGGGAAATGGACTCCTTTGCTTGGTGTGTCAAGACATTACATTTCATTGACATAGCCTATCTTTCCACTTCATCTTTGCAAATTAATCATCTCTTTCGATGATGGTAAGCCTACTGAGAAATACATACTTGATCTATCTAGGATTTTAAATTCTTGAGAGTCAATTTAACACTTTCTTGATTCCAAAAAAATTACAAACAAACATCAAAAAAATCTTTACAAAATCTCAAACCCTTTGGTCTAAGTATGGATACCCTTTGACAAAACTTTGATATTGATGCTTATCCTAAGAATTTATTCTTGGAGACTTCTAAATATTTTGTTTACATCTCAATCCATGCTTCCCAAAGTTAACCTAGGTAACTATGCCCTTGACTTCATCCTTTTCACAAACAGGACTTTGTGGAATTGATGATGTTTTTGACATAGACATTTAGTTTGAACTTAAGAAAGACAAGTGTTTTTGGTAAAAATAAACTCATTTAAGCAAGATAAATTGACAAATTGAACCCCGCATGACCATGTGGCGTCCAATTTCTTCGGTTGAACAACCCAACCTTACACCCACTATCATTCAACTGAGCTTTGAACTCATTGAAGGAGAACAAACTGATATAATTAGTAATTTGAGAAGCATCACTTTTGAAACAAAAGAAATACCAACCCAATGGAGAAATGTAGCATACATCATAGATGAAGAAGAGGAACAAGATGATATTGTGGTTGGAAGGCCCATATTACCACCCCTGCGTGACAATAAATATCCTCTTTTTTATGATCTTGAACTTATCTAAATGATCTCATGCAAAATCAAAATTCCCAAGAGAAGGTCTACATGTTGTCACTTCAAACTTAGACAGCACAGTCCAAAAGCTACCAAATAACACATTTTGGCACTTTTCCAAAATAGGAATAGGTTGGTAAGGAATTTTTATAGACGTGTTTCAAGGAATAATCCAGACCTATATGCCCTATTTGAAATTCAAAACTTTGGTCTTTTCCATGATCTTGAACTTCTCTAAATGGTCTTATTCAAAATCAAAATCCCCAAGAGAAGGCCTACATGCCGCTATTTCAAATTTAGACATCATAGTTCAAAGTATATTAGAAGACGTATCCTAAGATAGTACCACAATCAAGATAAATCACTAAGGAGATTCTTTCTACACTATTTCATGAATGAACCAGATCTACACATTTCACAAGAACTTCTCCTTGGTCATAGGATTTGAAAACTTTAGAGGTCTAGCATTTTTCTCACCACCTTGGTCTTTGGAAACAAAGGTTCACTCTAAGTCAACATTAGGTCAAACACCTTCATCAACCCCTTATCAAAATCCAAACTTCACTTCACTAAACTTTGCAAAATTTTCTAACACACCAACACTTTTGGAGTTAGACATCTATCAAACCCAAATCCTAACTTAGCTACTTTGTATGTGAAATGAATCCTTTTCCATGAATTTGGTTAAGTTAGTTATCATATTTGAACAAGTTTATCTTAAAGGTCACAAGTCTACCCTAAAGATTCACAAGTTCATAAACATCCTTTATCAAACATCAAACTTAAGTCAAAAGTGCGGTCCCAAAATGTTGGCAAAGATCACTCCTCACATCATTCATCTTTCATCTCCCATTACCATCATTGCTCCAAAAAGACTTAGAGCATCCCTTCTACCTAGATTTGAGTCAACTAGAGAGTTTAAACATTACAAATCTCACACAAATCTCCCATAGGTGACCCAAAATTTATGGTAAAAACAAGGTCACAACACAAGAGAATCATGGAGAAAACCAAAGTCACATTCACCTCAAGTGATCCCAATCCTCAAGAATTTGATCCAAGAAGTCAAGTTACCGCATCACAAAAACCCTCATCTCCATCTGGGTCATATGAGATAGAAGATGTCACGAACAATCCATTTGGACTTACTAGGAAACAAATCATGGAACATCAAGCCTTAGAAAACGTAGCTCCAATTTCCCCATATTTTTTTTCACAATCATTGGCCCAAGGCTTGACTTCATCCACTATTCAAACAACTCCATCACTAGGGATAAATCAAACATCTATTCCTAGTCTTACAACTAGTCTTGCCAAGGACTTTGGTCACACTCTTCCATTTGAAAGCAACACAGTTGTGGGTACTCTCAACACCACTCCATCCCAAATGACCACTTGGACACCAACATTTGGCACTCCTCCCATTCCCAAGGATCCTCAACATCCATATAAACCACTTACAATACATTACTCCACAACAACCTCAACATATCAAGTGCACCCATCTTCATCCATACGCATGAGTACCATAAGTGTGCCCAACATCACATAAAGTAGTGTGGACCAAGTGTCACAAGTAGATCCAAACGGGAAAGGGAATACCCTCACACAAAATCAGCCTTGAACACAACCTAGAACATCTTCATCCAATCCTCCCATGTATACATCAAACTCGATGGTTGCCAAAAACACATCTATCCCATCTATAATCAACCCACATTAAGACAATCCCTTGATCACAAACCCCATCAACCAAGGTAATACCTTGACCACATCCCAAGCACAAGGAAATCCCCAAAGAATCATTCAAGGGAATCCTTTCAATTAATGGACTCAAGGTCCTAATGTGTCCTTAACATCACAATACTTAATGGTACCATCATCATCTTTACCATTTTTCCCCCGAGTCATGAAAAATAAAATGGGACCTCAAACTTACATTCCTCCACATCAATCCACTATCTTGCAAGGGATGTTAAACCAAGCGAACCCCCAATCTCTCATCAACAATCTACAAGCCACACAAAACACCAACACCCAAAACCCATTGTAGATGTCCCAACCACTGATTGATCCTACATTGTAAGCACATGCCCTAGATTTGTAGCAAGCACACTAGGCTTATCAACAAGCAGTCCAACAACAAAAACAAGAAGAAGCAACCTTAGTAGCACAACAACAAGCAGCCTTAGTAGCACAACAACAACAACAATCACAACAAGTAGTCTTAGTAGCACAACAACAACAAGAAGCACAACAAGAAGCAACCCTAGTAGCACAACAACAACAACATCAAGCAACCTTAGTAGCACAACAAGTAGCCTTAGTATCTCAACAACAAAAAGAAGCTCAAAAATATGCCCAACAAATTTTTTTCTCTCAGAACAACAAAAACAACATGGTTTATACTATAACCCTCAATAAAATATCATCAACTTGAACACTTTAGGAACATATACACCTACGCTATCATCACCTTATCCTACACCACCATATACACCATACAACATCTCATCATATTAGAATACCACATACACTTCATCTAACATCCCATTATACACAACATACGTTCCTCCACCAAGTCCACAAGACGATATGGCATGACAACTCAAGGTGTTGATAGAATAAATATAGGATATCCAGATAGGAAGAATGAAGAAACCCCATACACAAAAATTATGCCCATATCCATTCGATCGAAACATCACAATGGCACTGTTTCCTCCCGGTTTTGAAATCCCCAAATTTGATAAATAAAAAGGGAGAGGAAGTCTTGTGGACCATATCAAAGAGTTTAACATCATGTGTATGGAGGTCACCTATAATGAGTCCTATTTGATGTGCCTCTTCCCACAAAGTTTAACAGGTCCTTCCATGGATTGGTTTTCTAAATTGCCTCCAAGTGTCAAAACTTTCCAAGAAATCATTGAAAAATTCATAGATCACTTATCCTTTAATCTTGACATGGACATAAGCTTACTCTCAAAAAAAACAAAGGAGAATCTTTTGCCAATTTCTTGTAATGATGGAGACAAAGAGCTAGTAAGAGCAAGTGGCCAATTACTGATGAATAACAAGTGGGGATCATCATAGAAAATTTAGATTCAGATCTATCCTTCCACTTGAAAATGCAGTGCATCACATCTTATGACGAGCTTGTCTCGAGATACCTTAACATCAAGAGAGGTCTAATCTCATAGGGAAATACTTAAGCCTTCAAAGAAAACCACCCATCAACTAGTTCAAACGACAAGCCTCATGTCTGGGCTAAGAACAAGAACATAACGAATGATGGTGTGGTAGATACTAAGGTGGTCCTTAGTGCTCCTAGGAAAAATAACAATCAAATAGATAACATTCAACCAACTATTCAACAAGCAACATCACCACAAAACAATCAGATCAACAAAACCAAAACTCAACAGGGATGAACTCCTAACAAGAACAACTATTTGAAACACAAGTACACATTGTTGTCTAAACCTATTGAGACTATCATGAAGAAATTGGTAGATTCAAACTTGATAACACTTCCAAAATTTGAAAACTACCAAGAATCACAGGATAAACCACCCTGGTACAACGAAAAAGATTTTTGTGATTTTCACAAAATAAAAGGGCACAAAACATCAAATTGTATGAGGCTCAAGAATATTATCCAAGATATCATAAAGAGTGAAGACATATCTATTGAAGTACTAGCTAAAAACTAGGATCTTAAGATATACAAGAACCCCATGCCAGATCATAGCAAAGGGAACAACACTGGGAAAGCTAAAGATTACACAAATGTGCAACATACCTATTCCAATGTGGTCACTTCTTGTGGTAGAATCATCACCATCGTCACCATCAAAGGGCCTAGTATGGAGTGTGGAGTCACCACACAATGTGGAAAAGTCACCATCCAAGGAGCTCCATCTCAATCTAGGGCACAACCTACTTTGCCAACATCAAATCCTAGCAAGTACAATCTCCTATATTAACTTAAGTAGACCCCTGCAAAAATTTATATTTGAGCTATTGAGGCTATCCCCCGCACATAGGGAAATATTAGAGAAAGCTCTTTTTGCATCATCCATCTCTGAGGATATAGATACAAAGTAGTTTCAAGCTATGGTAGGGCATATCACTAACCATCTCCTCACCTTCTTAGAGCAAGACCTACCATTGTAGCCATCTCATAATCATGCTTTACACCTTGAGGCCATCATTCATAAGAACAAGGTTAAAAGAGTCTTTGTAGATGGAGGTGTTGGTATGAACATTTGTACTCTTTAGTTGATAAAAAATATGGGCTATTTAGAGGATACTATTGAGAAAATAAAGAATACCACCATTAGAGCATATGGTGACCAAGAGTGGGTATCACAAGGCATCATTGCACTACCCATCCAAGTGGGACTCGTTATTGCGGAAACTACATGCCAAGTGTTAGACCTTGATATTCCCTACAACATCTTGCTTGGCCAACCCTGGATCCATGCCTTAAAAGCTGTAGCTTCAATCTACCATCAATGTGTAAAGTTTCCTTTCGAGGGCAGAGAAGTTACCATCCATGGAGATTCTGAGCCGTTTTACTACTGCAAGAATCTTGAGGCCAAGTTATATAAGATCCCCTAAATACCCAAGAATGATGAAGGGCCTACACCTTCTACCTTATTTTTTGACCCATCATCCCTTGCATCTACCTCAGAAATGAAAACACCCATTGTGCAGAACATACCCAACATTAAAGCAATGATCCAGGATGATGGTTGTGGAAACTATAAGCTAACAAAGGATACTTTTGTGTTGGGAGAGCCACCTCTTTCTCCCAAATCTTATGGGAAACCCACACCTAGCACCAACAAAGTCCCTGAAACTATCAAGATGGAATCTACTACCTTCACCAAGTGGGGGGACCTACATAAATAAGATTTCAATGAGGAGGATATCTCTAAATTGCTATATCAAGATGAACGACATGTCCCGTTTCTTCCCATGGAGGATGACAACAGAGGCTTGAAGATAATGAAGGGAATGGGGTATAAAAAGAATGAGAAACTGGGGAAAAATGACAATGGTTTTCTAGAACCCATTGATTCTGAGAGACGTCCAAAGAATCTTGGCCTAGGTTGTACTATTAACAAGGTTGCCCTTATTGGAAAAGGTTGTTTCGCTAAACAAGTTGAGGCTTCCTCTTGGTTACCAACATTGCATGATACAGCCTTAGATGGATTCCCCCTAGATGTGGAGCGAAAAGAAATAAAAGGATAAGTGATCACATACCAACTAGAAGAGGCACCTATTGATGCAGAGAATCCATTAAATATCTGAATTCCTTGATGAATTAGTATTCCTTGTCAATAAAAAAAATCAATGGAAGATGTACTTTGATGGATCATTTACCCAACATGGATCAGGGGTGGGTATTCTCTTTATCACCCCTCAAGGTGATTGCATTCCAAAGTCATACTGGATATCGTTTCCATGTACTTACAACATTTCAGAGTATAAATCCCTAATCACCGGTCTAAGGATAGCAGTTCAATAACAAATACAAGAGTTGAAAGTCTATGGAGATTCATAGTTGGTTATCAATCAAGTCAATGATGACTACCAAGCTAAGGATGGCAAGCTTACTCCTTACAAGAATATGGTAGAGAGTCTCAAGGACCTTTTCATAGATATAAATTTTGAGGAGATTCCTCCCATAAACAACCGAGTAGTAGATGCTATGGCAACAATTGGATCATTGTTAGACATGCCGCACAACATCCTTTAGTGAAAATTATTGGTAGAACAACTTCTCATACCAACTTTTGAAATCCTAGAATCTAAATTTTCATGTGTCATTGTTGGTCCTAGATCCTTGTGGTATCATGAAATATTCACCTACCTAAGCAGAGGAACCCTCCCATTCAATATCACCTCCAACCTTAAAAAGAACTTTGTAAAGAAGGCATCTCAATTCGTGATCCTAGGTAATACCTTATACTGTTGAAACATTGAGGAGACATTACTACGATGCCTTAATCGAGAGGAATCCTTGAACACTTTAATAGAAGTTCACAATGGCATATGCAGTTCCCATTCTAGTGATATGACTTTAGCTAAGAAACTGTTGAGGATGGGGTACTACTAGCCAACCATGGAAAGAGAATCCCATCAGTATGTGCATAAGTGTGTCCAGTGTCAACAACATGGTGATCTTATCCATGCTCTAGCTCAGGAGTTGCAACCCATGGTCACACCTTGGCCTTTCTGACTGTGGAGGCTTGACCTCATAGGAAAAATTACTCCCACCTCATCTAACAGCCACAAGTTTATCATCACAGCCACTGAGTACTTTACCAAGTGGTTCAAAGCCAATTCCTATGACCTACATAATAGGGAAGAAAATTGCTAAGTTTATCTTGAATTACCTAATCTTTCGTTATGGTGTTCCACAAGCCCTTGTGTCAGACAATGGAACACCCTTCAATTATCAGGATGTGAAAGAGCTATATCAAAGATTCAACATCCAACACCGATTTTCTACCCCATATTTCTCCTAGGGCAATAGTCAAGCTGAGGCTACAAACAATACCATTCTGAAAATCCTAAAGAAAATTGTCAATGAAGCTGGCTATGACTGGCATCTGTAGTTGAATATCACTCTATGGGCCTATCAAACCGGTATCCAAACGTCTACAGGTGCAACCCCGTTCTCCTTGGTCTATGGTTCAAAAGCCATCTTTCTTATTGAGGTATAGCTTCCATCACTGTGAGTGTCACTACAAAACCTAATCACTGATGAAGAGTATAGAGTATCTCAATTGAATGAGATTGAATTCTTGGATGAGTGTCATCTTGACACTCTTAATCATTTGCAATTTAATCAAAATTGACTGAAACAAAGCTATAACAAGAAGATTAAATATTGGTCTTTCTAGGTAGGGGATCTTATCCTAAAGCAGAATCAGAAGAATCTTCGAGATCAAGACAGTAAAGGAAAGTTTGAGCCAAACTAGTTAGGTCCCTTTGTTGTCACAACAAGCTATGGATTAGGAGCATATTAATTGTTAACACCTGAAGGTGAATCCTTGCAGGAACGAACCAACAACTTGCATCTTAAAAAGTTTTATGCCTAGTCTTGAAGGGTGTAAATATGAAAATACCAAAAAAATAAAAAAATGATCAAAAATCCAAAAAAAGAGATAAAAAGGATTGAAAAAAGTAAAGAAAAAATTGTCCTCTAGTGAAAACCACTTCGGTGGTGCTTTGGGCAAGTACCTTGGTGAAAACCTAGAAAACAAGTGCCTTGCATAAATAAAGCACCTCCATCTACCTTGGCTCTATTGGGAAATCTTCATCATCTCAGAGAAACCTCCAAGAACAGTAGTGCCTTTGGTAACTTTAATTTCAAATAGATTTCCTCAAAAACACATACAACTATGTCACAAAGTGGAATCAAACATAGTTCATTTCCAACATTAATCCTTCTAATTAGTTTCAACAACTTGCATAAACAGATTCAACAAAAAAATATTAAACATGAAAGATAGTACAAAAGATTAGAACACATAGATTTACGTGGGGAAAACCCTTTCGGGTAAAAAACCCCACACTCCAAAAGATCCGAGCCATTGTATTATTCGGCAACAAATAGAGTTACAATACAATCTTAGGCTCTTAGCCCTTTTCACAGAGATTACACCTTGTTTCATTCTGGAGAAAAACTGGACAACATAACCCCTTATACAATCTTCACTCTATTACAATACCCTCTCACAATATACAGTGTAGATCCTCTCTCTCATGGACCTTTGATCAACCTCTCAGGTGTTTACAATCCTCACTCTGTTACAACACTCTCTCACAACATATAGAGTAGATTCACATAGAGGGAGGTTTCACATTCAATCCATAGAGAGAGAGTGGATGAGTTACCACCTTCAGAACATAATTTCCTTCTCCTGCTCCAACCTTTGACTCTCTCTCCCAGCTCGGCCTTCCTCAGTTAGCACAACTTTTACCAGCCAGCCTCTCGACCAGCCCAGCCTTCGGCCAACACAGGTCTTCGGCTTCACATTCTTCAACGTTCCAACACTATTACAAAGTATTACAACTTTATAGAATTTTTCCTTCTGAGAGAATCCCAGTCAAAAAATGCATCTTCAGATCCATGCATGGAAACATACCAATTCGGTTTCTAGTCATTATAGAAGAAAAACCGTCAATTAGCAATTTACCATGTCGGGCCAATGGTTGCCAAGTCATCTGATCAACTTCCTCTGTCGAGCTTAGGGTTTTCCAAGAGTCACCGAGTCAACCATTGAGCACATGGGCCCACATGCCATCTGTCCACATCATCGCCACCTATCAGCCTTCAATACAATCCACCATCCTATCGGGTCCCACATCCGTCGACAATTGGAAACCAACCATCGCTTTCCAACTGTCAATTCTCCTTCATATTCTGCTTGCCATGGTGAGGGGTCCACCAAGACACACATCCGCTGCTTGTGCAATTCCAAAGCACCAAAAAGGAATCTACAATATTCTCAACAAGTTTCCCAGAAAAGGCTTAAATATTAACTCCCAGCACTCCAAGTGGTCCCCACATTCGTCGGCATCCAAGTCGCTATATCGTTGGAGAACCAAACTCCAAAACCTCATGTCAGAGGTTATGAAGTTCCCAAAACCCATGAATTTCTGAAAAAGGGATCGCTCCGTCGCTCAAAACCTGAACTTCCAAACCTCAAGTTAGAGGTTACGAAGTTCCCAAAACCCACAACGAGACGACAAAAAAGGAAGTAGCCTTCCCTCCATAGCCACTAATTCAGGAGGTTATGAAACTTTGGAACCCCGCGACTTTAGTTAGATAAACTTGAAAACCAACGACTTAACTAAGGCCGATGAAGGAGGAAAGCAAAACTGCTCCAGGAAGCAATCAAGCCAGGAAATTTGTATCACAATTCTCAACAGGCTCTTTATCCTATCATTCTTTCCATCACATCTTCCAACGCATCATTCATCCTATTTATCCCATCACCCATCTGCAACCTTATCATAACTTGATATTGTGAAGTATCGTATCCCATTTAGTACTACTTGGCATATTCCTAAGGTCAATTTTTCTTACCTATATCAAGGTAGTCTATCACATAAAAATTGGGGGAGATTCATTGTGGATCAGATTGGGTTCTTGTATATCTTAAGGTTATTGGAAATCTCATCGAAAAACCCAAAAAAATCGTAAAACATTCATCAGAAAATCTAAAAACATCCAAATTCCTATATGGCTAAAATACCAAAAACATTCAAAAATTGTAAAGTCAAAATCCAAAACATCCAAAACACATCAAAATCCCTAAAAAGGTTAAAACATTAAAAATTCAAAAACAACACCATGTCGAACTACAAGTATCTACGCTTGAATGTAGGAAAGGCCATCATTGATGTGCCCCCAAGACACCCTAGGTCATTCTTTAGGAGTCCATCATAATAAGTTGACATTCCATCAATTGTTCATTTCTCATCTTCAATAAGTTGAGTTAGTCGAACTACGTGGTCTTTGTGTGTAAAATGTAGGCAAGGCTCATCTTTGATCAGCCCTTGAGGCCCCTAGGATAGGTCTTTTAGGTTAGGTTCTTGGTCAAAAACTCCAAAACCCTAAACATTCAAAAAAATCAGAAAACTCTAAACATGTAGAAAACTCAAAAAACCCTAAACATTCAAAAAACTTAGAAAACCCCAAAATATTTGGAAAACTTATAAAATCCCAAAACATTCAAATAATAGAAAACACAAAAACATTTGAAAATTGAAAACACTAAAAACATTAGAAAACATTTAGAATACCTAAACAACATTGAATATCTTGGAGAAAACCCTAAACAACCTCAAATAATTGAAAAACCAAAACATTCACATAAACTTTCGAAAGGATTAAAAACAACCTCAAAAATATTTTCAAAATACCAAAAACATTGAAATATTCCAGAGAATCCATAACCATCCATCCCATTTTTTCTTTCACTCACAATAAACCTTCACCCATAATAAATCAAGTGTCATCTTCAACATTTGGTGAAACAAATAGAAAATAAGTATCGCAAGTCGTAAAGTGAGAACCTAAGTGTCAAAATCTAAAGTCTAGGTCATAGGTGAATGAGTTAGTGGAGTTTGTATTAATGGTTTATCATAAACCTCATCCCAATCAAACCATCTGATAACATGTCCTATGATGCATCCTTCCTACGATTGACATCAACATCAAATATCACCTTAGCTAAAAATAAACTAGCAAGAGATATAGATAACACTGACTATTTGTCTTTAATCTTTTCTTATAATTTATCTTAGTAACCCATTTTGAGGACCTCTCAATGATGTCTAAATTATTTAGAGAGAAAGGAATGGGAATTGATCATTATCTTTCGTTTGTTGTAATTGTGGGTATTCTTGCAAAATAATCTTGGCGCATACTTGCTTAGTTGTGTGTAGGGAGGTTGTTTGAAGTAGATTGTTGACTATTGTGTATGCTTTTCTCCAAAATATTCTGAACTACTAAACTACATTCCGACGAGGTTTCTATATGTCAACATGTGAACAAGAACTATCCTATCTGTTTGCAGAGTCAAACTCTATTACACTAGATACAATTCCATCCTGGTTATTAATACCTTGATGCATTGTGCCTATGTGTTATATAAAAAATAAGGAATGACGGAAAATCCCAATCCCAAGATATGAGCAAATAATCATCATCTCTCATCACCATATCTAATAAAGTCTTAGTGGATCAAGGACTTGTTGGACTTTTTATTATTATCAAAATCAATGGTCAAATCACTCATCTCATTCTTCTATCTTCTTTCCATGCTAACCTGGTATCATGACAGTCAACAAAAAAAATCAACATATATCTATCCTGCATCCACAAAGCATCAACATACATACATCTTGCATCATCACAACATATCATAATACAAAAAAGCATATTTCACTGCAACATCATTATCATTTAAGTTGTGATGAACAATATAGATTTGTTATTCTAAGCATCTTAAATCATTACATTATCATGGAATAAACAAACATCTACATAAGCATGCATATCATGAACATTCATAACATCCATAGGAATACATCATCATCTTATAAATTGCATAAAAAACTACACAAAAAGAAATGCATCCATATCATTTGCATAAGCATGACATTTGCATATCATAGCATCCATCTCATAACATTTCATAAAACGATACTGAAAAAGAAGTGTATCCATCCATTACATTGCATTTCCTCATATGCAATCATCACATATCACATAAATAAAAGATGTGCATTCATACATAAGAATTTATATCACATCACATCATATCAAATGCATCCATACATTCATAAGCATGAAATAAATAACACATCACATATCAAATCTACATCATCTCATATATATAAAAAAAATGGCATCTGTCATGATACAATATCGAAATCAATGTCTATATATCAATCAAAAATACAATATCCATGAGGCTGTAAGAAAGGAGTTCATGAATGTATGTATGTATGTATAAATGAATCAGGAAAACAATCAAAAAGTGTCTACATAAGTAGGTTAGCCTTGGTGGCTGCTCGTCTCACCCCTAGCTAATTCTTGATCCTCAAATCTAGGTGGTACTCCACTCCACTGTGAGAAATCAAGCTATCACATCCCCTAAGGAACATCATGATGATAGTGCATGCGGTAGTAGGCTGCCTTAGTGACTGTCTCTCTGTACAATCGAGTAGATACAATTTGGCCCCGTGATGCAACTGTCACTACCTCCAATTGCTATCTCTGCTCAATCTCCTGGGCTAGTTTTATGTCTAGTTGCTACCGCATCTGGGCCTCCTGATCTCTTTGCACACTCATGGCCTCTAACTGCTACTACAGTTGATCCCGCTCAACCTATAGTTTATCCCTATCTTCTCTAAGGTCTGTAATCTACCCATCTGATGGATTTGGCTACTGTAGAGGTAGAGGAGGTGGTGGTGCCCTCAAAACCTGTCCATCATGCCTGCCCTACCACACTAGAACCTATGCTTGATTTGGTTGCTATTGGTGCCCATCACTCGACACCTAGCCCTTGTCTTGATCCTTATCCTATCCCCAACCTTGAACACCATCCCTACCTCCATCTTAGCCACCATCTTAGCCTCGACCACCATCCCTACCTTCGTCTCAGTTGCCATCTTAGCCTTGGCCTTGGCCTCTGTCTTTTCCTTTGCTCCAGGGTATGCCCCCACTGGATCTATCAATTGTGTAGGTGGCCTAAACCACACATTGTACGCTCTGGTAGTCCCCATATCTAGAAGGCCCTGATCATATGCCCACAATTGTGGGACGAGCTGTCTGAAATCATTAATCGCCACCATGGGATCAATAGGGGCTCCCCATTGTACCTCTCTCTGAGCCCTAGAAAAAATGGCAGTATAGTCATCTATTGGCACATCCTGTACCTCCCCAAACTGTCAAGCAACGTAGTATGAGAGGTATCACTCAATGATCATGTGCTCTCTGCCCTATATGTTATGAGTCTATTGTGCAAAATCCAACTATTTCCGATCATTGTACTGCCGTGAATGCTGTAGCCATGACCTCAATCTGAACACCATCATGTCATCAATGAAACAATGCCAATATGGAAAACCTTTGGGGATCGTGCGTTGCAATGTCATCAATACCCTATACTAGAAAATGATAGGCTCATCCTCATGGATATTTGCAAGAATGACCAATGGCCTTAGCACTGCAATGTGCTAGTACACTCATATGTGAAGTAGAGTCACACTTGCTCCAATGCTCTTGCCCAGTCGGTAGATGACCTCGTACATATCATGGTACAAGGAGCCAAAGAGAACTAAACTCAAGACATACATCGCATCCCCTTGGATCATACACTCCTATGCTAATCCACATCTGGGATTGAAACCTCCCCTGTCAGTTTGGAGCAACGATGCCACAAATCAGGGCTACAATGAACAATCTAAATGTGTCCACCCGACCTCGGTAAAAATCCAGATCAATCTAGGAGTTGATCAAAACAATCAAACGTTTGTGTAAAAGAGAGAGACATGCGTCTCTCCTGACATCTAGATCATATATCATGCACTCGCCATGAATTGGAAATCGTAGTATGTGCCACACATCCTCCAATGTGATGGTCGCCTCCCCAGTGGGAAAGTGAAATGAAGAGGTCTCACTTTGCCACCTCTCAATCAATGGAATCATCATAGTGAGATTAGTTCTGATCTTGGGAAAGAAAGCAACAAAGTCCAATCCCAGCCTACCTAGTTGCTCCACCTCCGGGTCATCGAAATCTCTCGATGTTGCCAAAATGTCGTATCTATTCTCTCATGACATCAGCGGTGGAGGAACCTCCACACATTGCACACACAGTGTCATTTTTCTGCAAAGGTAAAAAAGATTATCAAAATATAAGACTTTGCACCCAAAACATCAAATGCATTGCTGAAATCAATAACACCACTGATTTTGGGGTACGTTGCTATATCAATTCTAGGGGTGCATCGCTAATTTGGTGACGTGTGTCACTACGCTCAATAGGAAATCGGTATTGGGGTGCATCGCTATTTGAAAGGTGCATCGCCCATTTCTTTTGATTGATGTTGAACTTAAAAAGCCCATGCATCTCCATATGACCCCAACAACCCCCTAATCAGATGCATCATTGAACCAAAAAATTGGGGTGCACCTCTAAATAGAGGTGTGTCGCTATAAAATCAATAGCGACACTTTTGATGCTTTAAAAGCATCGCTATACAATGACACACCTATCGACCTAACTTGGACCTCCTATTACACCTAAAAGAAAAAATAAAGAGAGGTTTCGAGTCACATACTCGAGGTTTTGTGTTTGCATGACTTTGGTAATCTCAAACTCGATCTGAAAGATGAAGAGTGAGCACATGGTGAGCCATTTCGCTGGGGTATCAGAGCTCAAATTGCAAGAATTCTCTAAGGTGTGAATGCAAAAATGAATTCAAAGTGACCCTCCATCACCTATTTAAGCCTAAAAATTTAGGTTTTTTCCCCTAATTTAACCATGCAGCTAGGGTTTTTCACCAATTTCACCAATCTTACCAAATTGAAGATTATTTTGTACCATTTTTTGCATTTTTGGCATTTTTTTTATATCCTGGAGCCTTTTTTGGACCCATAAGGCAACATTTTACCTTTGTCAAGAAATCAACCCAAAATTCAAAAATTTCACTTGATTTCTCGAGGGGGTAGGGAATCAACTTATTCCTTCCACTAGGGCAACAATGGGGCATCCAAAAATCAATTTTATTTTATTTTTTGATTTAAGCAACAATTTTTAATTTGAAAGGCGTCAGTCTTTGAACCAATGTAGCAGGTACCTTGATTCAAAGAGGGGAAAAATGTAGACACTTAAAAATGTTCTGAATGATATCATGCACTCAAATCAGGTATACTAACACTGTTTCATCCTCAAACCCATATTTTTTTTGCTTAATTGATTAATTTGCCTAGCTATTTAATTAATTATATGATTTGCATCTATTAACCTAATTAATCTAATTAGGTTAATTCACCCCCTTTCATGCTAACATTTCATCTTATTAAATTAAATACATCAAGTTATTTAATTTAAATCACTAAGTCTTCTTATTTAATTAAATAACCCTAAGTTTTTTAATTAAATATTATTCCACTTTCCCCCTTTTCATTAAATCACTTTATTTAATGAATATCATGAAATTCCCCTAATTACATAATTAAACCTTTGTTTAATTATCAATTACTAATGAATCTAATTCCCCCCACTTGTAAGGGAATATTCCTTCCCCTTTTGCACATTGCAAATTTTCTTTAATTTGCTAAATATCTAATTTTCCCTCACCCACATGAGAATATTCCAAAGAATATTCTCTCCCCTCACTCATTTGAAAAAAGGAAATATTCTTTCTCCTAACAAACTTACAAGACTTCTTGTGCAAGTTTTGAGTGTGTTTTTTTGGAAGAATATGGGCCCTTGATTCTTTCCTTGATCCATGTGATCATTGATTCTCATCCATTGATGAGAATCCATGATCCATGTTTCATCTTTCCTCCATCCTTGACCATTGATTAACTCTTTTAATCTTGAAACCCTTCATTTCTCATTTTTTCTATTATAAATAGGTCACTATTTGGAGACAAATGGATCCATCACAACCAACTTATGTTGTTAAAATTATTTGCACTTTCACTCACATTTTACCTCATTTTAGCTTAATTTATTTGCATATTAGCTTACCTTCTATTAATGACTTCCATGATAACATAGATGCACCCATTTAACTTATTTGGTAATTAGGGTTTGAATATTTTTACCTTAAAATCCATTTAGATTAGCTTTTCCTACACCCAGATCGATCATCTTAACATAAATCATGTTAAAATAGCTTGCATCATGTTAATTTAGCATTCAAATCATGTTTCATCACACATATTTCATTAGTTTCGTCGATTATTTTCAATAGAATCAATTGTAACAGGCTCATTTATCCATGGGATTAGGAAAGGGTCGTCATTCCACATCCATGTGACACCACTCCCCTAATAGGATAAGTTTCAATGGATTAGAATAAGTGTTTTTAAAATTTTCCTAGTTTTTTAATAAAAAGAGGGTAAAAACTTGATTCATCAAGAGAGAAATACATAGCTAGGAAAAAAACCAAGCCCACATAGGGCCAAAGGCCAACACAAAGCCATCAAGTGACACCAAGGTTACATTTTATATCTTCTAAAACAAGCTCCTCCAACTCCTGAGAAAGATCCACTGGCAAGCTGCCCCAATCATCTACCATCCAAACACCTCTTTGCTTCGAAGCCCACCTGGCCAATCCATCAACCACCTTATTTCACTCCTGTGGGATATGGAAAAAGGTGATAAAATCCAACACTCTCCCCAATGAAATGATCTATCTAACCACAACAACCAACCACCAATGCACCTGCTTTAGTTGGTGCTTGTTCAACAAATCAATCACAATCTGGGAGTTAGACTCACAAATTATCCTTCTCCACCCAAGAGCACAAGCCCTTTTCAAAGCCATAAAGATAGAATTTTTTTTTGTGAAATTGTTAGAATGTTGGCCACGATATTCTAAAAAGAGGAACACCACAACACCATCACTATCTCTTCCAACAAACCCCACCCTTTCATGACTAGGGTTACCTCTAGAAGACCCATCCATATTAATCTTCAAAACCCCTAGGGGTGGAGGCCTCCGATTCCCATCTCAAAAAATCTTCCCCTTACTATTTTGCTTCAATCCAACACCAAGCCTAACCATATCACAGGTAGAAAGCCCCAAACTCTAAACCACCCCCACATCTTCCAATGCCACATGACCAGAAAGATCACACTTGGCCACTAAATTCTCCTGGATAGTCCCCAAAATTCTCATCCAAACTTGTCTTACCTGAACCTTCTTGTCCAAAAAGATCTCGCGGTTGCGTTCCAACCAAATATGCAAAATAATCAATTTGGGACCAATAGACCAAGCAATGTGGAGAAAAGAGGTCTTACTAGGGGGATTCCCCAACTCGCGTCAGAAATCTTGTAGAGAAGAAGCATGCCTGCAAGGTTGGTTCCAGGAAGCCCACCAATAATGCCAAACCTCCATAACAAATGAACATTGAAAAAGGAGGTGAGATATATTCTCATCACTATTAAAGCACAAAGCACACCTGGATCAACCTTAAAAGCCATGGTTCCAAAGATTATCCCAAGTTAGGAATCTACCCCATATCACAAGCCAAGAAAAGAAGTTACACTTGGGCCAAGAGAAACTATTTCAAATCTGCTTCCACCAGTCAACCCCCATACCCCTACAAGCCTGCTTATCCAAAACCTAATAACCTGAGGCAACAAAAAAATTTCCTTTGTAGTCAAGGCCCCAGGCCAAAACATCCTTATCCAAAAGAGAGTTGTAGACTCGACTAGCAAGAATACAAGAAATCTCACGATGATCCTCCATCAAGCCCCCTGGAGGCCATTCCCATGTCTCTTTCCACCGATAAATAGTAGTCTGCCCAATTTTTTTTTCAATTTTGAAGTCCACCACATGAATCCAACCAGCCTCCAAAAAAACCTTGCTTAAAACCTGCAAGTGAGGATGAGAGACCAAGATAGAAGGATGTCCATCTCAAGAGTCATGCCAAAATAGAACCTCAGAGCCTCTATTGCAGATCCAAAACAAGCCACGCTTAATCAACTTGCTCCCCTTTTCAAAGTACTCCAAACTAGAGAGCCCTTACCCGCAAAGCTGTAACAAGGAAAATCCACACTCTTGAAACTTCTCCAAGGTATGTGGAGGTGAGAATCTTAGCCCAAGTCTGCTATTGTTGAGTACACCACCGCCAATAGAGTTTAGTTGCCAAAGCTTTCCCATTTAAATCAACTTGTCTCAGCCCAAGAAAACCCTCTTGCTTTGGGTGACACACATCCTCCCACTTCACCAGGCTCCACTTCCTCAAAATAATATTACCAAACCAAAGAAATTGTCAGCAAAGACACTCAAAATCCTTGACAAAAATGGAAGGAGTAGATAACACAAAACACCTGTACAGTGGGAGAGCCTGAACCTATTCTCTCATGACATCAGCGGTGGAGGAACCTCCACACATTGCACACACAGTGTCATTTTTCTGCAAAGGTAAAAAAGATTATCAAAATATAAGACTTTGCACCCAAAACATCAAATGCATTGCTGAAATCAATAACACCACTGATTTTGGGGTACGTTGCTATATCAATTCTAGGGGTGCATCGCTAATTTGGTGACGTGTGTCACTACGCTCAATAGGAAATCGGTATTGGGGTGCATCGCTATTTGAAAGGTGCATCGCCCATTTCTTTTGATTGATGTTGAACTTAAAAAGCCCATGCATCTCCATATGACCCCAACAACCCCCTAATCAGATGCATCATTGAACCAAAAAATTGGGGTGCACCTCTAAATAGAGGTGTGTCGCTATAAAATCAATAGCGACACTTTTGATGCTTTAAAAGCATCGCTATACAATGACACACCTATCGACCTAACTTGGACCTCCTATTACACCTAAAAGAAAAAATAAAGAGAGGTTTCGAGTCACATACTCGAGGTTTTGTGTTTGCATGACTTTGGTAATCTCAAACTCGATCTGAAAGATGAAGAGTGAGCACATGGTGAGCCATTTCGCTGGGGTATCAGAGCTCAAATTGCAAGAATTCTCTAAGGTGTGAATGCAAAAATGAATTCAAAGTGACCCTCCATCACCTATTTAAGCCTAAAAATTTAGGTTTTTTCCCCTAATTTAACCATGCAGCTAGGGTTTTTCACCAATTTCACCAATCTTACCAAATTGAAGATTATTTTGTACCATTTTTTGCATTTTTGGCATTTTTTTTATATCCTGGAGCCTTTTTTGGACCCATAAGGCAACATTTTACCTTTGTCAAGAAATCAACCCAAAATTCAAAAATTTCACTTGATTTCTCGAGGGGGTAGGGAATCAACTTATTCCTTCCACTAGGGCAACAATGGGGCATCCAAAAATCAATTTTATTTTATTTTTTGATTTAAGCAACAATTTTTAATTTGAAAGGCGTCAGTCTTTGAACCAATGTAGCAGGTACCTTGATTCAAAGAGGGGAAAAATGTAGACACTTAAAAATGTTCTGAATGATATCATGCACTCAAATCAGGTATACTAACACTGTTTCATCCTCAAACCCATATTTTTTTTGCTTAATTGATTAATTTGCCTAGCTATTTAATTAATTATATGATTTGCATCTATTAACCTAATTAATCTAATTAGGTTAATTCACCCCCTTTCATGCTAACATTTCATCTTATTAAATTAAATACATCAAGTTATTTAATTTAAATCACTAAGTCTTCTTATTTAATTAAATAACCCTAAGTTTTTTAATTAAATATTATTCCACTTTCCCCCTTTTCATTAAATCACTTTATTTAATGAATATCATGAAATTCCCCTAATTACATAATTAAACCTTTGTTTAATTATCAATTACTAATGAATCTAATTCCCCCCACTTGTAAGGGAATATTCCTTCCCCTTTTGCACATTGCAAATTTTCTTTAATTTGCTAAATATCTAATTTTCCCTCACCCACATGAGAATATTCCAAAGAATATTCTCTCCCCTCACTCATTTGAAAAAAGGAAATATTCTTTCTCCTAACAAACTTACAAGACTTCTTGTGCAAGTTTTGAGTGTGTTTTTTTGGAAGAATATGGGCCCTTGATTCTTTCCTTGATCCATGTGATCATTGATTCTCATCCATTGATGAGAATCCATGATCCATGTTTCATCTTTCCTCCATCCTTGACCATTGATTAACTCTTTTAATCTTGAAACCCTTCATTTCTCATTTTTTCTATTATAAATAGGTCACTATTTGGAGACAAATGGATCCATCACAACCAACTTATGTTGTTAAAATTATTTGCACTTTCACTCACATTTTACCTCATTTTAGCTTAATTTATTTGCATATTAGCTTACCTTCTATTAATGACTTCCATGATAACATAGATGCACCCATTTAACTTATTTGGTAATTAGGGTTTGAATATTTTTACCTTAAAATCCATTTAGATTAGCTTTTCCTACACCCAGATCGATCATCTTAACATAAATCATGTTAAAATAGCTTGCATCATGTTAATTTAGCATTCAAATCATGTTTCATCACACATATTTCATTAGTTTCGTCGATTATTTTCAATAGAATCAATTGTAACAGGCTCATTTATCCATGGGATTAGGAAAGGGTCGTCATTCCACATCCATGTGACACCACTCCCCTAATAGGATAAGTTTCAATGGATTAGAATAAGTGTTTTTAAAATTTTCCTAGTTTTTTAATAAAAAGAGGGTAAAAACTTGATTCATCAAGAGAGAAATACATAGCTAGGAAAAAAACCAAGCCCACATAGGGCCAAAGGCCAACACAAAGCCATCAAGTGACACCAAGGTTACATTTTATATCTTCTAAAACAAGCTCCTCCAACTCCTGAGAAAGATCCACTGGCAAGCTGCCCCAATCATCTACCATCCAAACACCTCTTTGCTTCGAAGCCCACCTGGCCAATCCATCAACCACCTTATTTCACTCCTGTGGGATATGGAAAAAGGTGATAAAATCCAACACTCTCCCCAATGAAATGATCTATCTAACCACAACAACCAACCACCAATGCACCTGCTTTAGTTGGTGCTTGTTCAACAAATCAATCACAATCTGGGAGTTAGACTCACAAATTATCCTTCTCCACCCAAGAGCACAAGCCCTTTTCAAAGCCATAAAGATAGAATTTTTTTTTGTGAAATTGTTAGAATGTTGGCCACGATATTCTAAAAAGAGGAACACCACAACACCATCACTATCTCTTCCAACAAACCCCACCCTTTCATGACTAGGGTTACCTCTAGAAGACCCATCCATATTAATCTTCAAAACCCCTAGGGGTGGAGGCCTCCGATTCCCATCTCAAAAAATCTTCCCCTTACTATTTTGCTTCAATCCAACACCAAGCCTAACCATATCACAGGTAGAAAGCCCCAAACTCTAAACCACCCCCACATCTTCCAATGCCACATGACCAGAAAGATCACACTTGGCCACTAAATTCTCCTGGATAGTCCCCAAAATTCTCATCCAAACTTGTCTTACCTGAACCTTCTTGTCCAAAAAGATCTCGCGGTTGCGTTCCAACCAAATATGCAAAATAATCAATTTGGGACCAATAGACCAAGCAATGTGGAGAAAAGAGGTCTTACTAGGGGGATTCCCCAACTCGCGTCAGAAATCTTGTAGAGAAGAAGCATGCCTGCAAGGTTGGTTCCAGGAAGCCCACCAATAATGCCAAACCTCCATAACAAATGAACATTGAAAAAGGAGGTGAGATATATTCTCATCACTATTAAAGCACAAAGCACACCTGGATCAACCTTAAAAGCCATGGTTCCAAAGATTATCCCAAGTTAGGAATCTACCCCATATCACAAGCCAAGAAAAGAAGTTACACTTGGGCCAAGAGAAACTATTTCAAATCTGCTTCCACCAGTCAACCCCCATACCCCTACAAGCCTGCTTATCCAAAACCTAATAACCTGAGGCAACAAAAAAATTTCCTTTGTAGTCAAGGCCCCAGGCCAAAACATCCTTATCCAAAAGAGAGTTGTAGACTCGACTAGCAAGAATACAAGAAATCTCACGATGATCCTCCATCAAGCCCCCTGGAGGCCATTCCCATGTCTCTTTCCACCGATAAATAGTAGTCTGCCCAATTTTTTTTTCAATTTTGAAGTCCACCACATGAATCCAACCAGCCTCCAAAAAAACCTTGCTTAAAACCTGCAAGTGAGGATGAGAGACCAAGATAGAAGGATGTCCATCTCAAGAGTCATGCCAAAATAGAACCTCAGAGCCTCTATTGCAGATCCAAAACAAGCCACGCTTAATCAACTTGCTCCCCTTTTCAAAGTACTCCAAACTAGAGAGCCCTTACCCGCAAAGCTGTAACAAGGAAAATCCACACTCTTGAAACTTCTCCAAGGTATGTGGAGGTGAGAATCTTAGCCCAAGTCTGCTATTGTTGAGTACACCACCGCCAATAGAGTTTAGTTGCCAAAGCTTTCCCATTTAAATCAACTTGTCTCAGCCCAAGAAAACCCTCTTGCTTTGGGTGACACACATCCTCCCACTTCACCAGGCTCCACTTCCTCAAAATAATATTACCAAACCAAAGAAATTGTCAGCAAAGACACTCAAAATCCTTGACAAAAATGGAAGGAGTAGATAACACAAAACACCTGTACAGTGGGAGAGCCTGAACCACTAACTTCAAAAGAGTAACTCTGCTAGAGCTAGAGAGCCATCTACAAGTCCAATGACTGAAATTATTACAAAATTTATCAATCACATCCTACCAAAACTGCCTTGGAAGTAGGCACATAGCAATAGGAATACCTAGATAAACAAAGGGAAGTGACCCAATATGAAATTTAAGAATCCTAGCAATTCTCTGTTGAATAAGCTTCAGAGTATTGAAGAAATAAATAGAGGACTTACATTCATTTATACTTTGTCCCGAGGAAGCCAAATAACAATCCAAGGCCCTCCACAAATTAACCACTTCATCCACCTTGGCCAAGCCCATCAAATCCATATCATCCACAAACTGTAGGTGGGATTGAGAGGGCACCCCATTACCACAGCGCCAACCTTGGATTAAACCAAGCTCCATGCGAGATCTCATAAATCTTCCCAACCCTTCAACCATCAAGATAAATAAGTATGGGGATAAAGGATCCCCTTGCCACATAACCTTAGAAGCCCCAAAGAGCTTAAAAGGTTCCCCATTAATCAACATAGAGAAGAAGGGAGAGGTGACACAACTCATAACCTATTCAATTCAAGCACTGCCAAATCCAAAAGCCTTTAGAATCTTGGTGAGGAAATTCCATTTGACCTGATCATAAGCTTTAGCCATGTACAATTTAATAAACATAGCCTTCTCCTTGGATGAAGTCATGGAGTGAACAAACTCAGCTGCAATAAGCACCCCATCAAGAATCTACCTACTAGCTACAAATCCACCTTGCTCCTCAGAGATCAACTTGCTCAACCATGACTTTAAATGTTTGACAATCAACTTGGTAATAACTTTGTAGACCACATTACATATGGAAATTGGTCTAAAAAGATCCAAAGATTTAGCTCCCTCTCACTTTGGGATAAGGGATTTAAGAAAGTGGAATTCAAGGCCCGAAGCATTTGCTTGTACCTTTGGGATTCTTGAACCATCTCGAGAAGGTCAAGCTTAATAATTTCCCAAAACTTCTGAAAGAACTCGATCGAAAAACCATCAGGACTTGAGGCTTTACCTTTCTTTATTTGAAACACTATGACCTCTAACTCTACCAAGGAGATCAACTTAAGAAGAGACTCATTCATATCATCCAACACCAAAGCAAGAATGCAAGCTAAGATTAAGGCTTCCTCCTCTCTGGTAGGGGGGCATCATCAAAAAATAGAGCAGAGAAATGATAGACAACCTCTTTCAAAATCTCAGCATCAGAGCAAAGAAGAATCCCTTCCTGAGACATGAGAGAGGTCTGTCGTCAATTCAGATTGCACCCGAACACTTGATTATTTAAATCTAGCAATCTGTTGAAACATGGAATGATTCTCAGGCCTGTGGGTTGCCTAATTTTGAGAATCAATCTCCAGAGAGGGCTGGTTCCCTGATAAAAATCCCCTAAAATCTAATTGACTTGGTTGGGAAAGAGGTAGAAAGACTAAGTCTGAATTCTAAACTATGAAACTTTTAATTTATGGTGATGCACTGAAGAATCCAACTTGCAGACTTAACTCACAGAACAATTACTCACTATTTTCATTCGCACAACTAGATCTGGAAGTTTAAACACTTGAATATTTTAAACAAAGGCTATTAAAGAAACAATCACAGAAGGGAAATATGATTTCCACAACTAGACTATTTGATTATCAATTAACACAATGTTTAACCAGTGGATTTAAACCTGGATGCATACAGAATTCAATAAGGAGACAAAAATATTTAAAGGTTTCAAAAACTGCAACACAATAATTACTTCGATCAATCCCACATGACAAAGATGCTTGAAACTTGAAGGAAAATTCTAAAATACTGAAACTTGAAGGAATTCTCTGCAATAACATGATTTGAACCTGTAAAAACACTGTTGTATTAATCTATAAATAAATGCTGAGTTACAAGATAGTCTTCTTTGCTGAAGGCAAAGGCAGAAAACAAGAACTAGATTGAAAAACCGTTAAGTTTTTCAATATATACAAAAAACCTTTCCCAAAAGGCATGCAAAAAGAAATGAAAGTCTCCTCAGAGAGACCTTGGTCACATATCTATCAAGTAACAGAGTCCAAATGCTCATGAGAAGCCCTTCTAGCCTAGAACACATTGCCAAAGCGATGACTATTCCAACATTTTAGCATATATTTAATAAACTGCAACCTCTTGGAAAAGGAGTACATAGCAGTGCCAAAAGTTAGCTTCCCAACACTCCACTACTCTGGAACCAGATCATGGAGAGACGCATCATGTAGCCACATGAGTTGGAACCAAAATGACTTTTTTTTTATAGGGCATCTAGACAAGCAAGTAGGGAATCTGATCGGCTAGTGATCTGATCCCCTCCAATCCAAAATCTCAGAGCTAGTCACCCAACTATCACCAACCCAAAAACTATTTGAAGCAAGAAATCTGTCCAATCTTTCAAAAATGGTCGCATCCCCTATCCTCCTATTGTTCCAGGTAAACAATCCATTCCTTAGTTTGATGACACCAAATTCAAAAAAACCATATTATCCATAAGAAGCTCCGAGGAAGGGTCCAAACGAAGAGTACCCCCCTTTTCTCCTCCAAAGAGTAAATAGAATTAAAATCACCTGCTAGGATCCAAGGAAGAAATGGATCCAAAGAACGAAGATATCTAACAAGGGACCATAAGTTCATCTTACCAAGGAAGTCTCTAGGAGCATAAATATTGGAGAAGAGGATAATCCCCCTGACTCTAGAAAGGAAGCAACAAAAGAAATATAAAACTTGTGAGAGAGCCACCAAATAGGAACAACTCTGTGCGGATCCCATAAACAAGCAAGACCCCCAGAGTTACCCTGAGCTCCCACACACTGACATAAACCTCTACCCAAAATTTTCTTAGCTAATATCATCATATTTGCAACCAAAAATTTAGACTCCTGAAGGAAGACCAAATAAGGAGAATGACCACGAATCAGATCTTGAATAGCCTTTTGTCTAGGGATGCTATTCATACCCCTCACATTCCAAGATAACACAATCATCACTGGAATTGGGTGAATTGATCATCAATAGTCCTCACTGAACCAAACTCCACCAACATTTCCCCAATTAACTTAACTTTTTCTTGATCCTTCTTCCTACCAACTTTAAGGGACTTCTCAGGGAACCCATTTTTTAGGGGTTTTGGTTGCAACCCTAAAGTTGGAGAAGAAAATTTGCTTTTACTAGAATCCTCAACATCTTTTTCAATAATAGGTCTTGAGCCCACAATCCTAGGCCCCAAAATCACCTCTGGAATCAAACTAATCTCCTTGGGACCAAGGTTAGAAGAAGGTAAACCCAAATCCACCTGAGCAAAAGGGCTTATCGGCAAGGCCTGAATGCATGAAGAATCCAATTGCTCTCCTAGGTCCATCACCACAGTAGCACTGTCCACAACCTGCATATCAATAGAAACACCTTCCTCTTGAACTAAGTCCTTTACAACCTCGAACATGTTAAAAGTTTCATCTTCTTGTCTATCCTTGCGAGTCCTCTTTTTCCCCTATTTTGTTATGAGATTTGACTGGGATAAAAACATCCTTATCGAACCCCTACTTTTCCTTTATCCAACTTCTAGGTTGGTTGATAAGAAGCATTGCCTAACCCAAAAGAGTTTTCAACTTTGGGGAATTTACTCTAAAAATGACCATACTTGTGACATAAATGACAATGAAAGGGAAAAGTATCATAATCCAGCTGTTGAGTCCAAGAGATAGACCCAATGCTCATATCTATCGATTCTGACAACAAATTGTTCAAATCAATTTCAACACACACACAAGCATAAGAGAACACCTTTTTAGACAAAATTTGTTGCGAAGGTCCAATGGGCTTATTGAGCATAAGAGCAATCATCTACAATATACCATTTTTCTAGCATTCTAAAGGTAGGCGAGGGAGACACACCCAAACCGAAACTCTAGAGGGGAGTTCCTTAGCAAAATTGAAACCCATGTGCCACTATTTAAATAAAAGGCCTACCTGATTGTAGATAAGGCCTCCCTTCAAAAGCACGATTCCTATTAGCAACACATGGGAAATCCATCATGAAGAAGTTATTGGCTACTAACAGTATGTCAAAGTCACCCTTCGAGTTCCAAGTCTTTTGCACCCAAGACTCCAGGAAAGGGGGTGAAACCCTCATCCCCATATACTTGCAATTCAAGACATGGTTACAATAATATTTTACATCCTTAGCCATGAACTTGGGTTGAATAATCAGCCTTAGGCGATCCAATGAGTGTTCCAAGCAACCATTCACCTTACACAAACGAAAGCCACTGTTTTGAGATGACCCCTCACTAGGTGTATCCATGCATGAAAAGAGAAGATACAATATCAATAAGAAGATAAAAAAATCACACCCCCAACAAAAGGCCACCCGAGATCCAGAGGGCCAAAGCCCCTCCCAAACGACCCAACCGGTGATAGCAAGCTTGAAAAGTGACCCCTCACAGTCACCACAGAGTTTAGGATAAGTTGCACCCATCATAACCAAAATCAAATGATCAACACCAATCAAAACATCCCCCTCAAAAGCAGTGAAAAAAGACCCCCCCATGTATATACCATGCTCCACATGGGCCGATCTGAACCAGGAACCAAGCATGCATAAAATGGATTAGGCATGTAGCCTCGACCTCACAGGCCACAGGCAGCCATATCGGCGCATGAAACCATCTTTTTCCTACTTGTAGTCTCTTCAAAGCTTTCCTAGTTTAATATGTTAAGTTTTAATGGATTCGTAGTTTAGTTTTTATTGATTGATCTTATTGGACTAATGTTTGGTGGCATAATTACACTTCAAATCCTCATGGATCAAGTGTATTTGGCCCATACTAATCCATCAATCATATATTTATTTATGTTTTGAAGTTAATAAAATTTGGAAAATAAAAAGAGTGGTAATGTCAAGTAGTTTAAGATTTGATTTAAATTTTTATTTTAATTGTGTAAAATCAAATCTATAAGAAGATTATCTTTATATGCTAAATTATGGATGTGCTTTAATTTAAGCTTTATTTTATTATTTTAATAGTGTGAATCCAAATCTCTATAAAATAGTTAATTATTTTTGTGAAATTTTCTTTAATAAAAAATTTAAAAAATTACATACATAAATATAAAAAAATTATGTATGTATCTAAAAAATTCACTTTATTTAATATAAAATTATAGAATATTAGAAAGATTCACGACTTTATAAAGATAAAAGTGAAAAATCATTCTTAAAAAGAAGTAAAAAAATAGTTTATCTTGTTTTTTCCAACAAATTCTTCCATAACACTCCAAACTTCTTAGCCAATTATGTTTAAGAGAAATATTTTTCACAATTTAAAGTTAAATATTTAACAATTCACTTTAAAAGATTAAATTATATTTGAAAAACATAAAATTTTAATTTTTAATTGATTAAAAACAACTTATTAATAATTAATTAACAAAATGAGTTGAAGAATAATCAAATTCAACATTCTTTTTATGACTTTTCTATTTATATACAATATTTGATTTATTAAGACTATCTAGATAAGCTGAATACAATACTGCCAAAATGAAGAAAGATCCCTTTAACAACTTAAAAAATAAAATTCAATCATTCCATTTCTATCTTTTCAGCTATTCTAATCGTCTAGAATATTTGGTTTATTCTACTCACGAGGTATACCTAGAAACGAGAAACAACTAAAAAGGTCGACTTTAACACGTCTTTACTGTCAATTAGGTCTTATTCAACCTGCGATTCAAATTAGACAAATTCAAAGTGTGGGCCATACAAGAATGATGTCTTTGGTAGCCTCTAATAAATGCCATTGACAACTTGTCAAAGTCTAAAACAAGTTTTAAGAACTTCCCATTTTGAAGGATTAAAAAACCTAGCTTGAAACAATTTTTCCTGATTCTGACGATTGCTTCACTGAAAAATGTTTACAAAAGGTTTCAGATAATGCCAGACGATCGCATCTTTTACCAAGCTCGTGGCTGACTTGAGCTTTACAAAAAAGGTTGCACCTGTATGGAATGAAGGAATAGTTGGTTCTTATCCAGAAGACTTGACTCAGATTGACTAGTATAGGCTTGTGATTCTGATAGTAAAAACAAATTCATGGATGTGATTCTGATAGTTAAAACAAATTCATGAATGATATGAAGTTTAGATAGGTTTGTGATTCTTTATCGGATAGTAAAAACGAATTTGTGGATGATACGAAGCTTAGATCAATATATGAGTGAATAGAATTCTAGGTCTGTGAATCTCTATCAGATAATAAAAACGAACTAATGGATGATATGAAGCTTAGATCATATACACGTGAATAGTATAGACTTGTGATTCTCTATCAGATAGTAAAAATGAATTCGTGGATAATATGAAGCTTAAATCATATACGAGTGAATAGTATAGATTTGTGGTTCTTCTCTATCAGATGGTACACAACAAATTCACCGCCAGCAATTCACTGACGGAAAATTCACTGCCAACAATTCACCTTGGGAAATTTTTAGTGGCTAATTTTCCATGGCGGTGAATTGCTGGTGGCGGTGAATTTTCCTGTGATGAATTGTTGACGGTGAATTTTCCATCGGTGAATTACTGGTGGTGAATTTTCCTAAAACCCTATCAGATAATAAAAACGAGTTTGTGGATGATATGAATCTTACACAATATGCACACCTCCACCAGTTCCTTTTAATAAATATCTATTTTGACCAACAAAACCTTATCTTTATATCTTTTTAAGAAGCTGAAGATTATAAAGAGCTTCATTCATCTTCATCATTTCATGTGGTCTCTAGCGAGATGGAGTTGTTTGGTTTTCAACACTACATTCTCATTCTAACCACTACTGTACTTGCTTCAATAGTCTTGGTAGCCATAGCCAAGACTTTAAACAATGGCAAAGGAAAAAAACTTCCTCCTGGAAGTCTTGGCCTGCCTCTGATAGGCGAGACCATCGAATTCCTGCGGGCATACAGACCACACAGATTCAACCAGTGGATGGACAAGAAAGCTGCAAACTATGGGCCAGTCTTCAAAACATCTTTACTGGGCTGCCCCACTGTGGTATTCACAGGGCAGGCAGGCAACAAGTTTCTGTTCCAGAGCGATGACAGTGCAGTGATCAACGAGCAACCCATCACAGTGACCAGATTAATTGGCGAGAATAATCTTCTAGAACTTTCTGGAGAAGACCACAGGCGCATGAGAGGCGCCATTATGCAGTTCTTGAAGCCCGAGGCCTTACAGAAATTTGTGGGTAGAATGGAGTCAGTTATTATTCGCCATTTTGCCCACTGCTGGGAAGGAAAAGAGACCATTCTGCTCTGTCCTTTGATGAGAAACCTTGCTTTTGAAGTTGCCACAGATCTTCTATTCGGACTGAAGGAGAGTGAGGAGAGGGAAATACTTCACAAAGAATTTAGTGAAGCAGAGAAGGGGGGGTGGTCTATTCCTTTGGATCTTCCCGGGACGAACTTTCGTAGGGGGTTGAATGCTCGCTCTCGTATATGCAACCGCTTGTCTTGTTTGTTGGAGGTGAGGAGGAGGGAGTTGGAAGGAGGCCTGGCCTCCCCAGGCCAAGACTTGATGACTTGCTTGCTGAGCATGAGAGATGAGCATGATAAGGCTCTCACAGAGGAGGAAATCATAGATAACATGATTCTGGTCATGTTTGCCGGCCATGACACTACTTATGTGCTACTAACTCATGTTATCAGAGCCTTGGCCATGCATCCACAAGTCTACCAAAACGTACTTAAAGGTGGGTTGTTTTTTATGTTGTTGTTCATGTGTTGGATGTCTATATGAGGACATATTTCTTGTATTAGTAGTTGCTATCTAAGCCTTTGCCATGCATACTTAAAAGGTGGCTGTCTCTTTTTACTTGTTTTTTATGTTGTTCATGTCTTGGATGTTTATATGAAGAACTAGGGGAGATGATCTAGTAGTTGTGCACCCTAACTTTGCGCTTCTAATTATCCCATGTGGAAATTTCAAATCACTCCCAATTTTTTACAACAGCTTACTTGGCAAGTCCCCTACTTATAACTAAGGTTTCAGGGCCACATAATCAAATATGATGCCACATCAGCATGCTTTTTGTCAAGGTGTCCAAAAAGGCCCAAAAAAAAAAAGTGAGACCAATACTTGTACATTCACAACATGTTTTATTGAGCACTGATGTGGAATCACATGATTGGTTGCTTTTAGATCAAAGGAATACATTTTGTTTAATTATGGGTAGTCATCATCAACACTAACAACTTTAAGGTCACAACTATTGGTCCAATATTGATAAAAATATTAGGCATTATATAAACAACTACTATCACAACTATTAAAACATGCTCAAGTACTAAGTCCTCTCCCCTATTTCTTGTATAAATAATTGGTATCTTGATTGTAATATTGGTTGTTCAATATTTCATGTCACCATACTCTATATAACTTAGTTATTCATCTTTTTACTAGAGTGTGAACTATATGTATAGGTTCTAAGCTTTTGTATTTGTATATTATGTTTTATCAAGTATGGTGTTTTAGATGAATTTAGAAAAATATATTTGTTGTTGTATTTTAGAACATATGGAGGCTCGACATGGAAAACAACTGAATGATCCTCTCACATGGCAAGAGATTCAAAAGATGAAGTATACTTGGAAGGTTGCTCAAGAAACTATGCGGTTAACTCCTCCGGTATTTGGTGGATTTAAAAAAGCAATTAAAGATATTGAATATAAAGGATATATAATTCCCAAAGGGTGGCAGGTATGTTACATGCTCATCTATTTATTCTAATGCCACCCAAAGTGAAATAGCAATAGAGAAAATTAAGCAATGCTTATTTTGGATTACTAGATGTAAAGGACATTAGGAGACTATTCAATATTATAATTCTAATATGTTTTTTTTTTAATGAACAGTTATGTTGGGGGACAACTACACATTGGAACGAGGAGGTTTTTAAGGAACCAAACAATTTTGATCCATCTCATTTTGATGCTCAAGTTCCACCTTATAATTTTGTACCATTTGGAGGAGGAATTCGAATTTGTCCAGGATCTGATTTTACAAAGATGGAGGCCATAATATTTATACACCATGCAATAACCAAATACAATTGGTCTCTGATAATTTCAAATGAAAAAATTATTTGTGACCCTATGCCCACTCCTAATATGGGATCACCAATCAAAATCCAAGCCAAGAACAATTAATTATGTATTGAGCACTTACTTAGGAAAAAGGTATGAAGTCCAAATTTTTTAGAGTTTGATTAAAAGTGAGAAAGAATGGTGAATTCTTTGTCCTAGCAAATTACATAACTACATGGCATGGTATATGCTCTTGGTCTCAATAGTCTATACATGACTTGATAGAATTTTTTAATCATTTTGATTATATATTATAACCTTTAATGTTCTCTATAATGAAATGTATATGAAATTTCTAAACATGCTTATTAGGGATAGATTATTATATAGCTATTGCAAAAAATTTGTAAGAAATTTAATTTTGTGTTTTTTTTTTGTGTTGTTCTGTTGTTGGACATGTCACAAAGGTAAATTTTATGTAGTTAAAATATTATATTTTTGATGCTAATCAAAATAAAGTTAATTAAGTGTTATTTAAGTTTATATGCATAGTGATAACATAATCAGTTAACACATCCCAATTGAAAACACATGGTCAAGTTTTTTACATGAAAGTATAGAATGTTATGTATGCCTAACATTATCATGAGCATAGAAAACATTGGTCACCTGTTTAGGCAATAGTCTAATCAATGCATTAGTTTAAACTAGGATAATAGTGAAATTAGCTAACACATTCTAGTAAATAAATATAAGATTCTTGTTTATGTGAGAATGTAGAATGTTATGTATGCCTAGAATTAACATGAGCATATAAATCATTGATCACATTTGTTGGACATAGTATAATCAATGCACTAATTTAAATTAGGATGACACATATCTATTTCCAACTCTAGCCTTATTATTTTAATAAATATTTAAGAGTGTTGGGTATTATTGTTCATAAATAGAATGTATTGGATTTGAGACAAAGGACCAAACATATAAAAGTTGAGGTCAAATTAAATTTTTAATTTTAATAGTATCAATACTAACAATTTCACCCTATGGTTTAAAATAGGCATGTTGATAGTTGCATTAAGAATACCTACACATTACAAGAAAAATATTATGAATTTCTTATATCTTCAAAGCAAATCAATTTTCTTGGCAGCTATCTATTAACTTTGATTCAAAATACATAGGGATAAATTGATAATCCTCTTATAAGAAGCAAGGAAGACCTATCTTTATACTGTGGCACTCCCTTTGGGAACCCAAACAAACCACTATGCAGAAGCAGCTGCGGCCTATCATGGTCTCAAATTGGCTCAAACCAAAGGTTATAAAAAAGTCTGGTTGGAGAGGGATTCTCTGAATATTTTAAACAATTTGAAAAATAGCACTCCTCCCTCTTGGACTATTGAGTCCTTAATAAAGGATTCAATAGATATTTTAAAGTCTTTTGATGAGGTTTATATCTCTCATATCCTTAGAGAAGGAAATGGGCTTGCGGAAATTTTCACAAACATTGGTGTTAGAGATTTTAGGGAGTGGGGTCAAAATGACCCTCTTCCTATAGAGGCTATTACAATGATAAATAATGAGTGCTAGGATCATTTGGATTAAAGTCCTATTATGGTGGGCGACGTGCATGCTTCTCATCATGTGGCAGAATGTTATGAATAAGTATGGGGTGCAAGATTTGAATCAAGAGATTTGTATGGGTGCAGGGTGTCGTAGACAAAGGATTGTTATTTTCCCTTGTCCCAACTCTAGCCTCACATGGATTCTGGGTAGTTTTGGCCTTGTTTTCCAGAGTATTCTTAGTGCTGGGATTAGTGTCTGTAAGCTGATTCCTGGTGTGAATTGCAGTAAGATGGGGGGTCATATAAATTGGGTTGAACCCAAATCTTGTGATGTTGCAAAGGAAAAGAAGGAGGTTTGGAAGGTGCTGGTTAAGGGTGGTTTAACTCCCTATTTGGAGAAACTTCATGGCAAAAACCCTTAGGTTACAGACCTCTTTCTTAAGGGTTGGAATGACAGTGTGCTTAAGCTTTATGGGATTGAGTTTGAGGCGAATGAGGAATTCATCGCTGGAATTATTGGCCTGCCTATGGACGGTATGAAGGTTTTCAGGGATAAGAAGGAGGCGCAGACTGCAATGAAATTTTTCTTCAAAGGTGATGAGGAGAAGGACTTAAAGACTACTAAGAGTGGTGGATATCAGTGCAGCTCCCTTAAGGCCTTATGGGGGGATGTTACAGAGGAATTGATGCACTACATTACCTTGGAAGGTCATTTCTCGACGGTGATTAACTATCATTTTATTCTGTTAAATCACTTTCGTCACAAGTGGAGGGTTTCTTTCCCATTTTATCTTCTCATGTCTCTTGATGTGGGGATTAAGGATCACACAAAGAACCCAAAAAATCTCATTTTACATGTTGGGTTAATTCTCCTAATTTCTAATTATGCGAAATATTTTGAGGTTCTCAAACCTATGGCTACCTCGAAGGGTAAACAACATAAACCTGCTGAAGGGTATGATATGGCTTCTGAAGATGAACCTATTAGTAAAAGGGCCAAGAGAAGGAAATTGATTTTGGGAAAAGAGGATGAGTCAGAGGATGATGTGGAGTTTGTGCTAGATTCTCTTACTTCTCTGGAAAGGGGTCCACATTGCCATCCCTCAAGAAAGAAGGAAAAAGGGAAAGATTGTGATAGTGGTGGTTATTTAACCTGTAGTGATGAAGTTGCTGCTGTGGTGCCGAGTAGGGGTCCGAAGATAAGAATGAATTGTATGGAGAGGCCTCCTCGCCACCTCTAGCTACCCAGAAGAAGGATATTGGGGATGCCAGTGAGAAGAAAAGGGTTTTGCGGTCTGTGAGTCATATTCTAGAGAAGGGTTGCCCTCTCACAATTGCGGGTGGCCTCTTTGCTAATGACTCCCCGAGTGTTCAGCTGACAATGCAGATGAAAGATAAGTGCGGGGTTGCTACTGGTACTCTGGAGACCCAGGGTGAGGGTCCTTGGAGAGGGTTATGAAGAGAAAAGCAGTGGCTAAGGGAATTGTGACCTCCATCCACAAACTTAAGACTCCAGCTATTGTGGAAAAAGGTAAGGAACCCCTTTGATAAGGATAGGATTAGTTCTTCTGAGGAGGAGGATGCCCTAGGGAAAGGGGTTTTTAATATTGATAGAGATGATTTGTTTGATGTACTTGGCACTATGCGTGAGGGGTCTATTGTTCTCTTTAAGCTTTTTAAGTGGTTTTTCCATGAGCTCAATAAAGCGAATGTCAAAGTTAGGGGTATGGTTAACAAGGCTGAGGGTTCCTCTATTCAAAATCAAATAGATGAGTTGTTTGAATCCTTGGACACTGTGGTGAACACGGTTGTAGAGGAAACCCTCAAAATGAAGCAGAACATGGAAGAAAGAATCCTCATTCTTGAGGAACAAATGGGGAAAGTTTGGAACTCTGTGATGAGAGGTGGGGAGGGTCATAAAATTGTTGGTAATTTTGAGTCTGCTACTGTTGCTTCTCCTTTGGTTAGTGCTAAGAAATGAAAAGATATTTCCCATGATGATGAGGGTGCTGTTGCTGGTAAGTAGATGGGTGAAGCTATTATTGCTGGGAAGAGTGGTGAAAAAGGAATTGTTTTGATTTCAGAGGTAAATACAGGTGGTCCTAGAGCATGTACTAGGAACAAAACAAAAGCTTAGGGAGTGGCATCTGGAAAGGAAAGTTTTGATGTTTTTGATGATGCACAAAAAGCTATAGACTGTGACGTGGAGGCGGCAGACATTCTGAAAAGTATGTAGTGTTGTTGGTTGGTCCTCCTTTTTGGCTTCTTTTTTGTTGATGGGTTGTTGTTGTGGGGTTGTTTGTTGATGTATTTCTTTTATCTTTCTTTCAACTGCTTTCTTTTGTAAAGGGTTCTGGACCCCTTCAAAACCCATTTTTTACCTCTAATCAAATGTTCAATGTTAAATTTGTTTATTACATAATAACAATTTAAAAATATTTTAAGATAGGTTTCTTTAATACTTAATAATCTTAAGTGATTATAATAATACATTTTAAATAGTTTAAGATAAGTTTCTTTAATGGGTAATAATATTTTAAGTTATTATAAGGTAGGTTTATTGTAGACATTTTAAATTAGGTACTTTTAATATTTAAGAATTTAAAAAATAAGAATTATATATATAGAGAGAGAGTGTGTGTTACGAGAAAGGTGCGAGGTTTCTTTTTTTGTATAATTATGTTAGAGGGTTTGACATTGGTTTTTTAAATTGATTAACTTCTAAGTGATTAGGAATTATCCTCTTTGAAATTAACCCAAAAATAAATCCAACTTATTTTATTTAAAAAATCAATTATATGATTTATCAAAAAATTAGAAATAATATTTTTAATTATTTTATTTTTGTAAGATAATACGATGATAAAAAATTAGCATATTGATCAATTTAAAAAAATATTTTAGTCTATTTAGAAAGTTTGTAATTGTGTCAATTATTTGGGCAAAATTGATGAGAAAAATGATATTGTTTTTTAAAACTACAAGGGGCTTGATCCTACACAAGTAATATGTAGACATGGCATTGGAGCATTGTGGTCCAATGAAATCAACTATGCAAACCTATCTGATTTTGTGTACAATGTTAGATAAATAAAAAATAGATGTTAAGAAAAATAAATTAGAATGTGATTATTAGGTTGATTGAAGCTTAATTTTTTTTTTTGAAGAATAGGTAGCCATCTATATTAATTCAAATATAAAAATACATATTCACAAAAAAGGATGGGTGGTAAAAAGGCACACCCCAAGAGTCAAATGGGCAACCCCCAGAAAAAAGCAACAGATCATATGGGCTAAGCCCAAAAGTCCAAAATTAGAAAGTAAATAAAAAAGGCCATTAAGTGGCAAGAGCAGTGCCAACAAAGCCAGGAGGGTCTCTGTCATCCAAAATTTTCCCCCATACATCAGTGGGGTCTGGAGTGACGTCAAGAGGAGGACCCCAACCATCATCAACATCTTTTTTCTCTTTATCTTCTTCCTCATGCTGGGGTGAGATTGCGAGTGCCAGACGTGGAAATGTTTTACTAGTGACTGGCCAACCAGAGCTAGAAGCAGGAGGGTCATCAGAGGGCCACCCAAAACCACCACCACCTCTCCCCGAAGCACTGCTAGAAGGCCACCCCTAGCTAGCCCGCGACGGAGGAGAACGGTTTCACCGAGGAGTGAGAGAATCTCGCTGAGGCGGGGGCTGGGAACGGGGACGCGCAGAGCCAGTCTATTGCTAGCCCATAGAGGGTGACCAACTGCAGGAAGAGGTGGGAAAAATAGGGACCCTGGCAACACTTACAAGAGGCATTACCCCAGTGGTCTAGGAGAACCTAGAGGTGAGCAACCTCAAGTGCAACTTTATTAGCTTGCACTTGAACCTGTAAAATAACATTAGAGCAAATAATAGATTTAGCATATAAAGATACATGAATATCCATTTGAGTATGTGAAAAAATGCAAGCATTTCTATCTTTCCAAATATTGAAGAGAATTTCCACCCTAAAGGTGTGCCAAAGCTAGGTGAATTTTGCAGAAAATCTGGGAGAATCTCCTAGCAACACCATATGCCAGGAGAAAGGTTCTAGCCGAAAGGGCCGAAAAAATTCATGATTCCAAGTCCAAAGTTGTTGGGCTCTGGGAAAAAACCAAAAAAGATGCTTAAAATTCTCAGCTTGCCTACAAAAAGGGCAACGAGGGTCCCAGACCCCCAGATGAACCAACCGAGAGCCCACAGGCAAGCCATGGAAAAGAATACATCAGGAAAAGTGGGCAAGCTTCGGCTCAACACTTTCAGACCAAGTGGCAACAAATATTTTACGCCAGACATGAGCGAGAGATTGAAGAAGCCACCTCTGGTTCAAACTCTGAATCATAGAAAAATGTGGTGAGAGCCAATTGTAACCAAGCCAAGGCTTGTAGTTCTTGAAAAGGGTGTCTGGATACCACTTCCAGTCTTTCTACCAAAGTTTGGTCCCACAAATTCCAACCTTATGAAACATTTCAGTAGGAATGGCATTCACCAGACCATCATAAGTAGCACGGTCTTGTTATGAAGCCTATACTGGGCACAAAAAATTCCCACGACATAATATGCATGGTGGGTCTGTGAAATATCTGTTGCCGGGACTAGATACCCTTTTTGTGAAATCTAAGTGCCTTAAGCCCAGGTGATTTGGCCAACGACCGACCATCACTAGTAAAAAGAGGTGACCACCAAATATTGTGCTGGTTGAGAGAGAGCCCATCTCGAAAACCAGAGCCAACCCAATGGAGCCAGGGTTTGACAACTTCCTAGGCCCACTAGATGCTTTTAGCCACAAATTTCCTAATAATATGGACTGGTTCTTCCATGACTAGAAGGGTTTGAAATCCAATCCCCTTCCAGACAGGTCTATGGATAGCGAAGCCAGATTGAATACTATGCCTAAGAAGAATTTTTTAGGCCTCGTCCCCAGTAAGGGCATGAATAATCCATTTAACACACATAGCTGTCCCTTTCCATTGAGTAGACAACAACCCAAGATCTCCCGAGTCTCTGGGAAGGCATCAAAATTCCCAATCCACACGATGAAACCCTCTGTGAGATTCAGAGGAGGCCCAGAGAAAGTCATGAAGCAGTTTCTCAAGCTTGCCATAGGCAGCTTTGGAGGGGCGCCAACAAGAAGAATAATAAACATGGGCGGCCGCCAGAATTTTGGAACACACTTGGAATTTCCCTGCCAAAGAGAGGGGCTTGGTAACCCAATAAGCAATCTTCTATTCAACTCTGGAGAGCACGACTTTCCAAAGCTTAGTCGAGGATGCCTAAAAGGCAAAGGGAATGCCCAGAAACCAAAAAAAATCTCTAAGCCCAATCCACTTCCATCCATACTATTGCAACCAAGGTGGAGAGGGCAAGATAGACTGTTGGTAACACAAAGTTTTATGCCACTGGATGGTAGAGCGAGAAGCAAGATAGAAGGTATTAAGAAACTCAAGAGCTGCCGCAATGGAGTCTTCTTCCTCCAGAAGGCTGAGAAATGAGTCATCAAAAAAATGGCCATTAACAAGCTGAGCCTGAGAGTTGGGCAGAAAAATTCCCTTGACCCACTGCTGGGAAACTGCATTGGCCAAGAGGTAACCAAAACCCTCGGCTGCAAGCACATACAAAGAGGGGGCCAACGGGAACCCTTTCCAAATGGAATGAAAGAGTCCAAAGGTAGAGGATTGACAACCATTGATGGTGATACAAGCCGAGGCATTCACAAAGAGCATTCAAACGAACTAAATGAAATTGGGCCCAAAACCAAAAGCTTGCATCATAGCAAGAATAAACGACCATTCAATGCGGTCATATGCCTTGGCAAAGTCAATTTTAATGAACATGGATTTTTGGTTTGAACATCTGGCCCAGTCCATGCCTTCCCAAATAACAATAATATTATCTAAAATAAATATGGATTTGATAAACCCAATTTGTTCCAGGCGCACAATCTGAGGTAGAAGATGGCAAATTTTAAGAGCCAAAGCCTTGGTGATAATCTTGTAGGAGACATTAAGAATTGTGATAGGTTTCTAGTTACAAATGTCTCCTGGGTCACCCAACTTAGGTATGAATTTTATGTTACCTTTATTAATTAAGTTACCTAGAGAATTATAATGAAAAGCTTCTAAGTAAACTTGATGCAGATCATGCGCAATATAGTCCCACATGGCTTTGTATAATTCACAAGGGAATCCATCAATTCTTGGGGCTTTGTCATCATTCATGGAGTGGACAACCTCTTTGAGATCATCAAATGATAATAGTTGATCACAGAAAAAATTATGAGCTAAAGAAATCTTATTTGGCACAACAGCAAGGCAATCCTAAAGGGCTTGTTGTCGCACAAGTGTGACTTTCTGTGCAATGAAGACTTGCTCATAATGATGCACAAAGGCCTGAAGAATGTCAGACAGCTCAAAAAGCACCTAAACGCCATATTTGATTTTTTTAATGCTCGGGGATGAGTTTCTGGCATGCAGAGCCAAAAAAAACTCTTTGGAGGCACGATCACTAACTTTTAGCCAATGTAACTGGGCTTTGATTTGCGCTCCTCTAGCAACATAGCTATCATCAATTTGTTTCTTGTGCCTTAATTCCGCCACCCTAGCTTGCAATGACAGAGAAAAGGGGATGGTTGCTAAAGCCTCAAAAGTAGCACAGAGGTCAGGGGTGGTAGCCTCATAAGACCGTCGGTGAAAAATAGCCAGCTGGAGCCCATAAATGCGTAGAACTCTAGTTGTGCAGATGATAGCCTCATTCCACCAAGAAATCCAACCTGTATGATGAGCTAGTTTGCACTCCAAATTCTAGACTCTGCGAATGTGAGCCAAGGTAGGCTTGTGGCAAAGTAAAGATGTGTTTAAAAAAAATTGAGTTTTACATGTACGAGGCTATCGAGTCTCCCATTCAATGCAAAAAGAAATGGGGAAGTGGTATGACAAGGTCACATCCACTAACGGCTTAACCAGGAGAGAGGAGCTGTCAAATGAGAAAAAAATTGCCCTGAGATCATGGCACAATCAAGGCACTTAAATATTCTGTCAGAACCAGTTCTGTAATTACACCAAGTGTGCCAGAGAGAATGAGAATGGCGGCGACCAATATTAGGATCAAAAAGCCCTAATTTATTTCGCATGTAAAACCACGCCTCTCTTTCCCCAACTATCCATTTGAATGGTAAAGTACCATCTTTGTCAGACACCATTTCTACCATATTGAAGTCCCCAGAGAGTAACTAGGTAGCAACTAGTAAAGAATTGGCAATCCAACGCCAGAGTAAAGAGTGTTCCACAACATCATTAGAAGCATAGACATTAATAATCCCAAAGGAATGATTATCAATGTTGAGAAGGATCCAGATGAGCTGATGAGTGGGATCAGACCTATGGTTGACCATAGAAGACTGCCACTGTGGGGCCAAAAGGGTGATAGCTCCGCCATGCCCAACATCATGGGTAGTATGTAAAACATTTTACTGGCTGGCGAAATAAAATGACAAGCTGCAGCAAGCAAAAAACCATAAATTTTAACTTCTTGGAGACAAAGCACTTCAACACTAGAGAACTTACACAAAGTATCCCTGACATCATACTTTCTGGAATCAGAGAAGAGAAATGATTTTGCAAAAATTCTGACGAAACTGATCCAATCTAGATGGACAGAGAGGACATCCTCCCTTTTTTATGAACATATTCCCCTTCTTCCCTAGGAGGGGAAGGGCTGTGAGATCGCCTTTGAGCTCCCATCATAGTAGAAGACACATTCAACTATGTTAACATGACAGCAGCCGGCCGAGGTGTAGCTTTTGGCCTAGGCTGCTATGAAACATAATTAGCTCCAACTGGAGCTTCTTTCCCCTTCACAGAAGGGTTTGAAGCATCTTTCACTGGCTCAGAGGTCACAAGAACTGACCTAGAACTAGTGGATTTATTCTTTTGGTTCGTAACCATAGTCCATTTCGCATTAGGTTTGGCAGCAGATGCAGTAGCCGAACGAGGCTTTTTAGCATCTCGTGGCGGAGGTGTATGAGGCACTGCTAAAGGGAAGTCCTTAATCTTGTGGTCCGCTGACTGACACCTATAGCACATGTTGGGAAAATTAAAATATGTGACCTTTTGGGTGTGGCGAAAAGTTCCAATTTGGATATCAATGGAGTCTTTCAAATCTTTGAAAAGGTCCATTTCCACACAAACCCTCTTCTGGGGTTAGGCCTGAAAGAAGCTATCTGGATCAATGCAAATAACCCTCCTCAGTGAGGAAGTTATATTATTCAAAAAAGGAACACAAGGCAAGGGTAGACCAGAGAATTCAATCTAGACTGGGACTCGCAACTTGGTGTTGTCCGAGATAGCAAAGCCATAGGTCCATGCCTAGAAAACTAACAGAGAAGACCAGACATACTAGGGCCCATGGCCTAAGATAGCCTACACATGATTGACCTCCGCAAAGTAGAACAAAAAGAAACCCTTGGTTAAATTTTGGACCATATCAAGGCGAACCCCATGAGGGACCCAAGCCTTGTTAACCCAATCTTTAAGCACACTTTCAGGGGGAGTTCTCCCAAAAAAATACCCAAGAAGGGTGTATTGCTCAAGCCATTGATAAGAAATATCAAAATCTAGTAAAGGAAAAACCACATCAGTTGGTGAATCAAAGCACTTAACTCGTGAAAGACTTTCAGAACAAATTTCAGGGGACGTTTGTTCGGAGGAGGAGCCATTGATTAACATTGTCGAACCGCTAACACCAGCAAGAACTGCTAGGTTAGAGCTAGTTGAAGGAATATTAAAACAATAAAAACACAGTAAATGTGGCTGTACACACAAGAAAAGAGGGGCTTCCTGCACAAGATGTGCAATATGACACAAGAGGGGCCAAGGGTGACCGCAGAAAACATAAAACCCTACCAGAGTGATATTTTCTCAATGGGAAACTCAAGTAAAGCTACCTCAATAGGTATCATTCATGATGACAAAAGAAACTTGGTTGAAGGGTTTGCTAAGTGTATAGGTATAAAAACCAACAATGAATCTAAGGTAGTAGCTCTCTACTAGGAAATCAAACATGTTCTTCAATATGGTATACAATATGTTGATATTGATGGAGACTCTAAGATCATCCTTGATTTGGTGAAGAGTATTGAGAATCCCCCTTGGAAGTTGAGGAATTATATTGAATACATAAGGTATTTCTTAAAATATTTTAAAAACTATAGTATCAATCATATATCATGAGGGGGATAAGGCTTTTGTTCAATTGGCTAACTTAGGCGTGAAGGAGAAAAATTAGGTGTATTGGAACTATATTAAATATCTTACTATACCTATGGGTGTTATTTTTACTAATGAAGCTAATTGATAGGTGTAATAATTATTTGAGAATGACCACCTTTCAGGGGGTCTTTACCTTGCATAGCCAAAATTTTGATGTGAAGGTTATTCATAAAATATCTTGCGTTATCTCACCCACTCGTGTTAAGACTCTATATTTTCTTATGGGAATTGATTATAATGTGTCCATTGGTGGTCAAAATAGGAATTCTATTATGAAAATGTGTTGGTAGTACTAGAAGGGATGAGAAATCCAACTTGATATCATGTCTTCCTCTTGTTAGCAATACCCATTTAGCAATTACAAAAATTAGAGAACTATGGGAGGCCAAATGTTGATTATTGAGTCTATTTTCCTTATTAACTTGAAGAACAAATTTGTAGATATTTGGATTATCTATGAGTAGGGAGGAATGACTCCTTTATTTGCAAGCCATGAAGGGTTATTATGAAACCTTGACTTCTCAATTTATAAATTCTTTGTGTAACATAGAGGTATTTATTGGCGGTCTAAGATTTACTATCACTAAGCATATATTATTAGCAAATAAACCAATCTTTGTTGTGAGGTTAGGAAGGTACCACGACTAAAGAAGTAAAAAAAATAAAAAATTATTAAATCCTTTTTGGAGGAGGGAGAATTAATTATTCAACATCAAAATGGTTGTGATAGGTTGGCCCTTCCTTCACCCTAGGCCCTAGTTATCTTTCAACTCATTAAATATTTTATTCTTGAAGGTACATTTTCTATAGTCAATGGTTATAATTTTTCTTTATTGGACCATATTAGGAACATAAATCTTGTTAGTTTTCCTTTATTTTTTCTATCATCACTTGAAAAATGAATTAATTAGGGTGTCTCCCCCCTCCACCATGGTTTAATTTGTTCCCTCTATCAAATTAATCTTTTTTTAACCCCTTCAATTATCTCTAATGGTTTTACTCCTACTTCATCCATGAAATCCTCGAAATAGAGTTGGAGGGGTAAAAAGAAATGAGCTTCTATTGTTGAAGATATATCTACTAATATACCTCAAGATTATAAACAAGATGCTATTAGGGATCAAGGGAAAAATAAACTCACCTTTTTTATAAGGAGCCAACTCCTAATGTTATGGATATGGTAAAGGGAGGCTCTCACCTTTTTGCCTATACTTTTACTATGAAAGGTATTTGGTAAGAATATTAGTGCATCTTCCCTTATAACATATTTCTCTCTTAAAAAGGATGTAGATTGATCAGGTTCTCTATCTAATAATCCCAAGAAAAATATTAGAATTAAATTTGGTAAAGCTATTTTAGACCTTGATAGGGACTTTGAGCCTTTTAACCCTAAAGAGATAGAAATCCTAAATGAATTATATGCTATTATTGTTAGTGGAGGTCATATATTTTCTAGGATTGCTAAGGTGGCTCCAAGTGATGAGGGTAGAGGTCAAAGAAAAAAGGATAATGGTAAGGGTTACAACTGTGCAAGAAATTATTTTTATTTCTCATAGTTAGGAGAGAGAGAGAGAGAGAGAGAGAGAGAGAGAGTTGGGGTTGAAGGTGCCTTTGAGGAGAGGATGATTTACTTTCTCTTGATTTATATGAGACAAAGGAGAATGAATATATGTGTATGGAGAGTGAATATTTTGATAATGACCAAATGAAGAGCGATGAAATGGAGCCTCGTGACAGTGAAAATCTTGTTGAAGTTTTTTCTACTCTTCAATATCTTCAAGTTAGATTGATTAGTCTTGAAAATATTCAAGAAATGGGAAGAGTGCATGTGATAGCTATAGTGAGAAATGAGAAAATATGTATCACTATGAAGCAATACTAGAATAAGTTAGTTAAGTTTGAGAAGGATATGAATATTCTAGTTAAAATAAGTAATGGTATGATGAGAAGAGTTATATATCAGGTATCCTCACCCTTTAAACAAAAATAAACTTGAGAAAAATCATGTGGAGGGAATTGAAGCTTCAAAGAAAAATATGAAAATGAAGGAGGATCAAAGGACCTTGGTCACCACTTATTGGAAAGACAATATAAAGACCTTGACTGAGGACTAGGATTCATTGGTTGCTAGTCAGAAGATTTGATTTCATGTTCTTTGGTCTAGTCTTATTCTCATTATGTGTTGTTTCTATGTTGTTTCTTATTGTCTTTTATATTTTGGTTCCTAACTCAAGATAACCTAGCTAGTGTTTTCCATCTTTTTATTTCTTTGTCTCTCTTTTGTCTTGATGGACTCTATTTTTATGTAAGAGGCTATGACCATTTTTCCAACTTATTATATAAAAAATATTATACCTTGTATCCAAACAACTAAACTAAGAACCTTAAACCTTCAAGTGAAAACATTAAAACACAAAAATTGAAATATAAACCCTAAATTTTCTAAAGTAGGCCTTCACCTTTGAAAACTTAAATGATGAATAATAAAAGTTGAAACCAAAACCATAAACTTTGAATGCTAAATTCAAAACTCTTTAAACACTGAACTTGAATCCTTGAACCTTAAACCCTTAATAATGAAGCTTTGAATCAAAAACTATAATGAATAACTAAATCTTAATGTTAAATATTAAGCACAAAACATAGAACAATGTTTAGTCTTATTATACTCAAAGCTAAACCAAAAAATGTGAACCTTTAAACCCTAACCATTAAACTATAAACCCTAAATCATAAATCCTAGGTATATGTTACTTGTGAACCCTAAATAATGAGCATTAGTGCTAACCCCTGCACACAAATTTAACTAGATACAAATTCTAAATGATGAGAATTAAACAAAAACCATGAAATCTTAATGTTAAACATTACATGTTGAACCATTAAAGTTAAAAGCTAAACTTTGAATGTGAACTTTAAATCTTAAAATTTTAACTTTAAACCTTAAATCCTAAACCATAGCTTGTGAATGCTAGTACTTGACCCTTGAACCATGAAAATTGAAAATTTAGACAATAAATGTTGAATTCTAAATTCTAAATTCTAAATTTTAAATAATTTAAATCTTGTACCCTAGGTGCTAAACCTTAAACCTTGAATAGTGTTTCCTACTTGCCATAAGTTCAAAGTGAAGATTTTTAAGTCTTAGGTACTACTTGAGAAATAAATATGAAACCTAAACTAGGTAACTACCAAATGGTGAATGTTAAACTTGGAACAAGAACTTATAACCCTAAAAATCAAACATAAAACTTATATGAACCTTGAACTGTAAACTAGGCTAAAGTGTAAATTCTAAATGATAAGCCTTTCAAATTTAATCTTATTTTATAATGAATCTTGGTATTGGACCTTGTACATAGACTATAATTTGTTCTAAATGATAAATCAAGATCATAAAATCTCCTAAATCAGGATAGTAAAGGAAAGTTTGAGCCTAACTAGTTAGGTCCCTTTGTCATCACAACAAGTTATGGATTAGGAGCATATCAATTATCAAAACTTGAAGGTGAACCCCTATAGGAACCAACCAACAACTTGCATCTCAAAAAAAATTATGCCTAGTCTTAAAGGGTGTAAATCTGAAAATACAAAAAAATCAAAATCCAAAAAAAATGAGAAAAAGGATTGAAAAAAGTAAAGAAAAAATAATTGTCATTTAGTGAATTCCACTTTGGTGGCACTTTGGGAAAGTACCTTGGTGAAAACCTAGCAAACATGCACCTTATGTAAATAAAGTACCTCCATCTACCTGGGCTCTTTATCCTATCATCCATCCATCCTATTTATTCCATCACCCATCCATAGTTGCATCATAGCTTGATATTATAAAGTATCGTATCCCTTAGAACTATTTTGCTTATTTCAAAGGTCAACTTGTCTTGCCTATATTGAGGTAGCCTATCACATCACGCTGAGGGAAATTCATTATGGATCGGATGGGGTTCTTGTATATCTTAAGGGCATCAAAAAATCCCAAAAACATTTGTAAAATGATCATCAAAAATCCCCAAAACATCAAAATCTTGTATAGCCAAAAATATAAAAACATCATAATCCGGTACAACTAAAATCCCAAAACATTTGGAAAATTATAAAGTCAAAAATCCAAAATCTCCAAAACACATCAAAAACCCTAAAAAGGTCAAATATCAAAAATCCAAAAATAGAACCATTGTTGAACTATGAGTCTCTGAGATTGAATGTAGGCAAGGCCATCATTAATGTGCCCCCAAGACACCCTAGGTCAGTATTTAGGAGTCTGTCATAATAAATTGGCAATCCATCAACTGTTCATATCTCATCGTCAATAAGTCAAGTCTGTCGAACTTCGTGGTATTTGCATGCATAACGTAGGCAAGGCTCATCTTTGATTAGCGCCTGAGCCCCCTAGGATAGTCTTTTAGGTTAGGTTCTTGGTCGAAACTTAGAAAACCCAAAAACATTCAAATATCAAAAAACCCTTAAAAACTCAAATATTTGAAAAAAAATCCTAAACAACCTCAAATAATCAAAAACCAAAACATTCATATAAACTTTCAAAAAGACCAAAAACAACTCAAAACATTTTCAAAATACCAAAAACATTGAAATATTCCAAAAACCCCAAAAACACCCATCCAATCTCGCTTGCACCCGTAATAAACTTCATCCATAATAAATCGACCATCATCTTCAACCTTTGGCAAAACAAATAGAAAAAAAGTATAGCAAGTCGTAAAGTGAACCTAAGTGTCAAAATCTAAAGTCTAGGTCATAGGTAAACAATTCAGTGAAGTTTGTATTAACGGCTTATCATAAACCTCATCCTAATCAAACCATCTGATAACATGTCCTAGGATGCATCCTTCCTACGATGGACATCAACATCAGACATCACCTTAGCTAAATTAAACGAGAAAGAGATATAGGTAACACTAACTGTTTGTCTTTGATCTTTTCTTCTGATTTATCTTACTGATCCATTCTGAGGACCTCTTGATGATGTCTACCTAAATGATTTAGAGAGACAGGAATGAGGCATCGATCATTATCTTTCGTTTGTTGTGCTTGTGGGTATTCTTGTAAAATAATCTTGTTGCATACTTGCTTAGTTGTGTGTAGGGAGGTTGTTTGGAGTAGATTGTTGAATATTGTGTATGTTGTGGTATGATATATTTTGAACTGCTAAACTAAGCTCCGATAAAGTTTATGTATGTCAAGGTGTGAACAAGAACTATCCTATCTGTTTGCAAAGTCAAAATCCATTACACTAGATACAATGCCATCCTGGTTATTAATACCTTGATGCATCGTATCTATGTGTTATATCAAAAATAAGGAATGATAGAAAATCCCAATCCCAAGATATGAGAAAATCATCATCCTCATGTATCTCTCATCACCATCTCTCATATAAAGTCTCATTGGATCAAAGACTTTTTGGAATCAATCATCAAAATCAATGGTCAAATCATTCATTCTTACTTCTTCTATCTTCTCTCCACGCTAACCAGGTATTAGGATAGTCAACAAAAACATCATCAATGCATACATCCTGCATCCACAAATCATCAACATGCATTCATATCACATTATCATATCATAAGCATGAACATCTACATTATGCATACATCCATATGCATACATCATCATTATCGTAAAATTGCATGGAAAAGAACACAAAAATAAATGCATTCATCTTATTTGCATAAGCATAAGCATATCATAGCATCAATCCCATAACATGGCATAAAAATATAATGAAAAATACATCCATCCATAACGTCGCATATCATATATATCACATCATGGATCATCATCACATATCAAATAAATATATAAAGTGCATCCATACATAGGCATATTGCATCACATCACATCACATCACATCACATCACATCATATGCATCTATAAATTCATAAGCATGAAATAAAGAGACATCACATCATATCGAATCTGAATCATCTCTTATATATATCAAAAATTGGTGACTATCATGATACATTATCTGAATCAACATATGTATCTATATATCACTTATAAATACAATATCAATGAGGCTATCAAAAATGAGCCCATGAATGTATATCTATATAAATAATTAGGGAAAATACCCAGAAAAATTTGTCTACAAAAAGGCTAACTCTCATGGTTGCTAGTCATGGCTATTGGACTCACCCCTAACTGATGGATGATCCTAAGCTCTAAGTGGTGCTCTACTCCATTGTGAAAAATTAGGTTTTCGCATCACCTGAGGAACATCACGATGACAGTGCATGCAATAGTATGTAGCCTCTATGACTGCCTCTCTATACAGTCTGGTAGTTACAATACAACCCTGGGATGTTGCAGTCACTACTTCTAATTGTTGTCTCTACCCAATCTCCCGGGATAACTGTAGGTCTAGTTGAACTACTGTAACTGCACCTCATGATCTCTCTATGCAATCATAGCCTACAGCTACTTTGTAGTTGATCCCGCTTTGAGTGTAATCGGTCCCTCTTAGTAGTGAGAGCCTAAATTTGTGCCTAAGCCTATGCATCTGGCTATATAGGTGGAGGAGGTGGCAGTGCCCTTGGAACTTGTCCATCGTGTTGCTGATGCCCTAGGTCCTGATGACCTTAGTCCTACTGCTACTGCTACTGGTGTCCATCACTTGGCACATGTATCTGATCCTGGCCTCTACCTCAGCCACTATCCCTGCCATCATCCCTGCCACCGTGCTTGTAAGGCGTATGCCCCTATTGGATCTATAAGGTGTGTGGGTGGCCTAAACCACACATCATAGGGTGGAGTGGTCCCTGCATCTGGGAGACCCTGATCATTGTTGGAATAGGTGCCTCAATTCTTACTGGCATGTAACTCCTGAAGGGAAAAGTCACTGTGACATTATTGATGTCTAGCCAACTAGCTGTTCTGAATCCTTTTGAAATGTTCAAGTCGCTGAGACAATGTTCGGTCTTGTCGAATGGACCTATCGCTATGACATGGAGACTCAGAAAGATCTCTTGCCGACTGTTGTTTCTCTCACCGATGGTTATTCACTCGCAGTTATCGGGGAGACTTGGGTGAAAGGTTTATTGTCGGTATGAGTCTTACGAATATGAAATGTCTCGCCGACCGAGGTTGCTATCGGGTGTCTAGCGGATACCAGTGGGAATCATCGATGTAACACAAGACTTCAGTATGAAGTCTTAGCGATTGAAGAGAGTCTCACTAATAGCATATGGTCATCAGCAAAACACAAAGGTCTCGGGAAGAACTCTCAGTGATTGATGAAGGTCTCACCGATGGGGTTAACCTTGGTGTCTTCGCGGTGACAAAAGACTTCGGTATGAAGTCTTGGCGACTTGGAGAGTCTCGCCGATAGTAAAAGGTATTTGGGATGACATGTTGAACTCGGTGTGATGTCTTGGTGAAAGACAAATGTCTTGCCAACTTTCGGTATGACTTGAGACTTCGATGTGACCTCTTGTCGACAACGATAAGTCTTGCCGACTGAGATGCTTCGGTATAACATGAAGGCTCGGTGAGAGGTCTTGGTGAAAGATGATTGTCTCACCGAATGGAATACTCACGTCGACATGACTTGAAGACTTCGGTATGAAGTCTTGGTGAACTACGGTAGTCTTGTCGATGGAAAGGTAGATGTCGTTGTGACTTGTGAGCATCGGTATGAGTCTTGTCGATGAGGAAACTCTTGCTGATAGAAATGAAATGGATGTCAGTGGTTTCAGTATGACTTGTGGCATTCGCTATGTCATCTTTCCTACTATTGGAACTTACGCCGATATCGATATGAAGCCTTTGAGCATCGGGGAGGGGCGGGTGCATGAAGTTGGGTACCAATTTTCTAGCCACTTATGATTTTTTTTTTAAAAACGCGCTCGCGTTATAACACACACGCATTATTTCACATTAAAAATAGAGAAAAGTGAAATTATTTGCCTTGGAATACCAACCCAAAGGCTTGGAGGGCATTCCCAACAAGGCCAGAGACGTGTTTTTGCAAATTCTACAATTTTTCACATAATCGGGTCCGTGCTCACCATCAAGATTGCATCTAGTTCAATATTGATAAAATCAAAAACATGGGTAATGTTAGGTTCTCTCTTAGCTATCCAATGATATAATTTTTTTCACTTTTTGACAATGTTAAGCCTTTCATCCATAATTTCTTTTATTTTTATGTCTGTTTTTTGCCAAAAAGTAGTGTTTAGTGTTTTTTTTGTTATAAAATAACCGTTCATCAAAATGTCAAATAAATTACATTTTTATAGACTAGACTCCATTCTACAATTTTTTTAAAAAAAAGGAAAAAAAAAATCAAATATTTTCAAAAATTTGTAGGGGGAGCACGGCCAAAATTCTGCTTTTCAGGAAGTTCCCACTTAGAAAATTAGTAAAAAATCAAATATTCATTAAAAAATTATCAAAAAAATTGTGCACCAACTAGATGCTATTAGCTAACTTCTGACCATAATGATTTTAAAAATACTACAAAAAAGTTCACCGTGCTTAGGTCGTACAAGAGTTTCTATGTTATGTTTTTCTGACAAAAACCACACCAATTTCTGTACATCCCTCTTTTGAACCCCTTAATCTCAACCATTTTCAAAATAAATTAGTAGTTTAGAAAGTAGACTGAGAGCACATCAATCCTTGTTTTTGTTCCATTTCAAAATTTTGAGTGTAACTATCCTCAATTTCATGTCCAAGGTCAGCATTTCCTGATTTCAGAAAAAAAGTGGCCACTTAAGCCCCCTTTTTGGGAACCATCTTGGTGCACTTACCCGGTCCAGACACTTCTTGTGTCTCACCGACATGAAAACTCGGTTGAATGTTCCTTTGACTGTTTGAATTTCCTATGTGGTGTCTTGTGGACCAATCAGAGGAAGCGAAATTCAAATAGTTGGTGGTTTGATTTTTGCAACAGCTGCGACGCTAGAGATGAACTGTATGCAAAGAAAAATCTGCAATGGGATGGAAAATTTCTACGATGGGTAATGGTGGATAAGGATAAACAGAGGATAAAAATAAGAATGTGATAAGATTTAAGGTATCGATTATGGGTTTGAAAAAATCAGATTGTTGAGAGCATTTCTGTAAGAGAGGAAGAACAGTGAATGAATAAACTATAAAACTGATACCAGAGAGTTGTGTCTCTACATTGTATGTAATTTGTTGATTACTGAAATACAAAGAGATTCAACTTGGTGTGGTGGGTTTTTTCTCAAAAGGGTTTCCCACGTAAATCTGGTGTTCATTTGTCTTTGAGTATCTTCTCTGTTTCTATAAATCTTTCATGTGTGTCTTAATTAGATTGTAATTTGGAAATTAAAAGTACTGTATGCATTCTTCCCTGTGGTTTTGACGTTAGGAAAGTTGCTTCCGCACCATTGCTTTCCTTACAAGTGGTATCGAGCGGCCGGTTGTGTTATCCTTGTGAGTGGGTTGGGTTTTTTGTGTCAATTCTTTTTCAGTGGGAGTTTGATAGAGGTCTGATAATTTAATTCAGATTAAAATGGCGAGCACATCCAGGAAGATAGAAATAGAGAAATTCAATGGTAGCAATTTTGATTGTGAATCGAGATCTTTGGAGTGCTGTGCTGGAACAAAACCTCAAGACATGAAGCAAGAGGATTGGGACCTTGGCAAGATAGAAAATCTAAAGGGATGATAAGGCTCTGTTTGGTAATCTATTCTTCTAAACGATGAAGAAAAGACTACATCTTCTTGTGGAAAAGACCGCATCTATTTATCGGCAAGTCCTTGGTGAACAAATTGTTCTTGAGGAAGAAGTTGCCTCTTTGAAGAAAATGCAAGAGGGAGGATCTATTGCTGATCATTTGAATGCATTCAACATGTTGATTGCATAGTTAACATTTGTTGGTGTAAAGATTGAAGATGAAGATCGTTGTATGCTCTTATTGTGTTCTTTGCCAGATTCTTGGGATCACCTAGTGACGGATATTGGGAGTAATGACATCCACTTTCAAGATGAAGATGTTGTTGCTTCTTTGTTGTCGAAGAGATGAGAAGAAATATTTCTGAGATGGTGAAGGAGGCTTTATCATAGAGGTAGATCGAAAAGAGAAAGGCAAGAAGAAGGACAAAGAGTCCAGATCAAATCAGAAGGGAGATCAAAGTCTCCTGGAAAAGTCAAGGTGAAGTGTTGGAATTGTGGGCAACCTGGTCATGTCGAAAGGATTGCAAGGAGGAGAAAAAGAAGAAGAAGACCTCTTCGGACAATGATTCTTCCTCGAGGATGCGAGATGCCTTCATTGCGGCCTTGGCTACAGCATCCGATAATATCCGGTGATTGATTTTGGAGCATCTTTCCACATGACATCTCATAGATTGGTTCAAAGTATGAAAAAACTATGATGGTGGAAAGGTGTATTTGGCAAGTGATTCATCTTTGGAAATTGTTGGCCGTGGAAGAGTCAGAATTCAATTCCCGATGGAAGAGTGAAGGGAATCAATGATGTGATGCATATACCAGGTTTGGCTCGTAATTTACTTTTTGTAAGTAAGCTGAATGATATTGGAGTGCATGTCACGTTCTCTAGAAATGGCTGCAAGATGACTAGAGGCTCTATGGTGCTAGCAAGGGGTGCTCGAATTGGTACCTTGTATAAGTTGGATGCACAATCTATTCAATGCAATAGTGTCTCCTCAAAGTCACGTAAGCTACTCATGGAGGAAAAAGCGTTTACGTGGTGTAAGGTATCCATGGAGGTTAAATTCTAGCAGAAAAGACTATGCTCTGCATCATAGGCTAGGCCACATTGGTGAGAAAGGTTTAAAGACCTTGAAGAATAAAAACCTGGTTGAGGGGCTTGAAGATTGTAACCTTCGAATTCAAAAGTTTTATGAACATTGTATATATGGTAAACAGCACCGTGTTTCATTTTATTCTAGTACTCACAAATCTTGGTTTTGCTTGATTATATTCATTTTGATGTTTTTGGTCCATGAATGTTCCTTCTCGCTAAATCAAGATACTATGTGTGTTGTTTATTGATGATTATTCAAGAAGAACATTTGATATTTTTTCGAGAAGTCCCGAGAAGTGTTGGACTTTAAGGAATGTAAAACCTTGTTGAAATCGGGTAGGAAAATAAAATGTTTAAGGACAATGGCGTGAGTTTGTTTAGATGAATTCAAAGGTTGTAAAGATCATGGGATTAAAATACATAAAGACTACACCTTACACTCCTAGAAAAATGGAGTTGCTGAAAGGTTCAACAGGATAGTAATGGAAAGAGCACGAAGTATGCTGAGCAGTGCTGGCTTGGAGGAGAAGTTCTGGGCTGAAGCAATCTCTACAACATGTTACTTGGTAAATTGTTCTCCTAACTCTACTCTTGTTGAGAAGACACCTTTGGAAGCATGGTTTGGAAAGAAGCCCTCTCTGAGACATATTCGTGTCTTTGGCTGTGAGGCATATGCATATGTGCCATTTGAAAAAAGATCTAAGTTGGAAAAACAAAGCTGTAAAGTGTATTTTTATTGGCTATAGTGTCGGCATAAAAGGATACAAGCTTTGGAATCCTGAGACTGAGAAGGTTTTGTACAATAGAAGTGTTATCTTTCGTGAGCTGAAGCTTTCTACCTGGATCCACAGTCAAAGAAGAAATAAGAAAACGAAAAGGATGTAGCAAATATTCCTCCGACACCAGATAAAGAGGAATTGAAAAATCAAAATGTACCTAATACTGAGGAAATCTCAAGTAGCTCTGAAAGTTATGAAGAAGACAAAGAACCACTTCAGCCTCAGCCTGTGAGGAGGTCAACTCGTGAAAGAAAGCAACCTGATAGGTATGGGTTTTCTTTGATAGAGTCTACTTGTGCCTATGCTTTAATTTCTAGCACTGATGAACCTAGGACTGTGAAAGAGGCATTTAAAATGTCCGATTCAAACTCTTGGTTGGAAGCCATGAATGAAGAAATGACATCATTAGAAAATAATGATACCTAGAGTTTGGTGCCATTGCCTAAAGGTAAAATTTGTGGGCTGCAAATGGGTATTTAAAAAAAAATTGGTCTGGATGGCAGTGTAGAAAAATATAAAGCAAGGCTGGTTGCAAAAGGTTATTCTGTAGAGGGAATTGATTATGGAGAAATATTTTCTTCATTTAGCTAAGTACGACATCTATTAGATTTCTTTTGTCACTTGCAGCAATATGAATTAGAGATTGAAAGATGGATGTGAACAACGTTTCTTCATGGTGATCTTTGAAATAGAAATTTATATGTCCCAGCCGGAGCACTTTGTGGAAAAGAGTAAAGAAAGACTGGTTTGCAAGTTGAAGAAATCGTATGGGTTAAAACAGTCTCCTAGAATGTGGTACCAAAAGTTTGACACGCTTTGTTTTGTCATTGGGATTTGTAAGATCAAAATCTAATCATTGTGTATAAAAAGTTGAAAGTGATCGTTTCTTATTATTGCTCTCTATGTTGATGACATGTTGTTCATAGGCAATAGTAAGCTAATGATTTCCGATCTTAAGTCTCATGTCGCAAGTTCAAAATGAAAGATCTTGGTGCAGCAAGGTATATTCTAGGAATGGAAATAACCAGGGACAAGAAAAATAGAAAACTTTGGCTAAGTTAGAGTAAGTACATCATGACTGTTCTAGAGAGATTTTGTATGACTGATTGCAAGCAGCTAGTTGTTCCATTTTTGTAGGGAATGAAGCTATCTGTTGAAGACTGTCCAAAATCTCTTACTGAGATGGAGGACATGACCAGTGTGTCATCTACTAGTGCGGTTGGAAGCCTTATGTATGCAATGGTCTGTACAAGGCCAGGCATTGCCCAAGCAGTGGGAGTACTTAGTCAGTTTATGGCTAATCCTAGAAGGACACATTGGGATGCTGTGAAGAGAATGGTTAGATATCTGAAGGGAACTTCAGACTATGCTTTGTGTTACCATGGGAACTTGGTTGAATAACAGAGGACTCTCAATATTCGAGGTTATGTGGATTTTGATTGGGCAGGGGACATTGACAGCAGGAGATCCACCAGTGGATATATTTTCATGATGAATGGTAGTGCAGTGAGTTGGATGAGCAAGCGACAGGCTATAGTCACTTTGTCCACTACAGAGGAAGAATACATGGCAGCTACACATGCCTATAAAGAAGCAATTTGGTTAAAACGTTTGTGTTCTAACAATGGATTTGATGCAGGAAAAATTACTATTTAATGTGACAGTCAGAGTGCTATATGTTTGGTAAAAAATCCTACTTTCCATGCCAGGATGAAACATATAGATGTATAGTATCACTTTGTAGGAGATATGGTGGAGGATGGGAAGGTCTCTTTGGAGAAAGTGGATACTCTAAAGAATGCTGTAGATGCATTGATGAAGCCTGCGAGCACAGACAAGTACAAATGGTGTGATAGTTCGATGGGCCTCTTGGCTCATGAATTTTAGTAGTTTGATTATGCTCTGGAGGTGTCAGTAAGATCTTTGTCAAGTGGGAGATTGTTGGAATAGGTGCCTCAATTCTTATTGGCATGTAACTTCTGAAGGGAAAAGTCGCTGTGACATTATTGATGTCTGGCCGACTAGCTATCCTGAATCCTTTTGAAATGTTCAAGTCACTGAGACAATGCTTTGGTCTTGCCGAATGGACCTATCGCTATGACATGGAGACTCGACAAGATCTCTTGCCAACTATTGTTTCTCTCACCGATGGTTATTCACTTGCAGTTATCGGGGAGACTTGGGCGAAAGGTTTATTATCAGTATGAGTCTTACCGATATGAAATGTCTCGCTGACTGAGGTTGCTATCGGGTGTCTAGCGGATACCGGTGGGAGTCATTGGTGTAACACAAGACTTTAGTATGAATTCTTAGCGACTGAAGAGAGTCTCACCGATAGCATATGGTCATTGGCGAAACACAAAGGTCTTGGGAAGAACTCTTAGCGATTGATGAAGGTCTCGCCGACGGGGTTATTCTTGGTGTCTTCATGGTGACAAAAGACTTCAGTATGAAGTCTTGGTGACTTGGAGAGTCTCGCCGATAGTAAAAGATCTTCGGGATGACATGTTGAACTTGGTGTGATGTCTTGGTGAAAGACGAATGTCTTTCTGACTTTTGGTATGACTTGAGACTTCGGTGTAACCTCTTATCGACAGCGATAAGTCTTGCCGACTGAGATGCTTCAGTATAACATGAAGGCTCGGTGAGAGGTCTTGGCGAAAGATGATTGTCTCACCAAATGGAATACTCACGTCAGCATTACTTGAAGACTTCGGTATGAAGTCTTGGCGAACTGTGGTAGTCTTGCCGATGGCAAGGTAGAGGTCGTTGTGACTTGTGAGCATCAGTATGAGTCTTGCCGATGAGGAAAATCTTGCCAATAGAAATGAAATGGATTTCGGTGGTTTCGGTATGACTTGTGGCATTCGCTATGTCATCTTGCCGACTGTTGGAACTTACATCGATATCGATATGAAGCCTTTGAGCATCGGGGAGACACTTCTTATGTCTAACCGACATGCGAACTCAGTTGAATGTTCCTTTGACCATTTGAATTTCCTATGTGGCGTCTCGTGGACCAATCAGAGGAAGCAAAATTCAAATAGTTGGCGGTTTGATTTTTGCAATAGCTACGACACTGGAGCTAAACTATATGCAAAGAAAAATCTGCAATGGGATGAAAAATTTCTATGATGGGTAATGGTGAATAAGGATAAATAGAGGATAAAAATAAAAATGTGAAAAGATTTAAGTTATCGATTTTGAGTTTGAAAAAATTGGATTGTTGAGAGCATTTCTATAAGAGAGGAAGAACAGTGAATGAAGAAACTGTAAAACTGATACCAGAGAGTTGTGTCTCTGCATTGTATGTAATTTTTTGATTACTGAAATACAAAGAGATTCAACTTGGTGTGGTGGGTTTTTCCCCAAAAGGGTTTCCCAAGTAAATCTGGTGTTCATTTGTCTTTGAGTATCTTCTCTGTTTCTGTAAATCTTTCATGTGTGTCTTAATTAGATTGTAATTTGGAAATTAAAAGTACTGTATGCGTTCTTCCCTATGGTTTTGACGTTAGGAAAGTTGCTTCCGCACCATTGCTTTCCTTACAATCATATGCCCACACCTATGGGACGAGCACTTAAAAATAATTGATTGCCACAACGGGATCAATAAGGGTTCCCCATTGTACCTCTCTCTACGCCTTGGAAAAAATAGTAGTATAATCATCCACAAGTACATCTTGCACCTCTCCAAATTATCAAGCAACACAATTTGGGAGATATCGCTCAATGATGGTGTGCTCTCTTCCATGTATGTAGTAGGTCTATCAAGCAAAATTTGGCTACTACTTATCATCATACCATCATGGATGCTATAGCCACAACCTCCATTTGAACACTTTCATTTCATCAATGACATGCACCAATATGCCAACCCTGTGGGGCCCATGTGTTACAATGTCATCGACACCCTATACCAGAAAACAATGAGCTCATCCTCATGAATATCAGCTAGAACTACCAATGTCCTCAACACTGCAATGTGCTCATATGCCCATATGTGTAGTAAAGTCACACTTGCCTCAATGCTCCTACCCTCTCGGTAGATGACCTTGTGCATATCATGGTACAGGGAGGCGAGAAGGATTGAACCCCAGACATACATAATATCCCTCTGGGTCATACCTTCCCATGCTAAGCCCCATCTAGGATTAAAACCTTTGCCCCATCGGTTTGGAGCAACATCACAAATTAGGGCTATAATGAACAATTTGAAAGTATCTACCTGACCTCGGTAGAAATCCATATCAATCTGGGAACTAATAAGAACAACCTATCTTCTATGAAGAAGAGAGAGACATGCATCTCTCACGACATCTAGATCGTATATAATGCACTCTCCATAGATGGGAAAGCACAATATGTGCCACATGTCCTCAAGTGTGATAGTCGCCTCCCTAATGGGCAAGTGGAAAGATGAGGTCTCGTTATGCCATCTCTCGACCAATGCTGTCATCAAGGTTAGATGGGTCTTGATCTCGGGCATGAAAGCAACGAAGCCTAACCTTAGCCTCCACAGTCACTCTACTTCTAGGTCATTGAAATCTCTAGTCGCTGACAAAATTTCATATTTGTGCTCTCGGGACATTAGCGGTGGAAGATCCTCTTGCACGCATCACGCACACAATGTCAATTTGCCAAAAAAATTGAAAAACTGATCAAAATTTAAGACTTTGCACCCAAAACATCAATAGCATCGCTGATTTTGGGGTGCATCTCTATATCAATTTTAGGGGTGCGTCACCAATTTGGTGACGTGCGTCGCTACACTCAATAGTGAATTGGTATTGGAGGTGAGTCACTTTATTATAAAATCGGGGTGCATCTCCATTTGTTACATGTTTCACCCACACTTTCTAGCATCGCTAAACTTGAAAATCCCATGCATTGCTATATTACCCTAAGGACCCAAAAATCAATTGTGTCGCTAAATCAAAAAATTTGGGTGTGCACCTAAATAGAGGGTGTGTCACTATAAATCAATAGCAATGCTTTCGATGCTTTAAAAGCGTTGCTATATAGTGACGTGCCTATCGACCTAACTTTGATGCCCTATTAAATGCACTTAAAGAGAAAAAATCAAGAGAAGTTTCAAGTCACATACCCAGGGTCTTGTGTCTACATGCCGCTAGTACTCTTGAACTTGGTCAGAAAGATGCAGGGGGAGCACACAATGAGCCATTTCGTCAGGAGGTCAGAGCTCAGAATGCCAAAATCTCAAAGGTTTGAATGCACAAATGAATTGAAAGTGACCCTTTATCATCTATTTAAGCCTAAAAATTAGGGTTTTTTGCCCTAATTTCAACCAAGAACAAGGGGTTTTCACCATTTTCACCAATCTTTCCAAACTGAAGCTTATTTTGCATCATTTTTTGTGTTTTTGGCATGTTTTTTTTCATCCTCGAGCCTTTTCAGACCTTTGAGGCAGTATTTTACATTTGTCGAGAAATCAACCCAAAATTAAAAATTTCTACCTGATTTCTCGAGGGGGTAGGGAACCAGCCTAATCATTTCATTGGGGCAATAGTGGGGCATCTAAAAATTATAATTTTTATTTATTTTTCATTTAAGTAGCATATTTTAATCCAAAGGGCGTCAGTCTTTGAACCAACGTATCAGGTACCTTGCTTCAAGGAGTGGCAAAATGTAGACACTTAAAAATGTCTTGAATGATATCATGCATTTGAATCAGGCATACTAACATCATTTCCTCCTAAAACCCATCCTCTTTTCGCTTAATTGATTAAATTAGCCTAGCTATTTAATTAATTGTATCATTTGCATTTGTTAACCTAATTAATCTAATCGGGTTAATTCACCCCCCTTTTATGCTAACATTTCATCCTATTAAATTCAATAAATCTAATTATTTAATTTAAATCCATAAATCTTCCTATTTAATTAAATAACCCTAAGTTATTTAATTAAATTTCATTTCACTTTCCCCTTTTCATTAAATCACTTTATTTAATGAATATCATCTAATTTTAACATTGTTTTAATTATCAATTACTGATAAATCTAATTTCCTCCCCACTTGCAAGGGAATCTTCCTCCTTTTGCACATTCCTCAAAAAGAGGAATATTCCCAAGGAATATTCCTTTCCCCTTTTGCACATTAAAACTTTGTTTTAATTTGCTAAATATCTATTTTCCTCACCTATGAGAATATTTCAAAGAATATTCTCTTTCCTTACTCATTTGAAAAAAGGGAATATTCCTTTTCTGTAACAAACTTACAAGACTTCTTGTGCAAGCTAACTTATGACTTCTTGTGCAAGTTAAAAGTATGTTTGTTTGGACAAAGGTGAACCCTTGATTAAACCTCATCATTGATTCTCATCCCTTAATGAGAATCCCTGATCCATGCCTCCAACTTCCTCCATCCTTGATCATTGATTAACCTTTTTGGTCTCAACTCTCCAATTCTCATTTTTCCTCCTATAAATAGGTCACTACTTGGAGAAAAATTGATCCATCTTTTTTAGAGCAAACTCATGTTGTTGAAATCACTCACACTCACACTCATATTTAGCATTTATTTAGTATCATTTTAGTTTAATTACTTGCATTAATTAGCTTAGCTTCCATCAATGGCTTCCATGGTAACATAGATGCATTCATGTAGCTTATTTGGTAATTAGGGTTTCAATCTTTTTATGCTTAAAATCCATTTAGATTAGCTTTGCATTCACACATCTTGATCATCTTAGCATAAATCATTTTAAAATAGCTTGCATCATGTTATTTTAGCATTTAAATCATGTTTCATCACACATCTCACAATGGTTTCATCAGTTTTCTTCAATAAAACTGATTGAAACAAGCTCATTTATCCAAGGATTGGGAAAGGGTCACTATTCCACATCAACGTGGTACCACTCCTCCAATATGATAAGTTTCAATGGATTAGAATAGGTGTTTTGAAGCTTTCATAGTTTAACATGCTAAGTTTTTAATGGATTCCTAATTTAATGTTTATTTCAATGATCTCTATTGGGATTAACGTTTAGTGGCATAATTACACTTCGTATCCTCATGGATCAAGTGTAGTCAGCCCATACTAATCTGTCAGTCACAATGACTACCCTATTTCATTTAGTGATGAGGCTAAACATGTTGATTTTTTTAAAAGGTCCTCATATAGAATAGGAGATTTTAACAACTAAAAAAAGTCAGGTTCAACATTATTTTGTTTCACAACTGTTATATTTGTCTATAATATTTGATTTATTCAAGTACCTATTTCATGTAATGATGAAGTCAAACATACTTCTAAAATTAAGAAAGACCCTCATATGAAATAGAATACTTTAACAACTATAAAAAATAAGTTCAACATTCTATTTTTTCTAATAGATATTCTATTTGTCTAGAATATTTGGTTTATTGTAACTTTCATATTTCATCTAGCGACGAGGCTAAGTGTGCTGCCAAGATTAAGAAAGATCCTTGCTTATAGTAGGAGACTTTAACAACTAAAAAAAGGTGAAATTCAACATTCTTCTTTTTTATGACTATTGTACTTGTCTAAAATACTTGATTTATGACAACTATCCTATTTTAGATCTAGTGATGAGGCTAAGCATGATGCCCAAATTAAGAAAGATCCTCATATATAGTAGGAGATTTTAATAACTAAAAAAGGTGAAGTTCAACATTACTTTTGTCTATGGCTATTCTATTTGTCTAGAATATTTCGTTTATTATGACTACCCTATTTCATTTACTGATGAGGCTAAACATGTACAAAATAAAAAAATGGTCCTTGTATATAATAACGTATTTTAACAACTAAAAAACTCAAATTCACAGCTATTTTATTTCTCTATAATATTTGATTTACTAAGAATACCTTTTTCATCTAATGATGAAGCTGAACATACTACCAAAATTAAGAAGGCTCATCACATAAAATAAAATACTTTAACAACTATAAAAAAAGTTTCAATATTGCATTCTAATATAATCTGAAATATGTAGTTTATTATATTTCATCTAGTGACGAGGCTAAACATGCTAAAAAATTAAAAAAATCCTCGTATAAAATATAGAAGATTTTAACAATTAAAAAAAGAGTTCAACATTTGTATGACTTTTCTATTTGTCAATAATATTTGATTTATTAAGAGTATTTAGGTGAGGCTGAATAGATACTGCCAAAATTAATATTTGATTTATTAAGAATACCTAGGTGAGGCTGAATATATACTGCCAAAATTAATATTTGATTTATTAAGAATATCTAGGTGAGGCTGAATACATTCTGCCAAAATTAATATTTCATTTATTAAGAGTATCTAGGTGAGGCTGAATACATGCTGCTAAAATTAAGAAAGATCCCTTTTAACAACTTAAAAAAAAAAAAATTGGGTCATATATGAGTGAATAGTATAGACTTATGATTCTTCTCTATCAAATAATAAAAACGAATTTGTGAATGATAGGGAAGTTAGACCATATGCACACCTCCAACAGTTCTTTGTATTTCTTTAATAAATTTCTATTTTTCCCAACAAAAAACTTATCTTTACATCTTTTTAAGACGCTGAAGATTATAAAGAGCTTCATTCATCTTCATCATTTCATGTGGCCTCTAGCAAGATGGAGTTTGGTTTTCAACACTACTTTCTCATTCTAACCACTACTATACTCGCTTCAGTAGTCTTGGCAGCCATAGCCAAGACTTTAAACAATGGCAAAGGCAAAAAACTTCCTCCTGGAAGTCTTGGCCTGCCTCTGATAGGCGAGACCATTGAGTTCCTGCGGGCATAGAAACCACACAAATTCAACCAGTGGATGGACAAGAAAGCTGCAAAATATGGGCCAGTCTTCAAAACTTCTTTACTGGGCTGCCCCACTGTGGTATTCACAGGGCAGGCAGGCAACAAATTTCTGTTCCAGAGCGATGACAGTGCAGTGATCAACAAGCAGCCCATCACGGTGACCAGAATAATTGGCGAGAATAATCTTCTAGAACTTTCTGGAGAAGATCACAGGCGCATGAGAGGCGCCATTATGCAGTTCTTGAAGCCCGAGGCCTTGCAGAAGTTTGTGGGTAGAATGGAGTCAGTTATTCTTCGCCATTTTGCCCAGTGCTGGGAAGGAAAAGAGACCATGCAGCTCTGTCCTTTGATGAAAAACCTTGCTTTTGAAGTTGCCACAGATCTGCTCTTCGGACTGAAGGAGAGTGAGGAGAGGGAAATACTTCACAAAGAATTTAGTAAGGCAGAGAATGGGGGGTGGTCTATTCCTTTGGATCTTCCCGGGACGAACTTTCGTAGGGGGTGCTCGCTCTCGTATATGCAAGCGCTTGTCTCGTTTGTTGGAGGTGAGGAGGAGGGAGTTGGAACGAGGCCTGGCTTCCCCAGGCCAAGACTTGATGACTTGCTTGCTGAGTATGAGAGATGAGAATGATAAGGCTCTCACAGAGGAGGTAATCATAGATAACATGATTCTGGTCTTGTTTGCCGGCCATGACTCTACTTATGTTCTCCTAACTCATGTTATCAGAGCCTTGGCCATGCATCCACAAGTTTACCAAAACGTACTTAAAGGTGGGTTGTTTTTTACGTGGTTTTCCATGTGTTGGATGTTTATGAGGAAATATTTCTTGTATTAGTAGTTGCTATCTAAGCTAAAGGTGGGTGTCTCTTTTTACTTGGTTTTTATGTTTGTTGTTTATGTCTTGGATGTTTATATGAGGAACTATTTCTTGTATAAATAATTGGTGTCTTGATTGTTACATTAATTGTTCAATCTTTCCCTTCTTTTATAAGTATGTCATCATACTCTATATAATTTAGTTATTCATCTTTTTACTAGAGTGTGAATTATTTGTATAGGTTCTAAGCTTTTGCATTTATATATTATGTTTTATCAAGTATGATGTTTTAGATGCATTTATAAAAATATTTTTGTTGTTGTATTTTAGAACATATGGAGGTTCGACATGGAAAACAATTGAATGATCCTCTCACATGGCAAGAGATTCAACAGATGAAGTATACATGGAAGGTTGCTCAAGAAACTATGCGGTTAACTCCTCCGGTGTTTGGTGGATTGAAAAAAGCAATAAAAGATATTGAATATAAAGGATATATAATTCCCAAAGGGTGGCAGGTATGTCACATGCTTATCTACTTATTTTGATGCCATCCAAAGTGAAATAGAAATAGAGAAAATTAAGCAATGCTTATTTTGAATTACTAGATGTAAAGGACATTATGAGACTATTAAATATTATAATTCTAATCTATTTTTTTTAAATGCACAGTTATGTTGGGAGACTACATATTGGAACGAGGAGGTTTCTAAGGAACCAATTTTTTTTGATCCATCTCATTTTGATGATCAAGTTCCACCTTATAATTTTGTACTATTTGGAGGTGGAATTCGGATTTGTCTAGGATCTGATTTTACAAAGATGGAGGCCATAATAGTTATACACCATGCAATAACCAAATACAATTGGTCTTTGATTTAATTCCAAATGAAAAAAATATTTGTGACCCTATGCCCACTCCTAATATGGGATCACTAATCAAAATCCAAGCCAAGAACAATTAATTATGTATTGAGCACTTAGTTAAGAAAAATGTTTGAAGTCCAAAAAATTTTAGAGTTGAATAACTAAAGATAGCTTTTTTAGTTATTATAAATGGGATCAATGTGTTGGATGTTTACTTCAGAGTTGGGCCCCACATAAATAGTTGATACATCAAGCATCATATGCTAGTTGTTTGACAAGTATTAGACATTTAAATAGTTATATAAAATATATTTTCAAAAGTTAAAAAATAAATGTTCCATGTGGTGAATAGTCTATCCATTATACATTAAATGTACCAAAATTGATTATAGCTAAAATTGATGAAAAGTGAAAAAGAATGGTGAATTCTTTGTCCTAGCAAATTACATAACTACATGGCATGGTATATGCTCTTGGTCTCAATAGTTTGTACATGACTTAATAGAATTTTTTGATCATTTTGATTATATATTATAACCTTTTATGTTCTCTATAATGAAATGTATATGAAATTTCTAAACATGCTTATTAGGGCTAGATCATTATATGCCTGCCTAAAAAAATTAAGAAATTTCATTTTGTGTTCTTTGCATTTTGTCATGTTCCCTTGTTCAACATGTCACAAAAGTAAATTTTATGTAGTTAAAATATTATAATTTTGATGCTAATCAAAGTAAAGTTAACCAAAAGTTACTTAAGTTTATACGCATAGTGATAACAAAATCAATTAACACATCCCAATTGAAAACACATGGTCAAATTTTTTACATGAAAGTATAGAATGTTATGTATGCCTAACATTATCATGAGCATAGAAAACATTGGTCACATGTTTAGGCAATTGTCTAATCAATGCATTAGTTTAAACCAGGATGATAGTGAAATTAGTTAACACATTCTAGTAACTAAATATAAGATTCTTGTTTACGTGAGAATGTAGAATTTTATGTATGCCCAACATTAGCATGAGCATATAAATCATTGATCACGTTTGTTGGACATAGTATAATCAATGCACTAGTTTAAATTAGGATGACACATATCTATTTCCAACTCTAGCGTTATCATTTTAGTAAATAGCTAAGAGTGTTGGGTATTATTGTTCATAAATAGAATGTCTTGGATTTGAGACAAAGGACCAAACAAATAAAAGTTGAGGTCAAATTAAATTTTTAATTTTAATAGTATCAATACTAACAATTTCACCCTATGGTTTAATAGGCATGTTGATAGTTACATTAAGAATACCTACACATTACAAGAAAAATATTATGAATTTCTTATATCTTCAAAGCAAATCAATTTTCTTGGCAGCTATATATTAACTTTGATTCAAAATACATAGAGATAAATTGATAATCCTCTTATAAGAAGCAAGGAAGACCTATCTTTATACTGAACAAAATAGATCAATTTTTTCCCATTTTCTTGACAAGTAATCAAACTATATCAACGAAATTGAAGATACAAACAAAATTCCCAAAAAATAATGTTCTACTCCCCTTTCATAAATATTTACTAGATTTCAAAAAAATGACTGGAATAGGCCTTCAGGAGAATTAATTTAGCCAATAGGCTTCTTATTGTGGACTTGCCAGTCCACAAGAGCCCAACATACCTATCTCACGCCCACAAAACCATTTACTAATACCGGTAAACCATGTTTATATCCATCGTTGTCATGTTGTTCAAGATGTTTTGGTATTTAATATGAAATATCCTGCGAGATCTTTTGCTATTTAACATGAAATCTTCTGACATAAATGCCTTGCTTACTATGGTGTCGATGATATTTAGTAATAATGATAAAATCTAATCTAGTGTAGGATTTTAGCTTCAAAGATAGCGCACATGATAATAGTTTTTCTCCGACTTAATCTCTGCAAAACCCAATTTTCTATCAATCATCCACTACATATACATTTTGTGATTGTCTACTGGGGGATATACAGGTGGGTTACGATGCTCCTCAGGTTGGAGTTTATAGCGGGGTCAGTGAGTGGGAGCCGGAGGGGGAGCGTATGGTCATATGGGTGCCTATGGGGGCCCTCTTGTTTATGGGGGTCCCGCCCCTCCTAGTTCAGGTGGATTTATAGAAACATACCAGAATTCCCAACCATCCTATCTAAATCAAAGTCAACACCAACAATCAGGGCCACCCACAAATAGGGTTCCCAGTGGAGGAATGTATCCCAACGCTGCTCAACCATTTCATCTAGCGTAGGTGGGGCTTATAATTTCTTCCTTGCAACATCCTTTGAAATAAGCGATTCAATAATTTTTTCTTCATTTATCATTCTAGATGTAATTTGGGCATCACTTATTATTTGGTCTGAATTAGTTTCCCACACTGCATATCGCTTCTGAATCCTATCATTTTTCATAATATTCAAAATCCTTGTTTTACAAGCATGTTTATGTGGTTGTGTTCTCTATGATCTTATATCTTATGCATTGTATTGCAATTACCATAATATAGTGTGTTTTTTATTTCTTGCTGAAATGTTTAGCTCGACAACATGAATCTTTTACACTTTGACTTGAGATTCTAGTGTACTTTCTAGATTGGAGAATTACGACACACATCTCTGTTTGTTATTTGGCCTTGATGAATTTTAAGAAAACACTGTAATGTGAATGATACATACAAACTGCTTATCCCTCATGAATCCTATCATTTATCATCATATCCTGCACCCCTGTTCCTCTGTTTTACATGTATGTTTCGGTGACTGTAGTTTTCAATAATCTTATGTTTTATGTGTTATAATGCATTTACTATAATATCATGTGTACTGAATATGTACTGAATTATTTAGCTCTACAACATGAGTCCTGTGAATTTCAATTATAGATTCTTGTGTGTTTTCTATACTCGACAACTGCTACCAATAATTTTGTTTGTTTGAGCAAGTATAGATTCTGATATGTTTTTTTAGATTGGAGAATTGCTACCCACAATTTTGTTTGTTTGAAAAACTGTAGGAATGAGCTTCTATCTTGGAAGCGATATGAATGTTCATGATTGATATGTTTCAAGTGTTTGAAGGATACACGATTAAGATTGACTTGTGTTGTTGCCTTCAATGATTTTTCAACTTGTAGCGATTCTTGTTCTCCATGGATTTGTTTCCCTTTGTGAAACTTTCCATCTCGGTGCCTTCATGTTGTCTTATTCTCCACATGCAGTCAACAGAAGCTTTAAACTCTACTTCATATTTAAGAATGATGTGCCTTGAGATTCTTTGTTTGGTAAACTTTTAGCATTTATGGTAACAAGTGCAAATTTTCTAGACAAGAAATATAGAATTAGAGGATACATGTGTGATCATGATTACCAACCATTCAAATGACTTCTGTTTATGTGCTCATTGAGATTTTATTTTATTTTTTTTATATTTGTTGAAACTTTAAAATACGGTTCATACATTTACTAATATGCATGTTATTATAGCATACTTTTAATGCTTAATAAACTTGTTCTACCAATTTCAGGTTTGCTATTTTTTTGGGTCAGTGGAGTATATTACTGAGCCCAAGTATTGAAACTATCATGTTCATTTATATATATGAGATTGAGACAGATCCTGTAGGATAAGCAAATTGTATTTGTCATAAGCTTCAATGTCATGGGTTCATAGGTAGTTGCTTTTTATAACAACTATGCATAGATTCACCTGATGGACAAAATTTGCAACATTTTCCCTCCAATGCCCCCATCGTGCTAAATTCCCAGTACAACCCACAAAAGCCCTACGGAATTGATGCCCATCACACTCATCATCTTCATGGTTAGTTAGTCATTCCTTTTTTGCAAAGTGTCATGTTGTTAGCAGTAAAAAATTGGCCTATTAACAACACTGTCTTCTTCTTTTTTAGAGTTGCATACTGTTAATAAAAAGCAATATCCTGCCCCTTTGTAAAACACTATTTATTGTGCTTGAAAAAAGTATTGTGGTTGCCTTTAAAGGGACTATCATTGTACTTTACATGACTCATGGCTATGACCTCTGAGTGTCATCATGAATGTCTTTGTATCTCTGCATAGTCATCTAAATATCTGTAAATTCTCATTGATTCCTGTACATTTCCAACTGCCCTTCTTTACTATCCATGCATGGACTCTAAGGCCATTGAATTCATTGGCTGAGTCATCATCAATACATTATTACAGGTCTCTAAACCCACAACTATATTTATCTCTTCACTTAATCACTAACCTCTGTAGTATCATCCTTATCAAGAGTCATGGATTTAGTGTTCTCTGACATTCTTTGCTATATGACCTCTGTCATGTCTCCAATTTGTTACTATGCTTTGATTGCCATGCAACAAAAGTCATGATTATAAATTTGTCACTCTTCTAGCCCTTTAGCCCTAGAATGACTACCTTATAGCTCTCTTGACCTTATCTTACTAGGATTTTCAGCCATTGGTACACTCTCCAAGATTCTCTAATGATTGCTCTGAAAAATACATCTTTAAGTGCCTTTCAATGTGAAGTAGGAACAACTGTACAACTAGCAAGACTGATGTCCTATCATGAATGCCCCCTTATACTAAAATATGATGTGAGATTATAACACTATCCATGGTAGATTGTTGTGTGGAGTTGTTGAAGAGAGTCATTACTCTCTCAATATGATTGAAATATCTTTCCTTCAAAAGACTTCCATTCACTCTTCATGTCCATTTCATCATTCTTCATGTTGCTGGTTTTGTCACTTACAAGTATCCAACTTGTTGCTTACAGCCATTTCCCATGAAAGCATTCACTTGTCCAATGTCCTTTGAACTAGTTATACATTGTCATGACTGTCACCATGTAACTATCCTATGCACTTGGAAAAGACGGTCCTCTCTTGTTCACTTCCCTATCAATTTTGATGAAGGCATATTTATCTTGACTTTGGTAACACTCATATCCACAGAGTTCAATACCATAGATGACACACAAGTTTCCACTTTAACATTGGCCTCAAAAATGCCCTTTTCTTGGATTGCACTTCCCTAATCTATGGTTGTGCAATTGCTCCATAATACTATCCTTTCCCTTGACTGTAATCTCTCCTCTATCATGTCACAATATGCTTTTGATTGCCCTTAGCTTTGTCTTGTATGACATGACTGTCTTATATGACATGGATGCCCTCTCTTGGTGATTGTCATTATTTATCTTGATGTTGTAGACCATCATTGTGTGTTCCTTTATGAATAAGTGACCAATTCACCGCCAACAATTCACCATTGGAAAATTCATTGCCAACAATTCACCACAGGAAAATTCACCGCCATGACAAATTCACCTCAAGGAAAATTCATCACCATCAATTCACAGCCACAGAAAATTAATTGCAAACTTTTAATGCGATGAATTTTCGCGAGGGTGAATTGCTGGTGGTGAATTTTCCTTGAGGTGAATTTGTCATGGCGGTGAATTTCATTTATGCTTTTCCTTTTATTTTCTATCGGCGTCTCCCTTGAACCTCCTATAGGTGCAAGTGCTAGTATTTTAATTTATCATTATCATTTATTACACTGAGAGGTGTACTATTGCTGCAACATTTTATCCCTGTACATAAAAAATGTTTGATGTCACACCAACTAGCAAATAAAATGAATACACAACATTTAAAGTTTCTACCTAACGATATGGGAAATAAAGGAATTCCTCAATAAGCACAATTAACCGTTGAAGAAAGATGGGATAAGATTCATGCAAGTAAAAAAAAAAAAACTTTTTACCAATGTATCATGGCCTATTGCTATGTAGATTAATTTTATAATAATTGAATAGAATTGTTAAAATATATAAGCATTTCGATTCCAGCATTTACACGTATTATTGAAAAAACATGAGTGTTCTTTTTTGTTGAGAATTAAGGAGCAGATAAAACATATCTAACGGCAAGATGAATAAACAGAAATAAACATACAGAAAAAAAAACATAACACAAGTTTTAACGTGGTTCACCATAAATGGCTACATCCACCAAGAAAGCAGAGAACAACTCTTATTAATCTCCAATGATCCAATTCAATACATGAACTATACACATATACTTATACATTCATATTTAGCTATGAACTGAAGAGTTGGGAGGAGATGAAAGGTCGAATGACCGTTGGGCTTCACATCCCAACAATCTCCCCCATGAATTCCAACCGTACAGCTATGCATTGCATGACATCCCCTGCATTTCCCCTGTGAACTCAGAGTACAACCAGGCCCATTGAAGATTTGAGTTTTTCCAACAACTGCTCACGAACACAGCGAATCAATCTTCTCCATGCCAAATCAGAGTTGAAAATTTGCTGCAACTAGACCATCTGGTCTTGTGCCATCAACAACTCCCTTTACAAAAACTTTTGTTCTTCATGTGTCTCAGACCTGTTAGTAGTGCTCCAGTCCTGCCATATATACCAAATTCCAGTTGTATCTGTAAGATTTTCCAAGGGCTTCACCTCCCCCGTAGTCGTCACCACCGGCAAAGCTTCCTTTCCCAGTGAAGGAAAATGGTTCATGAGTTTTAACGTCTCCTTTTGCCCAAAACTGTGTAACTGTTCTTCCAACTCAGATTGAATAAATTGAAAAACCATAGTAACAGGGTTATTGGAAAGCTCATTCTTGTTGACACCTTCAATACATGCCAATGCTGCTTGACGAGTTGCATAATTAATAAAACCAAATTCTTTATTCCTGGCAGAAGGCATATTACGTGCTAGTTCTACATTCTCAATTTCACCATACCTTTTAAATTTCTCCTTAACATGCTGCTCATCCCAAGTGGCCCACAAAATAGACTTAATCAGAGCCATAATTTCTTCATCTGTCTCGGAACCAAACTTGGAAAACACTACCTTTACTTCATTCACTGGATCAACCATCAAAGTTAAGTCATGCATGGTAAGCCCTGCATCAAACAGAATCGACGATATAAACCGAAAGGTCATTTCCAAATCATGCAATGCAGGCTTCACCAACTCCCATCCTTCCTTCGCAATCATCTCACACATCACCGCCAAAATATCTCTCGTCACCAGGGGTCCGGAGTCGAAGGTGCTGCCACGTGGAGGTAGCGAGTTCAGGATGGGCGCTAGCAAGTGCACCACCGTGGCTTGGACAATGGCGTTCATCCATGACATGGCCTCGTCAACTCTCACATACCCTATATTTTCGTAATTATGCTGTAGAGAACCTTGAGTGAAATCAAAATGAATACTCTTTGAGGCATTTTTCAAACTGGCTTTTCCAAAACCCTGGAAATAATCTGTCTTGAGGGAAAACAAATTTATTTTCTTGCGAGGAACCTTGTCTTTTTCTGCCATTTCATGTGACACATACTGCACCCGTCACAACTCTGTCTTGTTTCTAAGCCCGTATTTTCCCACGAGCTTCAGCTCCGCGTCCGACTCTGCCGCATCCATATCATGAACCACATGCAGAAACTCTACCGCCACAAAGGTCTTCTCCTCAATGGGACACTTGCAGACCAAACTTGGAGCGCTCATTATTTTTCTTTCAAATTCTTTGAATTTCTCAAAGGGTATGTCGGGATCATGATGGGCAAAAAAGTGGCAATATGATGGGTATGTGGTGGCGACTATTTTCTTGCAAAATTGATGAAACAAAAGGGTTTATATTCTCGACTTTCCATTGATATAAATTATGCTTTACTTTGAATTTAATATGTAATTATTATTCATTTTCTATTCAAATTATGACTAAAGTCTTGATTGATAAACTGATTGAAAAACATCTATAGCTTTCAAACGTATCACATTTTTTGAATCCAAAACATGTGTCACATTATATGCTTTGCATACTATAGGATTAAAAAAGAAAAATTGAATTACATGAAGTTTTGACCAAGTTAAGGTGGTCAGACAGACGAGTTTTTTATATTTTTTAAAAGTTGTAATAAAAAATTCATAATTAATATTTACTTGGAAAAAATTACAAAAAAATATGCATCACATCAGGGCATGAGTCCTCTACTTATATGAAAAATATTATAAAAAATATTATCATTTTATTGGTTAGGGTGGTTGAATGGACACCTACTTCTTATTTTTTCCTAAAATTTAAGTACCATTGCATTGAAATTTCAAATTTTCACCAAATAGATTTTTATTTTTAAACAAACCTAGTACTTTAGAAACTACATTGAATTTTCTACTGATTCTATTCTTACATATTTTTAAATAATATAGATAACTTATTCAAATTTTTACATCAAGTTGCTTAACTCGATTTTTCTAAATTTTTGCCACTTAAGGGCCTTTTTTTTCCATGATGATCCTGCACATACCCAAACACGTCCACCTCTTCATCTTCTTTGAGTTCTCTCTCAACTTCACCATCTGAACCTTTCCTGCAACTGCCCGCCTGTAGGGCTTTCTTCTTGGAGTCCTCCAAATCGGCCACCATTGCACTCTCAGCCTCTTTGGCTTCACCTGCATGCAATTTTGCTTCAATAAATGGCATATCTTCATCAATTGGAGTGACTTCTGCAACAAATTGTGCAACCAAGGGAGTTTCATCTATTGCCATCAACGAAATTCCACATTCAACAACAGTAACAACTGTTTCTTCATGAGGCACTACTTGTGCTTTTAACTTTTTCCTTGTGGAATTGTGATCATAATTTCTCACCTTACATTTCATGGAATTCCTCACTTCTTCTCGCTCCTCTGGAAGATCAAACGTGACCCTCTTCTTACCTTTCGTTGATTTCAACTTCGGAGATTGATTCATTTTATGCGAATTCTCAACACCTTGCTTGCCCATGTGACCAAGCCTCTTGAACCAAGGCTCCATGTCACTATCCACCATTGCCTTCGTAGCTCCCACCTCATTGTGACTCTCTAGCACATATAAACTGTTTAATTTGCTACCTTCTGCAATCACTCGAGCTCCTTTTGTCACCTTCCATCTACTTAGTCCAAAAGTGACTCCACATCCTTGAGAATTCAATTGCCCAACTAAAATTGAATTATGTTTCAATTGAGGGACATACCTAACATCCCTTAACAACCAAATTTTTCCATTTGTTAGTTTCAACAAAACATCTCCTATGCCAACAATATCAAGAGATTTATTATCTGCAAGAAGGACCTTACCAAAAACACCGCTTTGAAAGGTTTTGAAAAATTCCCTACATGAAGTAATATGAAATGAAGCTCCCGTATCTAGCACCCAAGCATTTGTTTCAATTTCATCTTTTGCTAACAGAAGTACACTATCTTCCATATCTACTCCTTGGCTCTACCTGAGCTCTGATACCAATTGTTGAGAATTAAGGAGCAGATAAAACATATCTAACAACAAGATGAATAAACAGAAATAAACACATAGAAAAATAGCATAACACAAGTTTTAACGTGGTTCACCATAAATGGCTACATCCACCAAGAAAGCAGAGAACAACTCTTATTAATCTCCAATGATCCAATTCAATACATGAACTATACATATATACTTATACATTCATATTCAGCTATGAACTGAAGAGTTGGGAGGAGATGAAAGGTCGAATGATCATTGGGCTTCACATCCTAACAGTTTTGATCTATGTTAAAATACTAATATCAATAATAATAGTAATCTAAATAATTTAATAAAAAAATAATTTAATAATATTATAATAAAAAATAATATAACATACGAAATAGTTGTCATTATTACCATCAAAAATTGTGCGAAGGGTTCTTTGGGTCTTAAAAACTGCATTTTATCATTCATTTTCAATAGTCTCTTTCAAGAAGCTTCTGTGAGTAGCTAATTTTGAATTGAGCAACGAGTGAAGACATAGTGGAAACATGGCTCTCCACCCCTGGAATTTATGAATTAATTGCCCAGTTTAATTTTGGGAAAGGTTGTTCGAAGATAGTCTTTCTCAACAGGATTTAAGCCTCATTTTTTAGATGGATTGTATGCATGAGGAGGATGCAGTTCGGTTGGTGCAACGAATGGAGATCATCTGTGAAAGAGCTCAACGCTTACTATTCCCTTCTTAGGTGCTCTCAATATTCTTATCAAATGTTATGGATTTACTTCAATCATTGAGAGAATTAGAGTTAATTGTAGCAAAATTTGTAAACCCTCAGTTCTTTGATAAGAATGATTTGATGTCTCTTGTGCAAAAATATATTTTTTTCACTGGGGAGGGATACATTGGAGGTTTATTCCCTCATGAATATGTAAAATAAAAATCTGGGTTTGAAGAAATATTTGAAGCTATTAGATTGGGTCTTCAGTTTCGAAAAGATTATGTTCTGATATCTGCTCTAAAGAAGAATGACAAGAGAATCTGTGTGTCTTTGGAGTTTGAAATTAAAGAAAAGTTCTATGCCATTTATTTCCTTCAGGATCATGTGCAAAAATTTCCCTTAAGCCGATTTTATGTCAAAAACCAACCATTGCAAATTGAAACTGAAGCTCAAGTGCTCAGAGAATCTCATGATTTCCCATGTGCGGAGCGTACCAACTCTCTGCGATAGGGTTTCAAGGCAACTAGCCGAGTAGAAGTTGTGGCTCAAATAGTAGATGAGGAGGTTCCTTTTGTTGGTTATGACTTTTTTTCAAGGGAGATGCCTCTTCCCAATAAAACCGAGCAGTAGGATGAGCAACTTGCGGTGCAGGACTAGAATTCAACCTGTGTAGAGCGAATGGAGGAGTAGATAAAAATCTGGGCAGTTAAAATGATTTGATTTAGTTTTTTGGTAGAGGCTTTGCATGCACATGTTTGAAAATTATGCCTCATTTTATATCAATCAAGCATTGGGTCTTCAAATAGGTTAAGGTGGCGGTACTGTAGTTAGTCTTTTTTGAAAATCAGATAATCGATCCCCTACATGTGGGATAATTTTGTAATTAACTGTAATAATTCGAATCAAACTTTTGTATCGATTGGGCTATAACCGGAGGTTTTCTTCTTGGTTCTTTCCTGTCGGTATGCCCTCTGAACAAGGCTTATGTATATATTTTTTATATATATTAATATATTATTGTGGTGTACACACTTTTGTCAAAAAAAAAATATAACAATTTGAATATTAATAATATAATATAATACTAAAATGATAATAATAATAGAATATTTTAAATATTAATAATACAATATTAATATTAATCATAATATATAAATGCAATGTTAGTGATATGAATTATTTATCTCTTGGTGTAATTATTCTGGGCGTAATTATTCACAAGCGTGTTAAATACGGCTGCAAAACTACAAGTTGTCAGAGGATGGAATAAGGCGGTGAAGTAGGTAATAATCCCACTTGGTATTAATTTAGTTGTCTGTCTCGTGTCATGATTATTTCGTGAAATATGGAAACTCCCTTATCACCACCAAACCACCAAATGAACGATTGATCACCGCCTTGGTTCCATATAAGAATTTGATACATTTTCCTACTTGTCTGTCATCACATTATAATTGTTCATCATTCGAATACTTGTTTGGCAAGGAGAACTCACTCTCTTCAGCTACAGTCTGGTATTCTTTTTTCATTTCCGCAAGAATTCATGCACTGGTGAAATTAGTTATGATGTATAATTGAATACGGTCTATTGTTGTTTACAGGTGTAGAATTTTCTGGCAGATGATATTTATAGAGGTATTTATCGTTGAAGTTTCTCATATTAATACAATTTCAAATTTATGTTAATGTGGCATGTTTACATTTACGTTTTAAAACATTTCTCTTAGATCCTTTTCAATTCATAGAATAGTAATTACATAAATTGATATTTATTAACTACAAACCAGATTAATACTAAGTATTAAAGTCATAAAAATATGAAGAAATCTATGGTTTGTTTCTTTACTAATTCATAGAATAATAATTACATGAATTTTTAGTTAGTATATAAGTTATTTAGATATCTCATTATTCATTCTTTATTTCTTAGAAAATTTCCCCAGACTTATAATGTGTACAATTTTGACAATTTTGATAAAAACCATAAAATTTTGTATTAATGTGCATTTAAATCTGACAATTTTTTAATATTTTACACTGATTGACCAATATAAATTAATTTAAACTCCTGTGAAATTCTTTGTTTATGAGATGTTCGGCATATGTTCTATATCTTTGGATGGATTAAATATCTCTCAGCATAATATAGATATATTATGCAATAAAATAAGTACACTAGTAAATACTCACTAATAGTTATAAATATACGTTCAAAAACGTCAATTCCCATAATAGATAACCATATTTTTGACAGGAAATTTATAAGTTTTTTTGTTTACCCGTCAATTGTGTTGAAACATAGAGGAACCCAAATCTCACCTGTCTATTTCCTTCTTCGTATTTCACAGTCAATGTTATGATCAATGACGGAAGCCTACAAAAAGACAGGAAGTGACCATAATAACAATGTTAGGTTTGTTTATTACATATAACAATTTAAAAATATTTAAAAATAGTTTCTTTAATACTTACAAATCTTAAGTGATTATAGTAATAAATTTTAGATAGTTTAAGATAAGTTTCTTTAATGAGTAATAATATTAAGTGATTATAAGGTAGGTTTACCATAGACATTTTAAATTAGTACTTTTTAATATATAAGAATTTAAAAAATAAGAATGTAATATATATATATAGATAGAGAGAGAGTGTGTGTAAAGTTATGTGAAGGGTGTGATGTTTCTTTCATGTATAATTGTAATAGAGCCCATTTGACATTGATTATTTAAGTTGTTTAACTTCCAAGTGATTAGGAATCCTCTTTGAAATTAACCTAAAAATAAATTCAACTTATTTTATTTAAAAATCGATTATATGATTTATCAAAAATTTAAAATAATATTAATTATTTTAATTTTTTAAGTTTATAGGATGATTAAAAATTAACGTGTTGATCAATTTAAAAAATATTGTGTTTGTTTAGAACTTTTAATTATGTCAATTATTTGGTCAAAATTGATTAAAAAATGATATTCTTTTTTAAAACTACTTGGGGACTTGATTCTACACAAGTAGATATGTAGACATGTTGTTGGGGCATTGTGGTCTAATGAAATCACCTATGCAAACCTATATGATTTTGTGTACAATGTTAGATAAATAAAAAAACAAATGTTAAGAAAAATATAGTAGAATGTGAAATTATTAGGTTGGTTGAAGTTTAATTTTGATATTTTCTCAATGGGCAACTTGAGTAAAGCTACCTCAATAGGTATCCTTCATGATGACGAAAGAAACTTGGTTGAAGGGTTTGCTAAGTGTATAGGTATAAAAACCAACAATGAATCTGAGGTAGTAGCTCTCTAGTGGGAATGAAATAGGTTCTTCAATATGGTATAAAATATGTTGATATTGAGAGAGACTCTAAGATCATCCTTGATTTGGTGAAGAGTATTGAGAATCCCCCTTGGAAGTTGAGCAATTATATTGAAGACATAGGGTATTCCTTAAAATATTTTAAAAACTATATAGCATCAATCATATATTGTGAGGGGGATAAGGATTTTGTTCAATTGGCTAACTTAGACATCAAAGAGAAAAATAAGGTGTATTGGCATGATATTAAATATCTTACTATACCTATGGGTATTATTTTTAATAATGAATTTAATTGATAGGTGTAATAATTATTCGAGCATGACCATTGTTGATGACGATGTCACTCACAACAACAGTGGAGATAAAATCCTCACAGGAAAACTGCAAAGAATCTATCTTTACTTGAAAGAATGAACCAAGGCAACCTAAGGTGTCCATGTAATAGGAAAAGGTTGACTTAGCTTAATCCCAAGGCTTTGGTAGTCAAGTCTTGACCATACTAGGTTCACTCCAAGGTATGATGTGATATTGTTGTTAATCTCAAAGGGACTATGGTTAATTTCTAGTTTCATTAAGAATCATACGCATTAGATACAAGATTTTCAGTTCGATCATAAAATAATCTCATGAAATCAAAAGATTTGCAATAATATTTCATGAACATCAAACAATTTTGCTATCACTTAAGTAGATTTAGCTTTAAGCATTCAACAATTTCATAGAAAACGAAAGATTTTCAATAAATTTCCATTCATTCATCTATTTTTTGGAACATTTTCAAGAATTTAAACATCTATTCTAAAATAAAGAATAAAATTATTGAAAAATAAAATTTCTCCTAGTTATTCTCCATGCATGCCCCAAGATTTAATCAAATCAAAGAAAACCACTTTATACTTCACCAAATTGCTTCATGTAACTAGGTATAAAAAGATGTGAGTTTTTAAAGAAGGGGATTTTGTTTGGACATCGAGTAGGTTTTGTATGCACCCTTAAATGACACTGTTGGTGTTTTTTCCAGCATTACTTTAAATTCCTCTAAAGGGTAGCCAACCCTTATGCTCAAGAAACTTCAAAGCAAGTGGCCAACGAACGAGCAAAGAATTTTGAGACCTTCACTCCTACACTTCAAGCTCTATGGGACCCAAGAGGGTGTTCCTTACTATGTTTAGATGATATTTGTCTAATTGAGAACACCTTTTATACACAAATTAATTCCTATTAATTGCAAATAAACAAAATTTACTGAAGATACCTTTGAGTAAATTATTATCTATCTGCTACAAACATGGGAGCACTTCATATTCATACTTCATAATTGAAAGATTCTTAAATGAATGTTGTTCTCATTGCAAATCCATAGCTAGGCATTCCAATAGCTCATTTACAAGTGCAATATTTACTTAACAAATAGACCAGTGCTTCATCAATTGGGATAATAGAGTCAAATATACAATAACTAGTAATATGTAAGCTATTTAATTCAGAAATTGGTGGACTATTTCCATAGTGCTTTGCGATATGAAAACTCACAATTCTTGAAACATGACTCCTTGCAAAATCCTATGCAATTCTTACAAATCTATGACCCTATTTAAAAATTTAATCAAATCTTTGAGTTAAAGCAAAAACAGAGCCATACATTCAATCGAACAACTAAAGATAAATGAGAACACCATCGATATTTTTATTTATAACTTGCAAAAAGGTACATAGGAGATTATTTGTTTTAGAACTAAGATTTGTTTTATTATATGTAGCTTCTATAAAACTAATTTAAGACCATTACATACAAGACTCATACCCAAGACAATAGACCGTTCTATTCATTCATATTTTCTACAATATGCCTCTGAGCTTAGCTTCTACCTAGACTATTTTTAGACTCAAAATTTGAACCCCTTGCAATGAGCCTTGAAATCCCTTTTATAGATAAAGGGAGCAACAAACATCTGAATCAAATGCAATTACATTTCAAATGCATTTCATTTCAAAATAAATTTCAACTCCATCTTAGATATTCCCCGAATAGTTTCTTGTAATCATTTGCCAAGTAGGGGAAACAAAATTTGGACCATTTGCACAAGAAGAACCGGTCAATGCCACCAAAATCACCATTAGCTTTCAACGAACCTTTACATTCCATACCCATGTCAAACTAAAAGGCTCTTCATGACACCAACCCAAAGGCATCCTTAGTTAGCACAAAAGACAAAAAGCCACATATGTAGACAATGTAAGAATGACTGCCACAACAATATTTATACCACCAAAAATTTAGGACCCAGATATCAACTCTATCAATCAGAACCAAAACGAGCACCAAAACCAGAGCCAAAGTACACACACCCACTTTGCATCCTTACAAAGGCTAGTGGAGCTGCCACTTCTTCTTCACTAGTGTCCTTACCAACAACATAATGAACATGCCCACTTGGTGTTTTCACTGAAATTGGAGCAACTACTACCACCTCCTCATCTGAGTGTACAAATTCATTAAGAACCATGAGGTATCGGCAATAACCTAAATCCATCTCAATTTCATTGTCTGAGGGGCTATCTGAAATTTCAATAGGAGAATTGTGCCATTCCAGAGTGCCTCGACCATACCCAATCTTTCTCCTTATTCCTCTCACAAACCTTGCAGGATCCTTCTCCTTAGCCTTTTCCTTTTCACCAATTACAACTCGATTCCTTAACTGGTAATTTCTCCTTACAACAACTTGTATAGGCCTCTTGCCACGGGCCTCTTTCTTATCTCCTTATTTTGGAGTTAAAACAACTTTGGGCGTGCTTTATTCACCCTCTATAAAATCATCGTGTGGTCCCTATAAGTTGAGTCATGGAGACCTTCACAATGGTGATGCAACATAAACTAACTTGCTTATTTTTCCAAAAAAATGACTTCACAAAATGCAAAATACTCTTCTCGTAGACTTAGAAATTTTATCCTCTATTGCAATGGTAAAAACAAATGCAATCAACCTCTCATTTATTGAGCAAATCATTCAAGTTGATCATCAATGCTCGATGAAAACCGCACAAGTGAGTAGATGATCACTTGTTGGCATTCACATCACATTTGTTAATTACCAAGTAGAGTGCATGAAGATCTATGTACCAACCTTAATGATTATAGGAGAGTAATTATTCACACTCATAAGGATCACATTTGATTAATCCTGCAAATGCCTCCTACAATTAATGCCCATTTGCATGAAGCAAAAATGACTATCATGCTTATGTTTCTAGTTTTAAACACAGGCCATTGATCTCCTAATGAAGTGGTCTTTTGGAAGACTCAGATTGAATCAATTGGGTTTGAATTCTTGATACCATCGCTCACCAATTCCTATCCAATGGTATTCATCTAGTTAGTCGCCAACGCATCCACCTGCAGGCTCTACCATTCTCCTTTTCCAAGCAGCCAAGGAATCTACGCGTCGCAAATCTACTGACCCCTTAGCTTCAAATTAACTATTTTTTAAGTCTCGCGGGGTTAGTGGGGCACGATTGAGATTAGATCTCACCATTGCATCTCACCCATTATATCAAAACCCTGAAGCATTGGATTCACCATTGAAGGCTGGGCCCTATACCAATGGAGGGACACATTAAAAGCCCACTGACCCTAGAACTTTTGTTAATCCATTATTTTAATCGTGCGGGGTTGATGGGGAATGACCAAGATTAGATCTAGCGATTGGACAGTGGTCCATTCTACACATGCAAATAACATTAGTTATAAAAAAGGGGCCATGACTAGATCAACAAGACTTGACCCTTAAGATTAAAGGCTTAGGACTTAAGTCTTTCAACAAAATATTTTGGTTTGACTTAGGAAAAACTTAGGTTGATAAAAAGTATGATGTGACCAGTGGACCTAGACAAAAGGGACGATAAAAGCAACATTTTGAAAGGCCCAAGTCATGTCTTAAATGACTGGCAACCTACTCTAGCAGGTCAACGCAAAAATAGAACGCCCCAAGGTTTATGATGAAAATTTGTAAAATGATAGTTTCTAGGCCAAAACCTTAACCTACCCTTGGACAAAAAGCTCAGAAATCATAATCAAAACATGGACTTGCTCAAGATTTTGAAAAAATTAAGTAGCTCTATCACACGTACAACAAATTCTTGTTTGGTTGAACTAACAAAGACCAGCTACAAAAATACATGAGATAGGTAGCTATCAAATTGGCTTCAATATTGATTGAGTTCTATGTGCATACAAGTTTTTAGTCCAAAATGATTTAGAAAATAGGAAAAAAGAATAAAACTTAAAGAAGTTTAGGCTCTTTTGAAATCCACAAATTCTAAACTTAAAATAAAAGTAAAGCAATAAAAGGCCTTTTATAGGACAAGGCCCCAAGAGTTCAAACTTAAAGTCTATCAAAAGAATCAAAAATAGTAAATAAAAATGTAGCACATGGCATATGCCAGTTGTCATCAGAATCTTCTAGACAAATTCAAAGCTTTGACTTCTTTAGTAGCAACACCTCTCAACTTCAAACTCCAATGCACAATAATTTGCATAAAACAAGGCTATCAACATTCTTTAGAATATTGGACAAGAAACTTCTACCGTGATGGGGACAATCTGCAAAATCAACTTCAACAAAATGTCTTTGTGACAAGTTTCTGGTATCCGATATCTGGTACTTCCTCATATCACTTAGAGCTCGGGTTCTAGGAAGCTTTCTTCATTTTTCTTCAGCTGATACTCTTGGAAAGCACTTAATATTTGATGCATTAGCTCTTTTTAAATTCCCTATATTTTCTACCAAATAAATTTGAGCCTGGTGTAATCCTCTAATATCTAGAGTATATTGGCATTCCTTTGCACTTTCTTTGTCACATATTTGACTATAGTGTTTTTGCAATGTATGATTTCATCAATAACTTCCCAGGTTAGCAATTGAATAGGGTATTTATTTATCCTCTCAATCCATTCCTTGAAATATTTTTCTTCTTTACCCTCCTTTCCTAGTGTCTGGGGATCACAATCTTGACATGCTAACACTTCAATAAAATCTTGATCTTTATCAAGCAACTTACTACATTTCTTAGTGACCTTTTCAAATCCTTCTATACATTGTACTAAAGTGTCACCTTCCCAGCTTAACTGTTTCTTCCATTTTTCACATAATGGAACTTCTTGTTCTAAAATTATATTTTCTTATCAATTCTTGGACATCTATTTACATGAGAGTTTATATATTTTGTCCTTCAACATCAATTTGTTCTTGGTGAAATTTGCATTCTCCTTCCAATCTTCTAGATTTTTCAAACCAACGGTGTGCTTCATTGTAATTCCCAATTTCATCTATAATAAATTCTTCTCCTTGCCTTACCTTATACTCAATACATTCCTCAAATATATTCATCCTATGGAAAATTGCTACAATGGCATCCACCTACTCTTGTGACATAAGTACGAGATTTTGAGGCAATTCAGTTTGTGATTGACCAAATTGGGTTAATGATTTTACAAAATTCTCTAGGCTAGCCACCCATTCTTTTAACTCTCTTTTCTTTTGTTTACTCTTATGTACCCTGGCAACAATTGCATCTAAATTCATTTTCATTTCTTCTAATTCTTGTGTCCAAGATGAGTGTCCAACATTGATATTTGTTATCTTATACGAGCCTTAGTTGTTATCTCATGTCTATTTTTATCTGCTACTAGGTTAGCTATATGGATTATTCTACCTCCATCTACATTCTTCTATATGATATGTTTCATTTTAGCTCTTCACCTAGGTTTAAGAGTCTCCACTTCTTGCATAAAACTTTTAAGATCCAGAGGTACCAATTCCACTTCCATTGGGTCCAAGTCAATTCTTTGATTAACTAATCAGGTGCATCTTCATCATGCTCTACTTCTGTAACACTTCTCCGTTCTTGGTTTCAAGTCTGTTCAATAAATTCTTCTCTTACATCTTCAACTTTATTTTTCACGGCCTCTGTAATAGGAACATCTTCAGTATTCTCTAGCATTGACTCTAGATTACTTAGATTCAACACTGTCTCTTCAGTTTCAAGACTTGTATTTTCTTGTCCAACTAGGTGTTCAACATCAGTTCCTAGGACATCACCTTATTTATATCCTATCACATCAGGATTTTCCTCATCTCTAACCTTATCACCTAAAACTTGTCAAGGTTCTTCATTTTCAATTTCAACCTAGTCCTCCTTTCATTTTTCAGAGACCTACAGTTGCTCATTATCATTTTGATCATTCCTTAGTGAAGGTTGGGAATCAAAGGTATCTTCAATAACAATATCATCAATAGGATTATATCCTACAGTCTCCCCTATTTCCATTTCAAGAACATCAGGGTTCCCTACTTCTAAAGTGAGTGTTCCTCTTATGAATTCTTCTTCTTCAACGTTCATAAGAATTGACCCTGTATCTGGAATTTCTTCCACCACTGGCTGTACCATGGGTTTATCTTTAAACTTCTTTTCTTTTACTCGTTCGTACATGGTACCCCACTTATCCATCTGTTCTTTAATCTTAGCTTCATCTACCTCATAAATTTCATCCAAAACCACAGGAGTCTTTCCTAGTGCCCGTTTTACATTAGCCACATTAATTGAAGGGAGAGAAGTGAATAATGTTGCAGCTCTCTGAGATGTAGACCTTGTCTGTGCACCAATATTTTCTGTTACCCCTGCCTCTTCATCAGTAGTAGGCTTGGTCCTTGGTTTTGTTGTGGAAGAAGATGCTATGGTTTTAATTTTTATTTAACCTTTCCTGATTTGACATCTTTATGCTTACCAACTAGTTTTAATGAAACTCCTTGGCTTGGAGCCTTAGGGGTTCTTTCTTCAATATGTATACCAACAACTAATTTCCTAGATTTCTTATTTTTCTTAGTATGTTCCCCACACTCAGACTCATCTTCTTCTCTATGTTTCTTTCTTTTATCTTGTGAGTATGTGGGTTTTATTCCTTTTTCTCTTAAAACTTTACAAAAATCATCTATCCAATGTTGAGTCTGTAGTAGAACCAGTGTAGAGAATTCCTCAACTGATGTTATTTCTTTATTTTTATAATCTAGGTCTAGAATAGGTTCATCATAGACTTTGGCTTGATTGTAAGCCTTACTAATCACTTCACCATCATCTTCCTCCTTCTGATCTGGAATATCATGAATCTTGAGAATCTGTGTAGATTCTAATGACAATCTTTCATATTTTATTTTTCTTACTCTGTGCTCATCTTCTCAATTTAGCCAATAGTCTTCTAGATGTTGGACATGAGCACAATAACTAGCTATGTTCTTGGAAATATTCCCTTCTGGTTCATAATACTTTCTTTGGAGTGGAAAGTATTCCAAATTATATGTTTTCAACTCCTCTTCACACAAATTAGCTGTTCTCATTGCACTGCATTTATAATTCTCTATTACAATAGGAAATATGAAAGAATCCTTTTTATGAGTCATGCTATAAAGAGCTTGGGATGACTTTAACTATCTTACCAATTCTAGTAACACCATTTTATTTGTAGGGTACCTAGGCAGCATGAAAGGATGTCCATCAAACCCTTCCACTCTAATGTAAGTGAAAGTGGGAAACTGAATGTACCAGCCTCCAATCGGTCTAATGAAACTTTGTGCTTCCAAAGACAATTTTTTGGCTTTATCACCTTCCATTGTTCTAACCAGCTTCATGGAAAATGCATCATTAACCCTTCGATAATGCTCTTTGTATCCATGGTTAGTAATTTGGGGTAAATGAGCATATATTAAATTGTTTCCTACTTCTCTTCCCAGACTACCAATCCTTTTCAACCCTTGATTATTTTCCCTTAAGGTGCAGGAATAAATCACATATGATGACATATAAAAACATCTAGACTTTGGAAATTCCTTTATCTAAATTCATGCAATGTCGTTAATAAATTTTCCCCATTGCATAGGCACGATACTTTCAATCAATTTGGATATGATCACAAACATCCATGATTCAAATTTATTGGCATCTTGCAATCCAACTTTCCTTCTTAGCATTGTTATAATATCTTTAATGTCTAGGTTGAACATAGACCTTAGAATTGGCTTTGTCTATTTTGTAATTTGGTCCTGGCACCACTATGTGTTCATAATTTATCTGTTGTGTTCTTCGGCACTCAAGTATGTTTTGGCTTTTGCCTTCATATCAATGTGGTATATCTAAGTAAATGTAGGAAGCCCAAATGTATATGTAGTTCCTTTCTCAGAGAGATTTGCATAAGTTCTTCCCTCCTTCTCAATGACTCTTTTTTTTAGGTCGTAGTGGTTTAAACATTCCATAACCAATTTAGGGGCCTCCATTACTGGTGGAAACCCTCCTGCTAAAAGTAACCCACTTGCAATAACATTCCTTGTACACTGAGAATCATTTTCTTGTTGTGCTCGTGTGTGAGTTAGGGTTAAATTTAAATAGTTTTCTAATAATTTATAAAACTTTCAATTCACCTTTCTATTAAATTCAAATCAAAATAATCGACATTTTAGTTTTTAAAAGGGAGATACTATCTTTTCGAGACTTTCATGCGTGAAAATTGTTAACTGAATTTTGTTATTCGAGACATACTTGGTTTTGGCTAATGACGACAATCTTTTTGGAATGCAATCTTGAAACCCTTGGTAGTTGTGTTATTAGTTTCTTGAAATTTACCTTTCCTTGTGTGCCATAGTATTAGTTTTGTTCATTCAATGTCCTTTTGCAAATTGGCATTATGACATGAAGTAGAGTGTTATGAAAGCAACTGCATGCTCGAGATTATGGCAAGCACATGAGTAATTCACCACCTTCATTAATTACCTATTACAATGCATTAATTTCTTGAATAAAGGTATAATCATGATGAATTAGGGTCCAAATTATGAACACCGAGGTTTTTATGCATGCTCACTACTAGAGGAAAAGATTGCGCGAAAATCTTGCATGGCACTCTTGTGTCACTTTGATTTTTACAAGGAAAAATCCTTTAAGATACATGATCATTTTTATCATTGGGATTGACAACCTCTGGTACCAAACCTTGGAGAGATTACTGGGAATCGGGACACTTACCTCCAAGCTTTAAAGAAAACTAAGAGAAAAGAGAGGAATTGGGAACCGGGTTCAAGAGATATCAAAAGTGATTCAAACATTTCTTAACAGAACCTCCAATTTTTGAATTTTGACTAAAAGAAGCAAAAAGAAACTATTGGACTCTGGTATAGGGAAACATGACTACTAGGATTGAGAACCTCTAGGTGATGACTTACCGAGCGAGACTAGGACCGCAATAACTTTGAGATTTTGGTTTTTTGTAAATTGATAAAACTTTGTAAAAAAACTGCGACATCGAATCTGGGAAAGAATAAGGACTAAAGCAAAGACCAAGAAAATTGAAAATAAAGCCTGCAATTTTGCCAACCCCCAAAACAACGCCAAAGCAAGAAAAAGCGAGAGGGAAAAAAAAGAGAAAATGGGTCCACATTTTTCCAAGGGGAAAAATGGGGCGTGTTGTGAGACCACACAACAACTAGGAACCAACAAAACAAAACAAAACAATAGAAAGTCAATTTTGGATCTAATAACCATGCTTCAACTTTTTTTATTCTTCTAATTATAAACAGTCAGATCTTCATTCTGAAATTCCAATTCCACTTTATCTAGCATACAAGATTAAGTATTACCAAGCTCACGTGCATTCAATCGATTATTTCCACTACAAAAAACTTAGAGAATAGCAATTATTTGCATTGACCTATATAATTTGGAAATTCCATTTTAAGCCAACCATGGATAGAGCCTTATTGCCAACTAGGCATTTATAGCCCTAACAAGGTTATCTCTGTAATTCCCCCAAACATAGCTCTTCTTCTAGTCAAGTGTCCATAACCTCGGTAGAGATATTTGGATAGCCTAAAGAGTTGATTTCTTTCTTTTGATATTTCTTTTATAACTCATTTAAAAAAAAAAAAATTAGATATTTCAATGATAGCTCATTTCAACTTGAAAGCAATGAAGCCCACTATTAGGTTGGGAGTTATAGTGGTAGCAAAGGTAGCCTTTTTATTTTTCACTCAATGCAAATAACTGCTATCCAAAATTTTAGTAGAATGATTTAAAAATATGTGTGTTTGTAGCTCAACATCAATTGAATGATTAATGCTAACTAGAGTAAAAAGAACCGAATAATTCTCCAATGATTTATAATTAAAGGACTACTTCCAGTCAAAACATAGATCAAATTTCTAGAGTTGAAATTCTATTACCCTATTCACCTTCAAAAGTTTACAACCATTGTATACAATAATGATGCAACACCCAAAAAAGCAAACAAAACAAAAGCAACAAATGACTATTTATAAAACTAAGACTAGAAATAATGCTTTAGAACCTGCCCATTGACAAGCAATGAGACGTCTTCACCAGTCAAATACTTAAGCCTATAGGTGTTATCACCTAAAATTTCAGATACTTGATAAGGACATGTCCACAGCTTGTCAAACTTTCCATGCTCACCTTTACATTCATGGGCTTTGTTCTAGTACAAGACTAAGTTAGATATTCTAAAAGTTTTTAATCTAGCCCTTTTTTCAAACCATCATTTTACCATAGATTGATGCCTAGGAAAATGATATATAGCTCAGGTACATTTTTCATCCAAATGCATTAATTGCAACAATCGAGCTTCAATTTGATCATGTCTAATCCAATATATTCTTGAGCAAATTGCCAAGTAGGGATTTTCAAAATTTTCAGCAATATAGGATCTACCCCATAAACTAGGTGGTAAGGAGAATTTCCCAACGTAGATTTCATCCTAGTACAATCTACCCAAAGAGAAATTTTCAATAAAGAATGTCATTCTCTAGGATTCTTTTCGACCATTTTTTTAATTATATCTAGCATATTTTTATTTGATGACTCTAGTAATCCATTTCCCTGCAAATAATAGTTAGATAAAAAATTTAATGTTATACCGTATTCAAATGCCCAATTGGAAAAATTTAATGAAGAAAAAGTTGGGCCATTATCACATACTAGTGCATATGATACTCCAAACCTAGTAATAAGATTTTAATCCAAAAATGTGATTACCACCTCTGTGGTGCATTATTTTCTAGGACATGCTTTGGTCCATTTGGTGCAATAATCTATACTAGTTAATATAAACTTGTTACCTACGACAATGGAGGATTGATAGTTCAATGAAATATAGTCCCCATTGTGAAAAAGTGTGCATCTCTATCACCAGTTGTAATGGTTGAGCATTGAATCTTCCTTTGTCTATTCTAGTTTGACATGTATAACAGTGTTTCACATGTTCATATGTATCTTTAAAAATCTTCAGCCAATAATAACCAACTCTCAAAAAGAGGTGTGTAGTAGCTAAAGGTGCTTCGTGAGTTGTTCCAAACTTATCATGCAATTCCTACAACACTTCATTTGCTTATATTCTATTCAAACATCTTAAGTAGATTCCCTCATTATTTATTTTGAATAGAGCTCCTCCTTTGATCATGTAACTTTTTGATATTATCTTAAGAGCTCTTCTTTGATTTATTTGCATACATGATTGGGGCAAGTATGGCTGACTAAATAATGCCATATATCTAAATACCAATATTTTTGATCTTTTACATCCAAAGTATACTGTTGACTGGAGATTTGAGGATCTATTTCTGCAATAGATTTGACCAAAGCTTGTCCTTGAACCAATTTCATGGGTATAATTAATAAATCAAATTATTGCAAAATTGTAACCTGTTTGGCTCTCTTTTCTTCGGGCTCACTCTGTGTTAACAACATTTTAACTATAGAATCTGAAACAATAGCTTTGACTATACTTCTGAGGATTTAATGCCTAAATTTTCATACTGCTTTGACCAAAGCAAAGGCTTACAATTTTTCAACATTTGTGTATCTCAGCTTTGCTTCCTTAAAATATTTTTAAAACTATATAGCATCAATCATATATCATGAGGGGAATAAGGCTTTTGTTCAACTGGTTAACTTAGGCATCATGGAGAAAAATTAGGTGTATTGGCATGATAAAGCAATATAAAATCATGCTAAACAATCCTCAAGTGAGTCTCCAAAATCAATCACCATGAATCAACTCATTCCCATGAGAAATCAAAGCATGAAACATAACACATGAAAGAAATATCGGGAAAATACCTCTCAAATGATAAACCGCCAAGTAGACCAAGAGTGGGGAATGAGAATACACCTCCAAGATAACCAAGTCATCATGACTCACTCCAAGAAAAATCTCCTTTATCAGTCCATCATGAACTCACTTCCATACCTAGGTGAAATCTCCTCGGTCTTCCTGCTAAAACCTCCAAAGAGTAACCATCTAAAGAAAATGTCTCTAATCCCAAGGTAAATGTAGCCTCACCCACATCTCCAAGTATCCATGAGCACCTGTAACTGATCAATACATGCCAAAATTCAAATGCAACGTAGCACCATCATGAAGTAATCATGAAAATGATCATATACTCAATACAAAGAGAACTACCAAGATCAATGTCAAAGCTCCAACCACATAATCAAGAACCTATCATAACAACATGATCTAACCATCTCCTCCTAGGAGATCACATGCACCAATGAATACATCCTAGTCTCAATAGAACACATATCATGCCAAAACTCTAAACTAGTATCAAGAGTAAACTATGACATAATATCAAGCACACTCTAAAGCAAGAAACCACATCTCCAATCACATGAAGATAACCATCACCAATGATGTGCATCCATGTCACTATCAACAACTATCACTAAATTGTGATACTGAGCTACACATGCCATTGTGACAACCATCTCCTCCATGAAGATCATCCAATTCTACACACACAACTAAAATGTTAGTAACATCAAGTGAAACCAAGATCTCCAAGCCAAGAAGATACATACAACCACCATTAAACCATCAAGAACCAATCATACACTACCATGTCATCACTATCAAAAGCTCCCACTGAAAGTGTATAACTAATGAATGTACCAAGCTATAATGACATCATGATCAAACCATATGCTACAAGTCCCATGAAATAACTAATCAATTACTCTAACCATCCATCCTTTCATCTGAAAGATACATACCAATGCACAAATGACCACCGACAAAGCCAACTAACAAGTCTGCAACAACAATGAATCAAACTTGGTGGATATAGACAATCCACATCCAAGTCATCCCATTGCAATCAATAGGCTACACATACCTACCAATCACATAACTCGTAGATCCAACCACTGAAACATGCAAACTCATCATCACATTAGTAACTTGCAAACTGGGATATCAAAGAAGATAATCTTGTAGACATCAAGACTCAAACACCAAATCAACCATAGATCTAATTTTCCAAACATGTCCACAAATGAGTAACCATAGTCAAGGAACCAAATAAGCATCAAGGAGATAAAAACAACCTCCTAACACCAAACCAAATCACCACCAAACAATCACATACATTATCATGTCATGCCAATGCATCAAATGTACCTTCATATCCATGACACTATAACCATATCCATCACTATACCTACACTCAACTATCACCCATACGAGACTCCAAATCTCCACTTGTGTCAATTCATTTCCTCAAAATCAAAGACAACCTATATACCTATAACCATCAAAGTACAACTCTGAAAAGCATCTATAAACTTGTACCAGTAAGCACCAAATTGATAATTAACTATACCATCATAAATATCATATAAAAACATGTAGTCCCTCAAGGTTTCACCTCTTGATCCATCTAGATGCTCACACAATCACACCCCAAATCTCAGGATCCTACAAGTGATAAAAAAAAGTACCATACATTCTCTGCACCACAAACTGATAAAAAATATGATCTACTATGTAGTACACTACACATTCTCTCCAACGCCTATTCGAAATTGAAAATCCAATTTCGTATGCAAAAGTTATGATCAAAACTGTGAAATGGAGAACATTTGACTTCCAGGCTCCAAAAAATGATTAAAACTACAAAACTAGGAAACCAAGCCTATACCACTGCATAGTTATCGAAACCACCTTTTCAACGAGTATAAGAAGTCGAAAACCTAAGCTCTTGGATGAAATTTATGCAAGTTTGAAAAAATGGCCAATTTGACTATATAAGCAACATTTTAGGTGGACCTTGGCACTCCAAAATAAAATCCAATTTAATTTGCAAATATTAAAAAAATTGATTTTTTTAAAACTTGCATATTTTTTTAATATTTAAAATTAAGGCTTAATAAATATGTGGAAATAGGGGGTGCTCTAAAACTCTTATAGTTTTAAAATAGCAATAAAGATTTTTAAGTTTTAATTTGAATACCCTTAAATGTTATAAAATATGGCAATGGAAAAGGGTAGGTGGGCAGAAAATATTATTTTAATTTTATTGGCAATTAAAGTCATTTGTATGCTAGGCGAAAAAGCACTTTCTGACCCATGTGATGTGACACCGTTGATGCAGTGGTAAGTACGGTTCACAGACCCTAGCTCCCGATTATTTTCTTTTAATTTTTAAGCCATGTTGAATGATTTTTCAATAATATTTTTTTATAATTTTTTTCTTTTTTACAAGATTTAATTTTTAACCAGGAAGACTTTTATTTTTTATTCTTTAAATATTTATTTTTTGGCCTCAGTGGAATCGTATGGTCGTAGAACACACTATGGGGGAATTTTTTTTTTTTCCAACTTCTCTAGAATAGGTCGAATTTTATGTCATTTTTTGTCTCAAGAGGTCATCTACAAAATTTCCCCTACAAAACCCTCATATGAAAACTCAATCTGAGAAAACCCTTTTGACCCAAATTTTGAAAATTTCAGATACACAATAAACCTAACAAATCTTGACAACCTAAAAGCCCAAATATGCAAACAAACATTTGCAACATGTATTTCATATCTTGAAATTATTTAAATCTAACGTGCATGCCCATGGATTCAACTTTGCACAAATCTCTCAAAATAAGGGTTATAAAAAAACCCCATCAATCATGAAAGCTTTGATACCACTTATAAAATAATGCATCATAACCCATATTCTTAATCCATTTCCTACATAACCCCATGAGAGATAAACATGCATACAAGTAGCCATAATACTTAGATCAAATAGACAAGCCACAAGATAACACAAGATATACCGTAGGAAAACCCTCAAGAGGGAAAAACCCAGCGTCCAAAAGCATCCATACTCCATCTTATTATTCAGCAGTAAAGCAATACAAGAGTACAATGAATACCTTTGAAACATCAAGTCTCTCAATGCATCCTCATGTGTCCAAGCGTGAATCCACACATCCCATGTCATACTTCACATATGCACTCCTTAGAAAGACTCAATAATGACAGTCCACTCACCCAACCAACCTTAACCACTAAACATGTGCTTGATTTTATAGATTCAAGCTCACACAAATACAACCAAGTGGTAAGATAAAACCATGTACCACAAAATCATGTGAACACAAATCCACTAACTCCTTATTTAATATTAGGTACTAAGTTTTCACTTTATTTAATATTTCTCCAATATTAAATTATTATCACATGTCTCTCACACATTAAGTAATAATACAATGTTACAATACAACATAAAGTGGTCTCCAAATAATTACCTAGTGTGATTAACCACACCACATAGGTGTACCACAACTAAATAATTATTTTAATTACATTATAATAATATCAAATTATGCAATGAGTAAAGAAAAATGTATAACCAAAAGGAAAGAATGGCATGTGCTCAAGGTCTGCATTTGTCATTTTCTAGGCATTGTTTCATGAGGAACCAGGATGGTTTTAGAGGTACTTGATAGGTGGACCATGGTGGGGTTTGGAATCTTGATAGATGGGCCTGACCGAAGCAAGATTTTCAAAATGATTCTCATGTTGAGGGGTGGGGTTGTGATGGAAAAAGGAAAGAAAATGACAGACAAGGTTTTAGGGGTCATTAAAGAAGAGTTGGTTATAGAAACAATTCTTTTCGTAGACCACAGCATAATGATGAAAAAAATAGAGGGAATGGAGGTTTAGCAAGGAAGGAAGTAGAGGGTTGGGATAGAAATCCTAGCAGGAGGAAAAGCTCCACCAAGGAAGTTTGGCAAAGAAAGAAGTTTGATTTGGAATGGGAAGAGAATAGGGAAGAGGCGCAAAATGGGGAAGCCAAGAGACCTTTTGTGAAAATTGGGAATGGGATCCCAAGTGGTCAGGCTACCCTGGTGGTGAGTGCAGTTAAGCTCCAAGTTGAAGTTTTAAGATTGGAAAATTTGGGTTTTTTTGGGAAGTGGTATGGTATGGGTCTCAACTGCCATTATTTGGTTAAATGGTGGAAATTGCGTTGGGGGGAGAAGCTATAGTTTAAATCTCTCCAAAATGGATTTTTCCTGGTGATTTTCCTGAATAAGGCGTTGTGGGAAGAAATAGTGAATGGTGTTTCGGTTCTTGATGGGAGTGACTTTTATTTGAGGCGGTGGAAGGTAGGCTTTAACCCTACATCTCATGTTTTGGAGAAAATGCAAGATTGGTATTCCTTGTCGAATCTCCCTACAGAACTTTGGGAGCTGAGCATTCTTGAGGAGATAGGAAATAGCTTGGGAACTTTCATTTGTGAAAAAGACAAAAATAAACTAGTGTGACATCTTTATGAGGAGATTGAGTTAATCTCCTCATAAAGGTGGGAGAAGCACATTCCCATGTGTGGATTTGTGTGGAAAATAAACTAGTGTGCCATCTTTATGAGGAGATTGAGTTAATCTCAGACTATGGTAGCTAGATTCAAAAGTTGAAAGGAGACTCATTCACAAAGGATAGTTTAGTACGACCTCTAGGTTGTAGGAAATCTTTAATTAAGGTGGGGAGCTCAAAGGTAGTGGAGGAGGTTGAGGTGAATCAAAAAAAGGTTTGTCTACAAAAAAGGGTTTTTCCTCAATAGCTCCAAATGTTGATATTGGTGAATCCCCTACTCAAATTCAAGCAAAAGAACTAGTTTTTGTCCCTTCGCAACAAGCGGTTCAACAAGACTCATAGTGAGCTCTGGGGGACAAGTCAGGGGGGAGGAAGCATTGCTAGAAAATATGAATTTGTCCCTAGATGAGAAAATTTTGGAGGTGTTGGAGGTCTTGGGGGAAGCTTGTACCAATGTGGATTTGGATTCGTTAATTGAAGTAGGCAAAGATTTAGTGGTTTTGGCAGAGGAGACAAAGGCTAATGCTTGGGAGTTTACGGAGGAAATGGAGTTGGAGAACAGGGGTGAGGAAAATTTTCTAGAAGGTTTGTTGACAGGATTCGCAATTGGGAGCCCACAGTCAACCAAAAAGAGGAAGCTTTCCTAGAGTTTGGATGATGTAAGGCTTAAGTTATGAATTCATTAGAAAGAAATGTCTAAATCCCCACTGAATTGTGGTGATAATAAAAAGAGAGGAAGGATCTCAAACCAGGAAAAATGGAAATGGGATGAGGAGGCAAATGGGCAACAAAAAATTGACTCCATGATGAAAGTAGGGAAGAGCAATGCTATTCTTGAACAACAATGAAGCCCCTAACTTGGGATGTTAGGGGCTTAAACACCCCTAAAAAATGGTGCTTGGTAAGGAACGTGATGGAAATTAATCAAGCAGAAATTTGTATTTTCCAAGAAACAAAATTAGATGATCAGGCTCTCATCGAATTCAACAAGATATTAAAGCATTGGAAGTGGTTGGAAGTTGGGGAAGAAGGCACCTCAGGAGGTTTGTTAACCATTTGGAAACTACAGTCAGTCGTGGTAGAAGAATTGTATGCTAGAAGGCACTGGCAGGCTTGTAGGGTAAGAAGTTTGTCTTCTAATCTTCAGTTTTTTCTCATTAATGTTTATGGCCATTCATTGAGCACACTTTAAAGAGTAGTTTGGCAAGAGTTGGATGGATTTATCAGTAGCATAGTTTAGGACTTCTATATTTTGGGAGGGGATTTTAATGCGATCTTGAGACCTGAGGATAAGAAAGGTGGAGTAAGAAGGACCCTACAATCTGAAGTGGATTTTCAAAATTTTGTGGAGAGAAATTCCTTGGTAGAAATTTTTACTGGTAACGGTAGTTTCACTTGGAACAACCATAGGAAAGGTTTTTGTAGTATTGCAGAGAAGTTGGATAATTTTTTCTTTAAAGGAAACTTGAGTCTTTTCCCCTTTAGTTTAGATAGCAAGATCATTTCTGGGAGTGGTTCTGATCATTACTCGATTATTTTATGTGTTGATGGAGATAAGGGATTAGTTTGCTGCCCTTTTAAATTTTAAATGATGTGGTTCAAGGATCCAAATTTTTTGGGTTTGATTAAATCCTGGTGGAAAGAGTGCTTCCCAAGAGGCTCCAAAATGTTCAATATTATTACTAAGCTGAAATATGTAAAGTAGCAGGCGAAGCAATGGAATAAGGAGTGTTTTAAAAATATCTTTGTGGAAAAGTTTAGAGTAGAGGAGGAGCTGGAAGCCTTGTCAGATGCAATAATTCAAGAAGGTATGCATGATTCTCATTTTGAGAAAGAGAAGGAGTTGACAAGAAATTTGAATGATTTATTGGAAAAGGAAGAGGTCTTTTGGAGGCAAAAATCTAGAGAAATTTGGTTGAAAGTTGGAGACAAAAATACTAAATTCTTTCATAACTCCACTAAAGCTCAAAGGGAAATGAATAGGTTCACTTTTATTAAGGTGGTTGATGGTCATCTTCTTGAAGATCCTACAAAAATTAAAGCCTCGACAGTTTATTTCTTCTAAAATTTGCTAAATGATTGGGAAGGTTCGCACTTGGGTGGTCAGGAAGCAAGTCTGAAATTTATTCCTTATTTGGTTTCCTGAGCTCAGTTGGAGTATTTGAATGCAAAGTTTACGAAGGAAGAAATAAAAATGGCAGTTTTTGATCTTCATGAGAAGAAGGCTCCAAGTTTGGATGGCTTCCCGACTGCTTTCTTTCAGAAGTGTTGGGATTTTGTGGGTAAAGAGGTGTTTGAGGCGATTGAAGATTTGAGGAGTACGGGTAGGGTTATAAAGGATATAAATAGCACATTAATTGCTTTAATTCCTAAGAAGGAGAAGCCTGAATCATGGGATGAATTTTAGCCTATATCCCTCTGCAATACTATCTACAAAATTCTAGCTAAAGCGGTGGCTAATCGTTTAAAAAACTTCTACCGAGTATCATTTTAGAAGAGCAGACGGGATTTGTTTCAAGCTGATCAATTTTTGATGGAGTGATAATAGCACAAGAGGTTGTTCACTTGGTTCAGAAGACAAAAAAACCTGCAATGCTTTTGAAACTGGATATTAAGAAATCATATGATAGAGTGAATTGGCAGTTTTTGTTTAAAGTTTTGGAAGCTTTTGGTTTTCAAAAAACTTGGTTAGATTTAATCTTTGGCTAGATTGCATCGCCTCCTTACTCTATTCTTGTGAATGGGTCATCGAAAGGTTTCTTTGCAGCGTCAAGGCGATTAAGGCAAGGTGATCCCCTTTCCCCTTTCCTGTTTATCATCAAGGCAGAGGTGTTGGGTTAGGCGTTTGAGAATGCAAGGAGGTTTGGTTTGGTGGAGGGTATTCAAGTGACAAGTAGTTTACCTTGGATCACGCATCAACAATTTTTTGATGATATGATGTTGTTCGGGTCGGCAATGACAAGGGAAGCTAGGAGGATCAAAGATATTTTGGACAATTATTTCCGAGCTTCGGGGCAAGAGGTTAGTGTAGCAAAATCATATGTTTTCTTTTTCAATTCCACCTGTGTGAAAGAATTAAAAATTCTAAGGATTATTGGTTTCAAAAAAGGACAATTACCTTGAAAGTATTTGGGTCTTCCACTTGAGAAGGGAGTTAAAGTGGGGGTGTTTGAATTTCTTTGATTGAATTATTTAAAGAGCGAATTTCTTCTTGGAAGAATAAGTGGTTGTCTTGGGCAGGAAGGTTAACAATGTTAAAATCTGTGATTTCTTCCCTTCCTATTTATATGATGTCGTGTTTGCCACTAACGGTTGGCATAAGTAAATCCTTGAACAAAATAATGAAATATATATTTTTTCTAGAAAGGAAATTTGGATCAGAAAAAGTTTCCCTTAGTGAAGTGGCAAAATATTTGTGAGAAAAATGAGGATGATGGGGCAGGTTTGAAGAACATTCTTTTGCAAAATAAGGCATTGGGAGAAAAATTAGCTTGGGTGATACATTCTCAGCCAACCTTAAATGGGTTAAAATTGTTCAGGCGAAGTATTTGGGTGCTAATCCGAATTGTTTTCTTACCACCATTTCTCCCCCTAAGGGTTCCAGAATTTGGAATTTCATTTGTAATTCCAGAGATCTTATTTTGGATTTTTTAATCTGGGAAGTAAAAGATGGAGGGGAGGCTCTGTTTTTGGAGGATTCATGGGAAGGTCTTCCCAAGTTAGCTAAAAATCCAATTGTAAATAGGATCAAAGAAAAAACTACTCAAGTGTGGGGTTCAAAGGTTAGAGATTATGTTGTAGCTTTTCCATCATCAGTTAATGGCCTCATTGAATGGAAGTATTTTAGACAGCTAGGATTGGCGGATCAAGAGGTGGAGTTAATGGAGAAAATTCTCTTGAAAAAGAGAGTTTGACAAAGAAAAGGGAGGGATAAGTTGAAGTGGAATGCTTCAGCTACAAGGGATTATTTGGTTAAAATTGGCTATTCTATTCTAGAATCGTCTAGGGTTGAGTCTTCAACTCTTCCAATACATCTATGTTGGAACAAGGCTTGCTTGCCTAAAGCAAGTATTTTTAATTGGGTGGCTACACAGGGCACAGTTTTAACAAGAGACATATTTGCTAAGTTGGGCTTCCAAGGCCCCTCTAGATGTTCTCTTTGTCACGCAGTTGAAGAGACTGTGGATCATTTATTTTTGAATTGTCAATACACTTAGGCGATTTGGCAATGGTTATGCTAAAAGCTTCGGTGGAAAATGACTCTTTCATCTAATCTCTTTGATTGGTTAAAATCACGACCATCTAAGGGTAAGCATTCTCTATTTTGGGATCTATGGGTGTCGAGCCCATCAATTGTTTTATGGGAAGTTTGGAAGGAGAGAAATAGGCGTATCTTTCAAGAAAAAGAGTTTTCAATCCCCAGTTTACAATGTAAGATTGAGGCTTGCATTTTAGAATTGTTTAATGCTAGAGTGGAAGATTTGAATCCAAAGAAAGGTAACTTTGTGGAGTGGGATGCGTGGATTTCAAAGAATTGGTTGGGTTTGAGAACTCCAATTTTTGGGGGTTCGGGAGGGGCTACTATGGTAGAAGATAGAAATAAAGTAATATGGCTTCCACCGGAACTAGGGTGGGTAAAATTGAACTTTGACAGGGCTTCCAAAGGTAATCTCAGGCCCTCCAGTGCAGGGTGTATAATAAGAGATGCTAAAAGTGTGATTTTAGGGATGCTAGTGAAGTCTTTACCAAAAGGCACAAACAATGCTACAAAATTTCAAGTGCTTCTTTTGGGTCTAGATTTGGGGGTGAGTAGAGTAGAAATTGAAGGGGATTCCTCACTGGTGGCTAATGCGCTAAGATCCAAATAGATTTCCAATTGGAAGTTAGGAGAACTACTGGAAGTTGCTTTGGAAAGGATAGAAAGATTTGATCAAGTAATGTTTAAACATGTATTGAGCGAAGGAAATTTGGAGGCAGATCTTTTGTCTAATATAGGAGTTTCAGGCCTTGAGTTAAGAGAAATTGTTTAAGAAGATAATGCGTTTGTGGGTAGTAGGGTGGGCGATCCTCCATGGTGGTGGAGGGAAAGGGCTTGGTTGCCACAGTGGTGTTTAGTTGGGGGTATGTGGTGCCAAGCTGGCAGACTTGCATGTTGGGTGGTGTTGGCTTGTCTTATCGACAAGTTGGGTGTATGTTGTCAAACGGTGTTTTCATCGATTCCAATGTTTGGAGATGATCATTTTAAATGGAAAGGAAAGATCTTGTATTAATAATGACATCTAGCACATCGGGTGGGAGTATGATTTGTGCTAGGTGGCAGTGTTGTGAAAATCCAGTTTTATTTAAGGAAAGCTCAGTTCATTTTTGGTATTAAATTTTTCTTAGAAAGTGTGTGGTGGTTGTGGGTTTTCTTTGTTTCATCTGCCGAGTGTCTACGGTAAGGGGCTGAGTGGCAGGCCTTGCTCAGTTTGGGGCTAACACCCCAATCTCTCTATGGTTGTCAACACAAAAGGCTTTTTTTAGGGAGGTTACAAACCAGTGTTTGAAATGGATTTTGGTGAACTATGATCTGTTGGTGCTTGCAGCCATGAAGATGGTGTTGGGTTCTAGATATTTGAAGTGCAAGGAGTGCAGGAGAGACAATTTTCACGTCTCTTTTGGTTTCCTTTCCTCTCTCCTAGATAATCTGGAGTTGAAAGCGAAAGAAAAAAGGTTGTTGGTTAAATTGTTTAGGGTGAATTTGGTTGAAAATGTTGATGAGGTTCTCAGAGTGGTGATAGAAGGTAGGGGTTGTCTTAGGCCTTGTGATGTGGAAAGGGTGAGCTCAAAGGAGATGATGAAAATTTATACCTTCCTTTTGGATTTGTAGGGTCTGGGTTTGATGCGACATTGATTGATTGTGATGGTCATGATTATCTTTCTCAAGAAATTCTTCAGACTAATGGTGATGGACAGTGTGGAGTAGAAGGCAGAATTTGAAGATTTTGCTAAACTAAATAAATTTTTGTAAGGTGGTGAATTATTTTTTGGTTTGTTGTTGCTTGCTCCAGCTTGTTTGGTTTTTGGTGGCTATGGTTGTGTAAATGCCATTAAAGAGGCTTGGTTTGGTTTGGTTTTGGTTGCCATGGATGCATAGACCCCTGTAATGTGGTCTAGCTTTGTTAATTGTCTGGTTCCTAGATAATGGTTAGAAATTTAGTATATTTTGGATAGTTTATTTGAGGGTTGGTTTTTAGTGACTTTTCATTTTTCCCTCTTTCTTACACGAAAGACGGTTTTACTTAGGTTTCTAATATCAATAAAATACTAGCTTATGTATCAAAAAAAAATCAAATTATGCAATGGTGTACAACACCATATCCCAAAACAGTTGTGGCAAAAAGAAAGATAGAAAACAAGAGAAGAAGAGAGAGAATGGAGAAAGAAATAGGAGAAAACAATCACAGTGGGTTGTGGTAATTTTGAAAACTTGGTTTATCAAATGGTTTCTTGATTGCAAAAACTAGAGAGGACAAAGAAAAGGTGAAAGATGAAGTCATGAAGGATGTGGAAGAAATAAAATTTTGTGAAGGTAAAGTCAGCGAAGCAATAGAGAAGGAAGTAAACATATAGGTAAAAGGTCACTTCTATGATATTTGTGAAAATGAGTTTGATTTTATGTTACTTATAAAGGAATTTAGTGAATTTGTGGATGTGTAGATGAGTGTAAAGGATAGTTGTAGAAGAAGACCTAGTAAAGTTGCAAAGATAGAGAATATTCAAGTTACAGTAAAGTTTGGTCTTAATTAGGATGTGGAAATAATTTAAAACTTTGGGCAGAAATATCAAGAAGAATGCATGGAAAATGTCTCAAGTGAAAGGGGTGGAGGGGAAATAGATAATGATGAATAAGATGTTGGCCTTGTCATTGCACCAAAAGGTTGACCTTTCAATTCCTGATACAAGCTTCGAGTAAGATCCACAAGAGGTGGTTAAACTATGTCACAAACCCAAGCACTATGTTAGACAAGGAAGACCAAGGGACACACCATCTTACAACAATCCTCCCCAACACAAGTGAGGGGTTTGAACTTGTTACCTTCACTCCGATACCAATTGTTGTCCTTGTCATTGCACCAAAAGGTTGACCTTTCAATGCTCGATACAAGCTTCAAATTAATAAGATCCACAGGAGGCGGTTAGACCATGTCACAAACCCAAGCGTTGTGTTGGACAAGGAAGACCAAGGGAAACACCATCTTGCAACATAATATGACATACTAATGCAAGTTGTAGCAATTGAAAAGGGATGGTTTTCATTGTTAGAAATTTGAGTGAGAGCTACAACATAAAATGAAGAGGTAAAAATTGAGTTTTATGAACTCTTTGTTGATGTTAATTTGCATACAAATAAATGAGTTAAAGTGAAAAGATATGAGAAGATTGAAAATGATGTTATAGTAATAGATAAATAGGAGATTAGTGACGTAATTGATTTTGTTTCAAACATATTGATGATGGTGTTGAAGCCAATTCTTATTTAAGTGTAATTAGAGAAGAATATGGAAAATGGGGATTTGTTAGATGCAGCAAAAACAAGTTACAAGCTAAGTTGCAGCGAGATCTTATTCATTGTGTTGGCCTATAGGAAGAAGAGGAAGGAGGATAAATAGGTGAGAATGATTTATAGACTCAATTCATTGAATTCCATGAATTTTTTATAGCCAATTCACTTGTAGGTGATGAAGATGATAAGATAGAGTGGGAGGATGGATTATGACATTATGAGGTAAATTTCAAGAGAGGGAGAAAGAGAGGAAGGATGCAAGAAGGGAGAGACATGAAGGTTTAGGGTAAGGTGAAGAAATTTTAGGAACATAACGAAGAATGGTGAATCCAAAACAAACATATGGTTTTCAAATGTTAATGAGTTATCAATTCATGAAACATTTCTTCTTACCCAATTTGTTTGGTGCGGGAGCATCTAGGTGCACAAGAAATCTTGCACACCAATTTTTTTTTTAATTTTTTCTCTTTGATTTTTTATTTTGTCTTGTTGGTTGTGTCTTGCAAGCAAGAAATTATTTTTATTTAAAATCCTCAATTTTGAAGTTATTTGGTTGAATTTGAATTTAGTTCAAATTTTGAATTGGAGTTGCTAGAAAATGGGAATTGATGAAGTTTTGGGATTTACAAAAATCTCGCACCCAAGCATGAAGGAGCTATCCTTGGGTAGTGTAACTCAAAACATTTAAAAATTTAGCATTGAATTGATGATGGGGAGATGCACGCGCCAAGAAATCAGAGGTAGTGGAATGGGATTGTACAAGAAAAAAAAATTGAATTGGAATCTTGTAGGAGAAGTAAAGGGAGGGAATTTTCCCAATTCCAAGAAGGAAAAGAGTTATTTTTGTAGCCTTAAGGTGAGGAAGAAGGTCACACCTAGCAGAGGAGTGGAGTCTAGAAAATGGAAAATGGGAAAAACAAAATATTTTGAAGAAACTCGCCTATGAAGTGAAGAGGGTGGATGCCCAAGAGTGAAGCAGGAGTATTTGAGAGTGATTTTGTTGGTGCTATAGCAGATTGGAGGTGTCTTGTTGCTAATATTTGGTTATTGAAGGAATCAAACTTGCATGTATATGGTTCTTGTTTAATGTTTTGTCTTACAAACTATTTTTGCAAATTCTTATTGAATTAAATCAATGAAATCAACATGTTATCTCTAATTTTTCATGTCATTTCATGTATTGGAAGTATTGGATTGAGCTCTCAATGGTTGTTAGTAGTTTTTGTGAGTTTAGTGTTCCTTGTTGAATGTGTGAAGCTATGGGTTTTCTGGATTTTTGACTATGAAATTAGAGGAGTATTGTTGGGAGAAAAAATATGATCTATTTATCTTCCTATATATGAATGTGGGGGCTTTCATTTTTCAAGTTTTTTTTAGAAAAGACTTACATTTTGTAGTTCGAAATAATCTTCAAAAGAGGGTTTATCACGAGTTTGAGTGTAGATTCAAAGTTGCACAAATTTATTTTATGGGGCTGCAATTTCCAACACTTACATTTTTGGAGTCTTCACACTTGATTTGGAGTGTTGGTTCTTGTCTTCCATCACTATTGTACTTGTCTAGATTACTTGATTTATCACAACTATCTCATTTCATCTAGTGACAAAGTTAAGCATGTTGCAAAAATTAAGAAAGATCCTCTTATAGAGTAGGAGACTCTAAAAACTAAAAAAGGTCAAGTTCAATGCTACTTTTTTAGTGGCTATTCTATTTGTCTAGAGTATTTGGTTTATTGTGACTGTAGACACTTAAAAATGTACTAAATGATATTATGCACTCGAATCAGGTATACTAACATCATTTCCTCCTAAAACCTATCCTCTTTTTGCTTAATTGATTAAATTAGCCTAACTATTTAATTAATTGCATCATTTTCATCTATTAACCTAATTAATCTAATTGGGTTAATTCACCCCAATTTATGCTAATATTTCATCCTATTAAATTGAATAAATCTAATTATTTAATTTAAATCCTTAAATATTCTTATTTAATTAAATAACTCTAATTTATTTAATTAAATGTCATTTCACTTTCCCCCTTTCATTAAATCATTTTATTTAATGAATATCATCTAATTAACATTGTTTTAATTAACAATTACTAATAAATCTAATTTCCTCCCCACTTGCAAGGGAATATTCCTCCTTTTGCACATTCCTTAAAAAGGAGAATATTCCTATACCCTTTTGCACATTAAAACATTGTTTTAATTTGCTAAATATCTATTTTCCTCACCCATGAGAATATGCCAAAGAATATTCTCTTTGCTCACTCATTTGAAAAAAGGGAATATTATTTTTTGTAACAAACTTACAAGACTTCTTGTGCAAGTTAATTTATGACTTTTTGTGCAAGTTAAAAGTGTGTTTGTTTGGACAAAGGTGAAACCTTGATTAAATCTCATCATTGATTCTCATCCCTTGATGAGAATCCATGATCCATTCCTCCAACTTCCTCCATCCTTGACTATTGCTTAACCTTTTTGATCTCAACTTTTTGTTTCTCATTTTTCCTCCTATAAATAGGTCACTATTTGGAGATAAATGGATCCATCTTTTTCAAAGAAAACTCATGTTGTTGAAATCACTCACACTCACACTCATATTTAGCATTTATTTAGTATCATTTTAGCTTAATTACTTACATTAATTAGCTTAACTTCCATCAATGGCTGCCATGGTAACATAGATGCATTCATGTAACTTATTTGGTAATTAGGTTTTCAATCTTTTTAAGTTTAAAATACATTTAGATTAGCTTTGCATTCACACATCTTGATCATCTTAGCATAAATCATGTTAAAATAGCTAGCATCATGTTAGTTTATCATTTAAATCATGTTTTGTCACACATCTCACAATGGTTTCATCAATTTTCTTCAATAAAACTGATTGAAACAAGCTCATTTATCCACAAGATTGGGAAGGGTCATCGTTCCACATCAACATGATACCACTCTCCCAATAGGATAAGTTTCAATGGATTAGAATAGGTGTTTTGAAGCTTTCATAGTTTAACATGCTAAGTTTTTAATTGATTCCTAGTTTAGAGTTTATTGAATGATCTCTATTGGGATTGACATTTAGTGGCATAATTACACTTCGTATCCTCAGGGATCAAGTGTTGTCAGCCCATACTAATCCGTCAGTCACATTTTGGTGCTAGAAGGAGGGCACAAATTAACTAATCTGACGATTTTCTTGTTAAAACTTTGTTTTCCTTGTGTTTTCATGTACAACACTATTGATTATCAATTGACGCATTTGATGATGCACCGCTATATAGTGACACACCTATGATTTCATTTTGGTGATGCATAATTAAAATAGTAATTCTCAATTAATTTTGTCACCACATTTAAATATAGGGATGTTTATTTGATTTTTTGACATAGAATGGATTTATTTTCAGTGATGCTATCGATTTGGTGACACATTTGACTTCATTGTTTTCTACAGAGCGTCGCTATCGATTTTTTAATATGGTGACGCATATACAATATAGTGACACTATTGATGAATTTCAGTGATGCAATTGATTTCAGCATTACAATTTACTAGTAAATAGGACAAAACTGGTTTTTTGACATGTTTTTTTTTTTTTTTTGCTTTATCTGACCTCTAACATTTCACTGAATTTTTGTTCTAGTTTTTAGGCTAACTAGGTTTTGCAAGTTGGATGATAAAATTTGAAGTGAAGAAGCATTATTTTCTTTAAATCTTAATAATTGTAACAAGTGTTGTGACACTTTTTGAGAAATTATAACCCATGTATGGTACTTTTTGTTTCATGCTTTAGGACCACACTAGCTTTCAAATTGGTTAAAATTGAACCCTCACATCATTTTTCTTGTTGGATTAAAATTGAACAAGGAAAACTCACACTTAGTTTGGTGCTTAAATGAACTTACCTTTGCTTTGAGGGTTAAACTTAACAAGTGTTTGTCATGTCTTGTGGTTTGAATTTTCTTCATTGGATGTGTATGCTCTTCTCTTGCGCCACTCATCAATCTTGAGAATCAAAAGAATTCCTTTGACATTTTGTATAACTATCCACATATTTCTATTTGGATTTAAAATGAACCCCATGATAGTGTGAGAAAAGACATTTTGTATGCTCTCTCCTCGCGCTTTGCGTGATCTAGGAGATAGAACAAAAAATGTACTTCCTTTATTTTGTATACCTTTTAGAGGGCCTCCCACCCCACTTCAAAAGGTGGGAATGACCTAAGCGATAATGAGCTAAATCCAAGCTCTTTCAAACTGCTATATAGAAAATATGTGTTTGTGATGAAATTCATAAGCAACAAGTGTGGATGTGTCATACCGACAAGTGCCACCCCTAATGTTTGTGTGACACATCAAAATCCTTTCTTAGGAAGGGACTGGGAGGCCTCTTGATTGAAATAATCTTGAGCTAATCTTTCTGTGTGTATGGCCACCTTGTATGAAAGTCCTTTCTAAGAACCAATTGTTTAGAAGCTAAATTTTTTTATGCTTGCTAGTGTAGGAATGGTCATTTTGAAGCCACCCAAAATTTTACTATTCATTGTAGAAAGAAAAAAAAATCCTTCAAATTTGTGGATCTTAAGATTTGAGATTTGGTGTACCCAAGAAGTGTGTGTCGTGTAAGGGGGAGCGAATGTCACCAAATCTCTAACTGTTCACATTGTCTTACTGTTTGGAGAAATCCAAGTGGGGATTTAGCAAGTAGTATCTTTTGAACCTATGGTGGTAAATGCTTGTGAATCAGTTTAATACTTTGTTTGGTTCCAAAAATATTGCAAAGAAATATTCAAAAACATCATAAATTTTGCAAGGTCCATTTTTGTGAAAATCATGAGGTTTAGTCCATAGTTGCCTATGTTAACTTTGGGATGTATGGATTGAGATATAAGTTAAGATATTTAGAAATCTATAAGGATAAAAATCCTTAGGAAAATAATTAATATCAAGGTTATTTCAAGGAATAATCTAGAATTTTATGCCTTTTTCTGAAAATAAAAAAACATTGGTCTTTTCCATGATCTTGAACTTCTCTAAATGATCTCATTCAAAATCAAAATCCCCAAGAGGAGGTCTACATGTCGGTATTTCAAACTTAGACATCATAGTTCAAAGTACATTAGAAGCCATATCCTAAAATAGTACCACAACAAGAACAAGTTGGTAGCAAGGTTCTATAGACTTATTTTGTTGAATAATCCAGACATGTATGCTCAATATGAGCCCCTCATTTAATTCAAATATTTGTCATAGGAATTGGAAACTTTAGAGGTCTAGCATGTTTCTCACCACCTTGGTCTTTGAAAACAAAGTTTCACTCTAGGTCAACATTGGTTCAAGCACTCCATCCACCCCTTCATCAAAATCCAAATTTTATTTCACCAAACTTTGCAAAAAAATTTCAAATATACCAACACTTTTGGACTTAGACATCTATCATCCCAAATCCTAACTTAGTTACTTTGTATGTGAAATGAATCCTTTTCCATGCATTTGGTTAAGTTAATTATCATCTTTGAACTTGTTTATCTTGAAGGTCACGAGTCTACCCTAAAGGTTCACAAGTTCATAAACATCCTTTACCTAAACATCAAAACATCAAAACATCAAACCTAAGTCAAAAGGGTTGTCCCAAAACATTTTAAAGGATCACTCCCCATATCACTCATCTTTTCATCTCCCACTACAATTGTTGCTTCAAAAAGACTTAGACCATCCCTTTTACCTAGATTTGGGTCAACTAGAGAGTTTAAACATTACAAATCTCAACACAACTCTCCCAAAGGTGACCCAAATTTTTTGGTAAAAACAAGATCACAACACAAGAGAATCATGGAGAAAACCAAAGTCACATTTGCCTCATGTGATCCCAATCCTCTAGAATTTGATTCGAGAAGTCATGTTACCCCATCACAACAACCTTCATCACCATCAAGGCCATATGAGATATAAGATGACACAAATAATCCATTTGGAATTGCTAGGGAAGAAATCATGGAGCACCAAACCTTAAAGTTTCCCATTTCCCCATCTTTTGTTGCACAATCATTGACATGAGGCTTGACTTCATCCACTATTCAAACAACTCCATCACTAGGGCTCAATCAAACACCAACACCTAGTATTGCAACTAATCTCGCTAAGGATTTTTGGCCATACTCTTCCATTTAAAAGCAACACACTTGTGGGTACCCTCGATACCAATCCTCCTCAAACTACAACTTGGAAACCAACATTTGGTACTCCTCCCATTCTCGAAGATCCCCAACATCCATATAAACAACTTACACTTCATTACTCCACAAAAAAATCAACATATTGAGGACGCCCATCTTCCTCCATACCCATGAGTAACACAAGTGTTCCCAATATCACACAAAGTAGTATGGACCAAGCATCACAAGTAGACCCAAAATGGCAAGGGAATTCCCTCATTAAAAATCAACCTTTAATTTAATAGGGAACATCTTCATCCAATCCTCCCACTAATACATCAAACCCATCAATTACCCAAAAAACCTCTATTCCATTTGGACATCATCAATCCACATCAAAACAATCCCTTGATCACAAACCCCATCAAGCAAGGTAATACCTTGACCACATATCAAACACAAGGGAATCTCCAAAACATCAACCAAGGGAATCCTTTCTATCAATAGACTCAATGTCCTAATGTACCCTTTATGTCACAATATTTAACGGTGTCATCCTCATCTTTATTGTTTATCCCACAAGTCATACAAAATCAAATGGGACCTAAAACTTAAATTCCTCCATCTAAATCCACTATCTTGCAAGGAATGTTAAATCAAGTAAATCCCCTAATCAACCATACACAACCCGCATAGAACATCAACATTCAAAACCCATCACAGATTTCCCAACCATTGATTGATCCTACATTACAAGAACATGCCCTAGCTTTACAACAAGCACAATAGGCTTATTGGCAAGCAGTCCAACAACAACAACAACAAAAAGTAGCCTAAGCAGCACAACAACAAAAAGAAGCACAACAAGCAACCCTAGTAGCACAACAACAACAAAAACAATAGCAAGTAGCCTTAGTAGCATAACAACACAAACAACAACAACAAGAAGCCTTAGTAGCACAATAACAATAGCAACAACACCAAGCCGCCTTAGTAGCACAACAAGTAGCCTTAGTAGTTCAACAACAACAACAAGCTCAACAATATTCCCAACAACAATTTCTTGTGCAACAACAACAATAGGTTTTATATTATAACCCTCAATAAAACATCATCAATGTGAACATGTTAGGAACATATATGCCTACACCATCATCACCTTATCCTACACTACCATACACACCATACAACACATCATCATATCAAATTCCCACGTGCACTTCATCCACCATCCCACAATATGCAACATTTGTTCCCCCACTAAGTCCACCAGATGATATGGAATCACAACTTAAGGCATTAACACAAGAAATGTAGGATATCCAAATGGGAAAAATGAAGAAACCCCATACACAGAACCTATGCCCATATTCATTTGATTGAAACATCTCAATGGTGTCATTCCCTCTAGGTTTTGAAATCCCCAAATTTGACAAATACAAAGGGAGATGAATTCTCGTGGACCATATCAAAGAGTTTAACATCATGTGTATGGTCACCTATAGTGATTCCTACTTGATGCACCTCTTCCCATGAAGTTTAACAAGTCCTTCCATGGATTGGTTTTCTTAGTTGCCTCTCGGTATCAAAAATTTCAAAGAAATCATTGACAAATTCATAGATCACTTCTCTTTTACTCTTGACATGGACGTAAGCTTAGAAGAATTATATACTCTCAACAAAAAAATGGAGAATATTTAACCAATTTCTTGCAACAATGGAGGAAAAGAGCAAGTAAAATTAAGTGGCCAATCCCCGATGAACAACAAGTAGGCATTATCATAGCAAATCTAGATCTAGATCTATCCTTCCACCTGAAAATGCAGTGCATCACATCTTATGACGAGCTTGTTCCTAGGGCCCTTAACATTGGGAGAGCTCTAATCTCATAGGGAAATACTCAAGCATACAAAGACAATTTTCCATCAACTAGTTTAAATGAAAAGGCTCGTGTCTAGGCTAAGTGTAGTGCTAAAAAATGTTGTCGGTGACATTTTCACACTAGTTTAGCTCCTTCTTGTTAAATTAAGCTTAAAAGTTTCCTTGATTTAGTGTTGTATGGTGTTTAACACATTCACACTAGGTATTGGGCCCTTGTAAACTAAATAGAATGTATTTAAAATTTTCCTTGTAAAGGTGTTGTAAAGTGTTGCAGTCCACTTTCACACTTTTCTAGGATTGTATTAAGTATTTGAGCCTAATGAACCTATTTTTAACCAAAATGTGCTTAATTAATTCAAGTGTTGTAGCACACTTTCACACTCTTCTAAGGTTATCATTAATAATTGGGCTTTATTATGCTTTAATTGGCCTTAAATTGCATCCACACACCTTAATTAGTGTATAATTTCGAGGATAATCTCAACATTAATCATCACCCAATCATGATTTAGGTGTTTTTGGCTTGTATGGCCTAGATTTAGTGATCTTGGACTCATTCACCACCTTGGTTGAATGAGTCCCACCTAGATTTTTGGATCCTTTGGGAAAATGAGTCCCATTTATCTCAAAATTAAAATTATTTCAAATTTTTGGTGGAATTTTATTCTCCTAGATCTGATGCGGCTTGTAGTGTTGTAATTTCGGGAATTCTTGCATAATTAAGAATAAATACAAGGTTCTTTCATTCATTTTCACCTAAGACTTTTGTGAGAGCATATATCCTAGCAAATTTGTGATCAAGGAAGCATTCAAGAGTCTTCAAGAGTTGATTATCAAGTGTTTTGCAATATTATTCAAGCACCAAGCATCATGTCAAAGATTTCATGCATCAAGATTTTTTTTGAGCTAACAATTGTGATGTATGGTTTTATGATTCAAGCAATCATTTCATTCAAGATCTATCCTATTCAATCAAGATTCAAGAACTACATCCATTGTAGCCATTTCAAGCATATTTGTAACACTTATTGTAAGGGTTTGGTGAGTTGCAACATTGTCATTTGTTCATTCATCATTCTCCATTATTATTTCATTTCACTTCAAGGTTTAATTACCAAAATGGGGTTTGACCAAGGTAAGCCCCTTTCTACTGAATCCCCAACATTTTCCCCTCTCCTTTGTGTGTGATTTGCAGGTCTAGGTTGTAAATTTCCTAAGGAGCAATATTGGAGAAAATTTTTCAAAGGGATCAAAGTTGTCAAAGTTTTCATCAAGAATTGCAGATACTTGGAGATCACCTAAAGGTTGCAAATCAAAGTTTCAGATCCATAAATCAATCAAGAAGGATAGAGCAAATAGAGAAGAGCATATTCAAACTTTGAATTCCCAAAAAATTGGAATGGGAATCATTCACCACAAGTGGTGAATGAGTCCCACTGTAGGTGTTTGAAAGAGATCTTTACAGATTCAAATACCCTTTTGCCTAAAACCTGCTCCTGTGCAAAAAACCAAAACTGGAATTGACTTGCCCAAAATGGAAAATAAATACCAATGGGTCAAAAGTAAAAATTTCTAGTATTTCAAGAATCCTTCCAATCATCTCCAGGTTTTCAAGTGCACACATTTCATTTTGAAACTTAATGTTTTGTTTTACATTCATTTCTAGGTCATTTAAATCAAGTTTGCATCATATTAGGGTGTTTCATTCCATCTTGCATTTCATTTTCTTTTCCAAGTTCTTAATTGGCGGTGAACCACTCACTAGATTTTAATCAATCCCTAGGATAGTCCCTTAGTAGATCTTTTTCCTCTATTCCATTCTTGGAGTGAAGATATATTTAGAGCATCCTTGAATGTTAGTTGGAGAAAAGTGGTGTTCTATGTCCAAAACCATAAAGCATCCATTTTTCCACTAATCACTAAGAGCAAGAAGGTAACGAATGATGGAGTGGTAGATGCTAAGGTGGTCCTAAGTGCTCCTAGGTCAAACAACAATAAAATCACCAATGTTCAACCAATTGAGCAACAAACAACACCACCACAAAATAGTCATGTCAACAACACCGAAACACAACAGAGACAAACCCCCAATAAGAACAACTTGTTGTGTGGTCTCACAACCATCCCCATTTTTCTCCTTGGAAAAATGTGGACCCCTTTTTTTTGTTTCCTCTTTCTTTCTTCTTTATTTTTCTTGTTTTGGTATGTTTTTTGGGGGGAGTTGGAAAATGAAAGTTTCATTTCAATCTGCTTGGTCTTTGCTTAAGTCCTTGTTCTTTCCTGGATTTAGTGTCTCAGTATTTTTATGAAGTTTTATCAATTTATCAGACCTGAAGTCTCAGAGTTGTTGTGGTTGTGTCAAAGATGTATCTTTGATTGGTCCAAGTCCCACCCGGTAATTCGTCACCCGGATGAACCATCCCAGTGTTCACATTCTTTTCTTCATCAGCTAGCCCGATGGTTGCTTTTATTTTTCTTTAGCTGGAGGTTAGAAACTGTAGGTTCCATTACAAAAATTTTGAATCACTTTTGATCTTGCTTGAACCCAGTTCTCGATTCCTCTCTCTACTCCAAGCATTTTTTAAGCTTGGAGGTAAGTGTCTGATTCCTGATAATCTTTCCAAGGTTCGATACTCAAGGTTGTCAATCCTAGTGATCATCAACAATCACGTATCCAAAAGGCCTTTGCCTAATAAAAAAATAAAAGTGACACAAGAGTTCCACGTAAGCTTTCCACGTCATCTTCTTCTCTGGTGATGGGCTTGTGTGGAAACCAAGGTGTTCATAATTTGAACCCTCATTAGCCATGATTGCACATTTATTCGAGAAATTAATGCATTGCAATAGGTAATTAATGAAAGTGGTGAACTACACACATGTACTTGGCACCATCTTGAGCATGCAGTTGCTTTTATAACATTCTACCTCACACTATACTACAAATTTGTAAAGGAAATTAAATGAATGAGACTAATATTGTGGCACACAAGTTAAGGTAAATTTTGAGAAACCAAGAACATAGCTATCGAGGGTTTCAAAGTTACATTCTAAAAATATTTTTATCATCAACAAAACTAGTTAAGTCATGAATAACATAAATTTTGTTAACCATTTTACACATGTAAGTCTTGATATTATGGCATTTCTCTTAATAACTGATATGTTGATTATTCTGATGAAAATTTAACTGAATGGTGAATTGAAAGTTTTTATGAATTGTTAAAGATAACTAGTTAAATTTAACCCTAACTCGCACACAAGGAACATATCTAAAAATGTAGAACATGTCAGCTACAATGAGTACTTCTGAAGCAAGACTAGAAAATGAATTCAAATATTGTGCTTCGCAAGTTGTACTAATTGGTGGGATAGTTAATGATACTCATTCAGGATGGTTCTCTAATGTTGAATTCCTCACACAAGCTAGACAAGAAAATGCCTCTCAATGTACAAAGAATGTTATATCAAGTGGGTTACATTTAGCAAGAGGGTTTCTGCTAGTAATGGAGGCCCCTAAACTAGTTATAGAATTTTTAAACTACTACAACCTAGAAAAAAGAGTCATTGAGAAGGAGGTTTTAAGAATCTATGTCGATCTCTCTGAGAAAGAAATTATATATACATTTGGGCTTCTCACATGTCCTTGGATGAAACCTATAGATGTAAAGATGAAGGATAAAATCTACGTAAGTGTCAAAGAATAGAACAAAATAATTATGAGTACCCAATGGTGTTAGGAGGAAATTACAAAACAAACTAAGCCAATTCTAAGATCTATGTACAACCAAGATGTTCAAGATATTATAACTATGCTAAGCAGGATAGTTGTACTATGAGATGCCAGTAAATTGGAATCATAGATGTGTAATCATAACCAAATTAATCGAATTCCCTATGCAAATGCATTGGGGAGGTTTTATCAATGACAAATTGCATGACTAGATAAAGGAATTTCCAAAGTCAAGATATTTTCTATGTCCTCATATGTAATCTATTCTTGCACCTTAAGGGAAAATAAGCAAGGGTTGAATAGAGTCGATACTCTAGGAAAAGAAGTAGGAAACAATCTGATAAATTCACATTTACCTCAAATTACTATCCATAAATACAAAGAGCATTATCAGAGAGTCAATGATGTGTTTTCCATGAAGTTGGTGAGAATAAAAGAAGGCAATAAAGCTAAAAGATTATCTCTTGAAGCACAAAGAAATATTAAATAGGTTGGAGGCTAGTACATTCAATTTCCCACTTTCACCTATATTAGGGTGGAAGGGTTTGAAGGATATCCCTTCATGTTTCCCAAGTACCCTATAGAAAAATTGGAATTTTTAGAATTGGTAAAACAGTTAAAGTTGTCTCAAGCTCTTTACAGTGTGGCACATATGAAGATTTCTCTCAAATTTTCCATTATAATGGGGAATTACAAATGCAATGCAAGTAAAGCAATTGATTTGTGTGAAGACAAGTTAAAGACATACAAGTTGGGGTGCATTCCACTCTAGAGGAAAAACTATCACCCAAAAGGGAATATTTCCAAGTGGATAGCTAGTAAATGTGCTCTTGTTTACCTTTTAGAAGATTACTAGCTCAATTGTGATGAGGAGCATAAAGTAAGGAAAATAAAATATGAAAGGTTGTCATTAAAATCTATGTGGATTCTTAAGATTCATGGCATTCCATACCAATTAGAGGAAGATGATGGTGAAGTATTGAATATGGATTATAATGAAAATAGATGAACCTATCCTGGATCCAAATTTTGAAAGTAGAGAAATAACATTTGCTAAGGAATTTTTTGAACCAGTTTTAATGCAGACTCAACGATGGATAGATGATTTTTGTAGAACTTCGAGAAAATCTGGAATAAGGCCCGCATACTCACTTGATACTATGATCGACATGATTAGTATGGGTTGATTATGCTTGATCCATGAAGAATTGAAGCATAACAAAGCCACTAACATTGAATCTCAATAGGATCATTCAAATGAAAGTTAAACTAAAAATTTATCAAAACTAAACATTCTAATTTATGAAAGTGTTTAAATGTCTACCCCAATCCATTTGAAACTTATCCCGTTGTGGGAGTGGTGTCATGTTTATGTAGGATGGCAACCCTTTCTCAATCCTGTGGATAAATGAGCTTGTCCTAGTCAGTTCTATTGAAGAAAACTGATGGAACATGATTTTAATCTAAATAAGCATGATGCAAGTTATTAAACATGATTTTATGCTAAATGATGAAGATATACAAATGCTAAGCTAATTTTAAATGGATTCTAACCTAAAAGATCCAAACCCTAATTTATTAAACAATCTAAATGGATGCATTATGTGATCATGGAAGTCATTAATGCAAGCTTAAAGCTAATTAATGCAATTAAAATGAACTAAAAGAGGCTAAATGTGTGCTAAATATGAGTGAGTGTGAGTGATTTCAACAACATAAGTTTGCTTTGAAAGATGGCTCCCTATTCAATAGAAGCAAGCTCTATTTATAGAATAGGTAAAAAGAGATCAATGGTTGAGATCAAAAATATCAATCAATGGTCAAGGATGAAGGAAAGAAGAGGCATGGATCATGGATTCTCATCAATGGGTGAGAATGCAAGATGAGATTTAATCAAGGGCTCACATTCCCTCAAACAAGTTCACACTTTCAACTTGTCCAAGAGGTCATAAGTTAACTTGTACAAGATGTCACAAGTTAAATTTCTCAAGAAGCTAAGTGATTTGGTTGAGAAAAAGGAATATTCCCCCTTTTCAAATGAGTGAGGAGAGAATATTCTTTGGAATATTCTTATGGGTGAGAGAAAAGGATAATTTAGTTAATTAAAACTAAATTAAATGTGCAAAGGAGGAATATTCTCTTGGGATATTCCCTTGCAAGTGGGGGGAATTAGATTTAATTGATAATTAAACAATATTAATTATACAATTAGGGGATTTAGAAGAATTAGATGATATTTATTAAATAAAATGATTTAATGAAAACTGGCATATGCCACATGCTACATTTTGATTTTCTATTTTTGATTCTCTTGATAGACTAAGTTTAAACTCTTGGGGCCTTGTTCCTATAAAAGGTTGTTTACTACTTTACTTTTATTTTTAAGTTCAGAATTTGTGGATGTCGGAGGAGACAAAACTTCTTTATGTTTTATTCTTTTTTCCTATTTTTTGAATAATTCCAGATTAAAAAATTCTATGCACATAGAACTTAATCAATATCAAAGCCAATTTGAAAGCTACTTATCTCATGTATCTTTTGTAGCTAGTTTGTTCATTCAACCAGATAAGACTGTATGTTGCATCATTTAAGGGTGCATACAAAACCTACTTAGTGTCCAAAATAAACCTCCTTTAAAAGCTCACACTGTTTTATGCCTAGCTGTGAAGCAATTTGGTGAAGTATACATCAGTTTTCTTTGATTTGATTAAATATTGGGGCATGCATGGAGAATACTTGAGAGCAATTTTATTTTTGAAGTATTTTGATTCTTTATTTAAGATTAGATGTTAAATTTCATAAAATGTTTCAAAAAAAGGAGATGAATGAATGGAAATATTATTGAAAATATTTCATTTCTATGAAAATTTTGAATGCTTAAAGCTAAATCTACTTAAGTGTTAGAAAAGTTATTTGATATTCATGAAATATTATTGCAAATCTATTGATTTCATGAAATTGTTTAACAATTGGACTGAAAATCTTCCATTTGATACCTATGATTCCTTTAAGAACTAAAGATAACCATAGACCCCTTGAGATTAATAAACAATATCACATCATACCTTGAAGCAAACCTAGTATGGTCAAGACCTAACTATCGGAGCCTTGGGATTAAGCTAAGTCAACCTTTCCCCTTTCCTTGGAATTTTAGGTTGCCTTGGTCCAGTCTTTCAAGTAAAGATAGGTTCTTCACAGTTTGCCTATGAGGATTTCATCTGAATTGTTGTTGTGACTAACATCGTGATCCTCATGTGACTTTAGTTGAGCTTAGTGGTCAAACATCATCTAGATCTCAAAATTCTAGAAGTGTAATTAAAAATTCACAAAATCTAACTACAATTATACCACCACTGCCCCTCATAGTGATGGTTTTCTTTAACGTAGAGTCACCAATCCAATTTTCCATATATAATGATCTTCTTAAAAATATTGACAAGTTATTTCCTAAATATCATCTTCATAAGGACGAGGAAGAACACATCAATATCTTCAAGGATACATGTTTTAGAGCAAGAATACAACATGAGGATGTTGTATGTAGACTATTCCCTTATACTCTAAGTGATGTAGTCTACCAATCATATATCAACCTGCCTCGTAATTCAATTAGATCTTGGCAAGATTTGGAAAATCATTTTTTGGCTAGATTTAGAGCACTGATTGATTGATCATCGTTATATCATCAATTCAGTCAAATTAAGAGGTTTGATGATAAACTTATAACTGCTTTTAATGATAGGTTTTAGAAGGCCTATTCTAGGTTACAAGCACCCTATGCAATGGATAATTTGTCTATGATTGTGGTTTATTATACAACAGTAGATCCTTTTACTTCTATATTTATGAAAAGAAGGGAAAATCCTCCCACTACCTTGCCTAAAGTTTATGCTAAAGTTGTAAGTGTCAACTTAGAAATGAAACACCTCAAAATCAAATTGTCAGTAAATGGCATAAATGGCATAAATGGATTGAATAATTATCCTACTTTGAAAGTAAATGGAGTCTTGTTAAATCATTCGATGACTCCTATTTTTCTTCTTCAGTGGTCTAGAATGGGACGTTTCCTTATAATACTTTCTTTCAATCAAGAAATAGTCAAGCTTTAGTCCCTCACCCTTGTCTAGCTATCACAAAGCTGCATCCTAATAGAATCTCTTTCTTCTCATAGACTCAAGAAAGTAAAAGTGTCAAAATTTTAGATGACAAGGAAAAAATTAGAGAAATCACAACTCAAATCAAAAGGTTAACCACAGAGGTTACACAATTAAGAAATCAAAATTTTTATTCTCAAAATAACAATCAGAGTTTGCAAAGTCTAGCATACATTGCTCCCAAACCACCTAGACCTTAGAACACACGATTAAATAATGGAGGATTATCCACACCTTTAGATAACATTAATCCCTCTGACGATAGAATCACATGTCAAAGGTGAATTTAGATGACCTTGCAATGAATAACTAGTGTAGAATCCATAACAAATTTTCATTCTAAGGTGGATTGTCCACATTTTAAAACTGCTTCAGATATATTTTCTTGGCTACTACACACTACAATGAACAATGTGAGTCTCATCCTCCTAAGGGAAATGAATTAGTTCCAGTAGGATATGATTTTGCTCTGGTTCTTGAAAGTTATGAACTTTTTGAGTCACCTACTATTTTTAGGATTCATACTCATGAACATGAAGGAGACAGTTCATCCATGACTTTAGAAACTTGTATGTTTCCTTATCGAGATGAAAATGAACCTTAGGATAAAGTTGATGAAATTCATGCTTTTCAACAATATCAGAAAGGGTGTAGTTACAACCTAATAAGTAACACAAATGGTGGAAACAAATTCAACGGGTCATTGACCACGTCAATTCCACCTGATAGCTTTAACACTCCACCAGATGATAAATCAAGTAATACTCTAGGGTTACCTAAGGTGACCTCTCAATATAGTTCATCAAATGTTTCATGAAGTTAAGAGGTAGATTCCGCCGATCAAAAAAATATAACTAATTATTTAGTGGAAGAGATCAAAAAGGTAAAAATCAACCTTTCTTTATTAAAATTGCTCAAAAAACTTGTAATTAGGAAAGCTTTCTTGAATACTTTAGAAGATCTTCCAAAAGAAAGAAAATTTAAAGAGTCTCAAGTGAAAGATAACCTCATTAAGGAAAAAGATAAAAACATTGCTCCTATGGTGGATGCACAAGTAGCCTTTTATAAAGGAAAAATAGAATCCATGCCATTCTTGCTCACACTGAGGATATTTGGTAAAAATATTCATAATTGTTTAGTAGATTCTAGAGCGTCTACTAATGTGATGCCTTTTTCCATATGTCAAATGCTAGGGTTAACCCCAGCAAGTTCCTTAAAGAAAGTTACTCAACTTGACAAAACTAAAGTAAATGTAGTTGGAGAGTTAACTAATATTCATATGTAGTTGGCATTGGATCCCAGGATTCTGTATTATATATATATATTTAGGTTGTTGAGATACCTGATACTTATGGTATTCTATTGAGTAGGGATTGGTCAAAATTTTTGAATGGATACATGGCCACATATTTCTCACATATGTGGTTACCATGCAAAGGAGTACCTAATCAAATTAGAATTGAGAGAGAACCACGTATAAAATACATGATCACTAATTACGATCAGAAAAATAAAATTCTATACATAGATGTAGAACCAAGGGTTTATAAAATTTGAATCTTAGGAGTCAAAATAGAAGAAGTATGCATGTGCAATGCTAAAGAGCATAATCAGATAACTCCTAGAACTGGTGTTTTAATTGAATCAGATTATGATTCTTCCAAAGACTAAAATGATCATTATGATAAATTTTGGAAGAAAATTGTTACAAAAGATTGAAAGAGCATGAAAACTAAAGATTCACTCAAAAAAAAATCTGCAAGATTGGTGCAGGTTACACAATTCTGTGCATTCATAATATATTTACATGATGTGCTTGGAAAACATTCACAAAATTGAAAACTAGCACCATCTAGAACATACTAACATCAAAAGGTCTGAACCAGAAGTACATGGAGATAAAGTGCAAGTTACGTACACTGAAAAATGTTAATTCAACAACTCTTAAGAATGGTAAGTTTACAACTACTGATGATCAAGCCTATATCCTTAGGTTTTATGGATCTAAATCAAAACAAGGAATTGGAATTGGAGTTGAGCTCATTAGTCCGCAAGGTAAATCTTTTCTTGTTGCTTGTCAATTGCAATTTCAATGTACTAACAGTGTGTCAAAATATGAAGCCCTCATCCATGGTTTGATGCTCGTAATCAAGAAGAAATTCAATATTCTTAAGGTGTTTGGTGATTTCAAGTTGGTAGTCAGACAAGTTCGAAAGCGGTATATTTGCCATTACAAGTGATTGCCTAGTACCAACACAGAGTATGGGATTTAATAGAAGATTTTGATACTTTCAATATTAATTACATTCCATGAAGATTTAATCAAAGAGTCAATGCTTTAGCTACTGCTTCCAATGCTCTAGAACCTTTAGATGCTTCAGATTTGAGAAGATTTATAGTCGAGCTAGTGCAGCTTCCTTCAGTTCCCAATAATGTTACAAATTTGTAGGTGTTCAAAGATGATCAAAACATATTGGAATTTATTACTAACTCTAATATCTTTGAAGCAAAAATAATCGAAGAAATAGATTTCCCCAATGGCGAGATTCAAGATGAAAAATTAGCTCAAGCTAAAGATAATATTATTCCAAAAGGGTTAATTGAGTTGGAGATGTTGTTTGATATAGATCAGATAGTTTGATAGAAGGACTTTCCTCAGAGTGATGGAGGGCAATCTAAATTGTATAATTTGCATACTAAAGAAGATCCTAATAATGTGCTTATAGGAAAGGTGTGTACTAAAGAAGAAAAAAAGAATATAGCTTAGGCACTTAGATATTATTGGAAGGTAATAGCATGAACATACGAAGACTTGAAAACCTATGATACTTTTGTCATTACTCATACAATCCCATTAAAGCCTGATGTAAAGCCTTTTCAACAAAAGCAATGACCAATAAATGCACTCTTAGAACCATTGATCCAAAAGGAAGTCCAAAAGCTTCTCTCAACCCAAATAATATCTCCTATTAGACATTCTACTTGGGTGGCAAACTTTATGCTCGTCAAAAATAAGAATGGAGACATAAGGTTATGTGTAGATTTTTAGAATCTTAACAAGGCTCTTGAAAAAGATAATTGTCAACTACCTTCGCTGGAAGAAGTGTTACAGATCATTAATGGTTCATAGATGAAGTCCTTTTTGGATGGATTCTTTGCATACAATTACGTAATGGTAGCAAAGGAAGATCAGATGAAGACAACATTCACCATGAAGTGGGGAACTTTCACTTACAGAAGGATGCCATTCAGATTGATAAATGTCAGAATATCATATTCGAGATCTTAGAGCAATATTGTAAAAGTGCAAACTTATGAAATTTTGTTGAATCCTAAGAAATATATTTTTGGGGTGACTAAAGATAAACTATTGGGACACACTATTTCTAAAAGAGATATTTCAATAGACCCAGAAAGAGTAAGTGCATTGCTCAAGCTACAACCTCAGAAAGTAAAAAGGAATTGTGATCATATTTTGGTAAGATCAATTTCGTCTAAAAAATTATCACTGAATTTTTTGAGATAGTAAAACCACTCAATGATATGTTGAAGAAAGATGCATAAATAAAGTGGAAAAATTAAGCTAAGCTCACCTTAGAGAATATGAAAGCTACAATTACGGAAGCACTAGTGTTGGTAAGTTTGGATTATGTTAAGCCTTTTTACATTTACTCATTTGATTTTGGTCATACTTGTGTAGTACTAACACAAAGGGGCAAGAACAAAGAAGAAAAGTTGATTGATTTTATGAGTGCTCCATTTAAAGAAGTGAAGCTAAGATACACAAATGTTGAGAAACAAGCCTTTTCTTTGGTTAATACAATACAAAAATTCAGGCATTACATCCTCAGAAGTATAATCAAGGCTATTGTCTTGGATGTTGCAGTGAAAACATGTTGCTAACACAGAGTGAGCTCGGTGAAAAGAGAGCTAAATGGGTTATGATTTTACAAGAGTTCGATTTAGAAATTATACCCATGAAGCTAGTTCAAGTCTATTGTCGAGATCGATCCACAAATCTCTAGCCAGTAGTATACTTTGGATGTAAAAGACCAAGAAGACTAGTATTCAAATGCATGGCATTATTTAGTTAGTCATACTTTCCTTGATCATATGCAAAGAAACTAGAGAAGAGCCCTCAAGATAAAATCTCAAAGTTATATGATTAAAGGAGGAGCTCTATTCAAAAGAAATCATGAAGGAATTTATCTAAGATTTTTTAATAGGATGGAAGCAAATGAAGTGTTGTGGGAATTTCATGATAAGTTTGGAATAGCTCATGGAGCACCTTTAGCTACTATACACCTCATCCTGAGAGTTGGTTATTACTGGCCAACTATTTTTAAAGACATGTATGAGCACGTGAAACATTGTTACACATGTCAAACTACAATAGATAAAGGAAGATTTAAAGCTCAACCATTACAATTGGTGATGGAAATGTGCCCTTTTTCACAATGGGGACTAGATTTCATTAGAACCATCAATCCTCCATCATTTGCAGGTCACAGGTTTGTATTGACTGGTACAAATTATTGCACCTGATGGACTAAAGTGTGTCCTAGCAAACAATGTACCACAGAGGTGGTAATCAAATTTTTGGAGGAAAAAATTATTACCATGTTTGGAGTACCGTATGTGTTGGTATGTAATAATGGCCCTATCTTTTCCTTGTTAAAGTTTTCTAATTGGGCATTTGAATATGGTATAACATTGAAATTCTCATCTAACTATTATCTGTAGGGAAACAGGTTAGCAGAATCTTTAAACAAAAATATGTTGGATATAATTAAGAAATTGGTTGAAAAGAATCCTAGAGAATGGCATTCTTTGTTGAAATTCTCCCTTTAGGTAGATCGTACTAGGATGAAATCTGCACTAGGAAATTCTCCTTACCACCTAGTTTGTGGGTAGACCCTATATTTCCAATAAATTTGAAAATCCCTACTTGGAAATTTGCTCAAGAATACATTGGATTAGATGATCAGATTGAAGCTTGATTGTTGCAATTAATGCACTTAGATGAAAAATGTACCTGAGCTATAGATCATTTTGCTAGGCATCAATCTATGGTAAAACAATGGTTTGACAAAAGGGCTAGATTAAAAACCTTTAGAATATCTGACTTAGTCCTATATTGGGACAAATCCCATGAGCGTAAAGGTGAATGTGGTAAGTTTGACAAGTTATGGAGAGGTCCTTACCAAGTTTCTGAAATTTTAGGAGATAGTACTTATGTACTTAAGACTTTGACTGAAGATGTCCCATTGCTTGTCAATGGGCAATTCCTAAAGCGCTACTTCCAAGCTTAGTTTTTGGAATTATTTTTTGTAAGTAGTTTTTGTAGATAGTTTTTGTAAATAGTTTTTCTTCTCATTTTTGTAAATAGTCATTTATTGCTTTATTTTTCTCTTTTTTGGGGTTTGCATCGTCAAGTTATACAATGGTTGGAAAAATTTAAAGGTGACAAAAATAATAGAACTTCAATTCTGGAAATTTAATCTATGCTTTCCATAAGTAGTTCTTAAGTTATAAATGATTAGGGAATTATTCAGTTCCTTTTACTCCAGTTAGCATAAATCATTCAGTTGGTGTTGAGCTACAAATGCCCATATCTTAAATCATTCTACTAAAATTTGGGATAGCAGTTATTTGCATTGAGTGAAACATCAAAAGGCTACCTTTGCTACCATTGTAATTCCCAACCTAATAGTGGGCTTTATTTCCTGCAAGTTGAAATGAACTATTAAAAAAATATCAAAAGAAAGAATCAACTTTTTAGACCATCCAAATATCTCTATTGGGGCTATAGATGTTTGATTGGTGGTAGAGCTATGTTTGGGGGAATTACAGCGATAACCTTGCTAGGGTTATAGACGCTTGACTGGAAACAAGGCTCTATCCATGGTTGGATTAAAAAGGAATTGCCAAATTATGTAGGTCAATGCAAATAATTTATATGATCTAAGTTTAATGTAGTGGAATAAATCAATTGCACACACATGAGCTTAGTAATTCTTAATCTTGTATGTTGGCTAAAGTGAATTTGGAATGTCGAAATGAAGATCTGATTATTTATAATTAGAAGACTAAAAAAATTTAAAGCACAACTATGAGGTCCATAATTGACTTTCTATTGTTTTATTTAGTTTTGTTAGTTGCTAGTTGTTGTGTGGTCTCACAACACACCACATTTTGCTCCTTGGAAAAATGTGGACCCCTTTTTTGCTGCTTCTTTCTTTCTTCTTGATTTTGCTTTCATTGGTGTGTTTTTTGGGGGGAGTTGGTAAAATGCAAGTTTCATTTCAATCTACTTGATCTTTGTTTAAGTCCTTGTTATTTCTTGGATTCGACATATCAGTCTTTTTATGAAATTTAATCAATTTACCAGACCCGGAGTCCCAGAGTTGCTATGGTTGTGCCATAGATGTATTTTTGATTGGTCCATGTCCCACCTGGTAAGTTGTCACCCAAAGGAACCATTCTGGTGTTCACGTTCTTTTCTTCATCAGCTAGCCCAATGGTTGCTTTTGTTTTTCTTTAGCCGGAGGTCAAAACTGGAGGTTCCATTACAAAATGTTTGAATCACTTTTGATCTTGCTTGAACCCGATTCTCGATTCCTCTCTCTACTCCCATTTTTTTCTTAAGCTTGGAGGTAAGTGTCCTAGTTCCTGGTAATATTTCCAAGGTTTGATACCAGAGGTTGTCAATCCCGGTGATCATCAAATATCACATATCCAAAAGTCCTTTGGCTCGTAAAAAAATCAAAGTGACAAAAGAGTTCCACATAAGCTTTATGTGCTATCTTCTTCTCTAGTGGTGGGCCTGCACAAAAACCAAGGTGTTAATAATTTGAACCCTAATCAACCATGATTGCACCTTTATTTGAGAAATTAATGCATTGTAATAGGTAATTAATGAAGGTGGTGAACTAAACACACATACTTGGCACCACCTGAAGCATGTAGTTAATTTTATAACACTCTACCTTGTGTTATACTACAAATTTACAAAGGACATTGAATGAATGAGACTTATATTGTGGTGCACAAGGAAAGGTAAATTTTGAGAAACCAAGAACACAGTTACTGAGGGTTTCAAAGTTGTATTATGAAAAGATTGTTATCATCAACAAAACTAGGTATGTCTCAAATAACAAAAAATTTGTTAACCATTTTACACATGTAAGTCTCAAAATTATGGTACTTCCCTTAATAACTGATATGTTGATTGTTAAAGATAACTGGTTAAATTTAACCCTAACTCACACACAAGGAACATATCTAAAAGTATAGAACAAGCCATTTAAAATGAGTACTTCTAAAGCAAGACCAGGAAATGAATTCAAATATAGCACTTCGCAAGCTGTAGTAATTGGTGGGATAGCTAATGATACTCAATCAAGATGGTTCTCTAATGTTGAATTCCTTGCACGGGTTAGATAAGAAAATTCATCTCAATGTACAAAGAATGTTATATCAAGTAGGTTACATTTATCAGAAGGGTTTCCACAAGCAATGGAGGCCCCTGAACTAGTTATGAAATGTTTAAACTACTACAACCCAAAAAAAAGAGTCGTTGAGAAGGAGGGAAGAATCTATGCAGATCTCTCTAAGAAAGGAATTATATATACATTTGGGCTTCTCACATGTCCTTAGATGAACCCTATAGATGTAAAAATGAAGGCTAAAATCTACTTGAGTACCCAATGGTGTTAGGAGAAAATTATGAGACAAAATAAGCCAATTCTAAGATCTATGTTCAACCTAGATGTTCAAGATATTATAACTATGCTAAGGAGGATAGTTGGACTGCGAGATGCCAGTAAATTTGAATCATGGATGTTTTTAATCATAGCCAAATTAATGGAAGGACCTATGCAAATGCATTGGGTAGGTTTTATCAATGACAGATTACATGACCAAATAAAGGCATTTCCAAATTCAAGATGTTTTTCTATGTCCTCATATGTGATATATTCTTACGCCTTCAGGGAAAATAAGAAAGGGTTTAATAGAGTCGGTACTCTGGGTAGAGAAGTAGGTAACAGTCTAATTAATGCTCATTTACCTCAAATTACTATCCATGAATACAAAGAGCATTATCCGAGAGTCAATGATGTTTTTTCCATGAAGCTCTAGTGAGAATAATAGAAGGAAACAAAGCTAAAATATTATCTCTAGAAGCATAAAGAAATATTAAACAACTTGAAGGTTGGTACATTCAATTTCCCACTTTCACCTACATCAGGGTGGAAGGGTTTGAAGGATATCCCTTCATGTTTCCCAGGTGCCCTATAGAAAAATTAGTATTGTTGGAATTGGTATGACAGTTAAATTCATCTCAAGCTCTTTATAGTGTGGCACATAAGAAAATTTCTCTCAAATTTCCCATTATAATGGGGAATTACAAATGCAATGCAAGTAAAGCAACTAATTTGTGTGAATAGGAGTTATTGACATACAAGCTAGAGTACTTTCCACTCTAGAGGAAAAAATATGACTAGAAGGGAATATGGCCAAGTGGATAGCAGGTAAATGTGCTCATGTTTACCATTTAGAAGATTATTGGCTCAATTGTGATGACAAGCATAAAGTAATGAAAATAAATATGAAAGGTTATCATTACAATCTACATGAATTCTTAAGATTCATGACATTCCAGATCAATTGGAGGAAGATGATGGTGAAGTATTGAATCCAACTTATAATGAAAAAAGAGTTTGTGATGAACCTATCCCTGATCTAGATTATGAAAGTAGAGAAATAACATTTGTTGAGGAATTTTCTGAACTAGTTTTAATGCAGACTCAATTATGGATAGATGATTTTTGTAGAGCTTTGAGAAAAGATAAAAAAGTCCCACATATTCACTTGATACAAAGAAGAAACAAAGAGAAGAAAATGAGCTTGAGCATGAGGAGCCTGCTAAGAAAAAGAGAAAAGTTGGTAAAGCAGTTGTTGTTGTACATATTGAAGAAAGAACCCCTAAAGCTTCAAGCCAAGGAGTTTTATTGAAACCAACTAGTCATCGTAAAGAATTCAAACCAGGTAAGTTTCAAACAAAAGTGAAACCAATTGTGGCATCTTCTTCCACAACAGAACCAAAGACTTAGCCTATGACTAATGAAGATGTAGGAATGACAAACAATATGCGTACATAAACAAGGTCTGCATCCCAGAGAGCTACAACATTATTTACTTTTCCCCCTGTTAGAACTATAAAATTTTGAAAAAATTTATAGTTGTTTATATCCATGAGTTTCCAAATTAGTCCTTACCATAAGCACAAGAATCCTCTCTTCATAATATTTTTTCCCATACTTTGTCATGTGGTCCCATAGAATCCATCTAGCCCTGAATATTTCACTGTATAATTCATATCGACACGAGATGGTGAGGGACTCCCCGATCCATAAAGCATTTTTTACTAATGTATATCTTTTGTAGTCTATCAGTAAGAGTTCAGGAATGTCATACCGATATGATTTCATCTGCAGACACATATCAGCAGGATGCAATTCATTGTCTCGGTGACAAAAAGATCCTATCGGCAAGAAAGTCATCATCGGGATAAGTCATAACGAACTCATATATGTCTTATGGACCGGTGCACAAGGAGACATATCGGCCAGACTAAAAGTCATTGGAATGAAGTCTTATAGCATTCATCTGGTCTTGCCGACAAAGCAAAAGGGGATTCTATTGATGGTCATCGAGATGAAGTCAGGGAGTCCTGCCGACCCATATGTCACACCGACATGATTATGCTAGTAAAGGGCTCAATAGTATTTATTGATTATCGGCGAGACTAATTTCATTAGAGAAATATACGAGAGTCACACCAAGTGTTGTTTCATCGGAGAGAAAGTAATTATGTCTCAACGACCAAAAAATAGACCAAGGGATATATCTCGGTGAGATACGAAGTAATCTGTGGAACATCTGCCCAACTCAAAATATCACAACGATATATATAAGACCGAGAGGAAAACTATCGGTGAGACTTCGAATGTCGATGAGATTACAGGACATTAAAGCAATATATAGTTTGTGATAGTCAGAGAGACTCGAAGTGTCGGGGAGACTACAAGATGTTTTGATGAATTTTTTAATGAACATTGGTAAAAGCTATCACCCAAGATTTGAAAATGTCTCACCAACAATACTATATGATGTGACAGTGAGAGTTTCAAAAAAAGACTTACTGCACTCGTGTTTCAGCTAACACATTAATGGCGCAACATAGCACAATAAGGAAAATTCAATTGGAAACATTAGTGTGGAATTGATAGTAGAAGAATCAGAAGGGGCAAATGAAGAACCGGGGAATTCTTTTAGTCCGAAGGTTTCGAGCGAAATACAATAAGTTCTTGTACCTTAGTTCCTCTAATTTTGACTTCTGTAACTTTTGAGGAATGGAATCCCCCAACTCAGGAAAATCAAAAAGTAGAAAACATGGTGAAAGCAATCAACCTAAAGGAAAGAAATAGAAAACTGAAATAGAACATGAGGGCATTGAATGAAGATTAAATCAAGACTTCATTGACCAATTACTTGGATTTGGACCTAAATCCAGACGATCTGCACAACTTAGGGCAAAAATAGATAAATTGGATGATAAATGTAAACTCATAGGAGATGTTTGGACTTCAATAAGAGGGTATGAGTTGTTTAGCTTTCACTATTATTGGAGAAATCGTTTTGAACCAGTATGCAACCCATGGAAGCTTAATTTGGAAAAACTAGTGTTCCCTAATGTATTTGTCAATGCAGAATTGGTAAAATTGTTAGCTATCCATTATAATTTGAAACTCAAGGCTATATGTGACCCATTCGGGAAACCACTAATACACTTATCAGAAGATGCAATAGGGGAGGTTTTCAATTTGGAAGGGGTTTTCAATGAAAAAATCATATGTGAAGAATTGGAAATGGAGTTCGGGAGAATGGACACAATTTATAAGGGTTGGAGGTTGCCAATTCACAAGATTAGATAAGGTGGAAAACTAGTTCCTCTATAGGATAGTGATGGACCTCCTTTTCATATTGACCTATTTGAACCCTATATGAAGTATACTTATTTCTCGGTAGGCCAAGTATTGGGAATGTAAGTCCCTGAGTATATGTCAATTGTTCCTATGATAATTTCAGCATATATCCAGTACCACAACTCTAGACCATTTGATTATGCCTCATACATTTTTAAGGGGCTTGATTATGGATTGATGGAAATAAAGGGCAGAGCTTCTATATTACATCTCAAGCATTATTCATTGTTGATGCACATAGTGTTATATTTTGGACAGGAGCTGGGATTGTGGCCTCAGGAGATGAGAATTTCCCAATTTGACAAGGCATGACATTACCTATCCAATTATGGACGGTTGTCTAGGACAGTAGGTTTTCTAATTCTAGTTTTGTTCACTATTAGGAGTATTTTGTGAAGACGTACAAATTGTATAATCATTCATGTGATTATTCTTTATCTGGAGAGATAAAGAGGTTTCTCAGGCCTAAGGACTTCAATGGGCCAATTAGTAATAATTGGGGGGATTGGTATTGCTTGGAGGGTGATACCATGATTAGAGTTTATGGATTTGAAGATGCCCCATTCATTTTTCCTAAAATAGTCCCAGACATAATTACATACTTGGAAATTTTCAGACAAATGGACTATTCCAGTGTTATGAATTTTAGTTCATTTGGAAAGCAGGTTTTCATGCCCAGTACATTATGCTTCAATGATTTTATTGTATTAGCCAAGGAAGGATACAAATTGATCCTTGATAAGTTACTGTAGTATAATATGAAAAGAGGACCACCCAAAAAGAATTTTGACCTAGAAGGGTACATCAATTCTGCTAAAATAAGGATAAACTTTGGAGGGTATCAACATGTGCCCTATCAATTTGATGATATGATCCAGAATTTGGAAGCTGAAGAAGCAGAGATAGTGGTCAAAAGATATAATCAAGGGCTGTAGGATACAAAGTTGTCTTCTGGGGAGGAGGCATATGAGGATAATGTGCCATGAGACCAACCAAGTAAAATGTCAAGATTGAGAACTCAACATTACACCTGCCTTGCTAGAGAATTGAGTGCTGAAGAGAATGTAGATGCAGATGCAAGGCATGTAGAGTACAGATTGTTTGTATCAAATGATGAATTTGTAAACTCTCTAGAGTTTAAGGCATTCTTGTACAAACAAAAAGGAAAAGAAATAAGAGAAAAGGTTGACAATATCACATCAGGTAATGAAGAGCAATTACTGAATGACTTAAAGATGTGTGTGGAAAAGGAGATGGCAGGTATGGCCCATGAAAAGGGGAGGAAAATGTTGGAAAGTGTTGGTGTTATGATTTTTCTAGGGTTGGATCTCAATTTTGCACTAGGTTTTGATAGTTTCTTGAAAGATAGTAATGCTACACACAAGCTCAGCCCATAAAAGGTAACAAAAGTATATGCAGGGTCAAAGTACAATCCAGATGAAGGGTCATTGATGATTTGGTCTTTATATCCACCTCACAAAAAATTAGTTGTCATTGATATTGAGAAAGCATTTGGGCATGTTATGAATTTAAAGATTGGAGAGGCTGATCTTGTGTAAACTGCAGAAATTGGAATCAATGTTGCAAAATTAAACAAAGCCCAAATTCAGATGTTAATTAAGGAAAGGGAAATCTACAAAACAAATAATGAGAGGATGTTGAAAGAAAATGACCACCTAAAATATTTGTTAGGTGTTACAATGAAATAAACCAAGTTGCTCACTCATGGTGAAATTTCACAGTCAAAAGATAATTGGGAAGGATCAAGTGCTTATTCTCAAGGGAAATATGATACACTTGTAGCAATGATTAAGAAAAGACAGGCCAGCCTAACAACTTGGTTAAATAAGCTCTGGGGAAAACATTCACATAACTTTGCTGCATTGAAAGAACATGAAAGAATGGATGGAAGGATTCTGGAGAAGTTTCAAGAAATAAACTAGAGGGATGTTTCTAATAATGTAGTAATTGAAGCTGCAAATCATTTTGTGAATAAGCACCGAGACTTCTCTAAAGAATTGTGAGGGGATGGGTAGGGATTGATCAATGGCATTAGGAAAGGATTGACTACATTCTTTGATGATAAAGGAGAATTAAAAGAAATGACTAGATGGAAAAGTGAAAGTGAGTCCATATTGCAAGAAATTCTGAAAATAGCTACCGTAGAAGACACAACATTGGATGAGGCATGCGAACAAAATGAGAAGATAGTAAGAATGGAGATCACAATCTGGAACATAGTCAAAGATGCAAATACGCATGAACGTCGGGATTACTTGGATCACTTATCTAAGATTCATTTATGGCTTAATAGAGCCTGATTATCTTCTAATCTATTGTTGTTTTAACATGTGACATTTATGAAAGGACACATCCTTTCAAGTATTTGATGTATAAATATATGTTTTGGTAGCGAAACAGAGGATATAAGATAAGATAGAATAGAAGAAAGACATAGTAGATTACAATGTTTTACAAATATGAGACTATGATGCATGTTTAAAATTATGGAGATATCAATGAAAATCATTTAATGTGGTGGCGTATTTCTGGAATCAGTTGTTTGTTGTGTTCATTGAAAGTATTACTGAAGTTGTCTCCAAGGTTGGTGTTTTCTGGTTATTTAAATTGATATAACAAGTTTATATTCAGTTTATCGGTGCACATTTGTTGTATTTGTATGGTTGCTTAATTGGTTCTTTCAAGAAAAGATTAAATCCTTTTAGTTGATCATAGTAATTAGGGAATCTCATTTGGATCATTAAGAAGAACTTGGTAGTCATATTCTTGCATGTTTATACAAGTTATAAACTCAAATATATGTCGAACAATTAGAACACTTGCCAGAAAGAAGTACCCATTTTAGATTTCTCATTTGACTCCGCATAACCAATAAGGCACTAGTCTCTACATTTTCATCATTCAGTTTCATTCATTTTTTACATTTGTTAAGTTGAACATATTAGGTTTTTAATACTATTATACAATCTATACCAAATCAAGTTTTATTTGTCCACTCCCATTTGCCATTGTCAGTGAAATACTTTAAACAGAGATAAGCATAAGTCAAGTCTGCCTTATTCTTATAGGTATACCCACCTAGGTCTAGCAGCACCTAAAGAGAAGAAGGTCTAAACCATTTGGCCTTGTTTGTTACCCTTAAACATTGTGAGAGCTTGGAAACCTCTCGTGGTTCAAAAACCTACATTTTTGAGAGCTAACACCCCCTTCAATCAATATGGATATAGTAAAATAGACATTGGGAAAAACTCCTATGGTTCTAGACAAAAGTTCTAAGCTAGATGAAGCTCAAATCAAAGGACAAATGGATAAATTGGGTACCATGTGGGAATGAGTAAAAGAAAAGAAGTCTAAAGATAAACCCATGGTATAGCTAGTGGTGGAAGAGATTCCAAATATAGGGTCAATTCCTATGAATGTTGAAGAAGAATAATTCATAAGAGGAACACTTTCCTTAGAGGTGGGGAACCCTAAAGTTCTTGAAATGGAAACATGGGAGATTGCAGGACAGATTCCAACTGATAATATTGTTATCGATGATACCTTTGATTCCCAGCCTTTGCTAGGGAATGATCCAAATGATGTTGAAAAACCATAGGTTTCTAAAAATTCAAAAGAAGACTAGGTTGAAATTGAAGATAAAGAACCTTCACAAACCTCAAGTGATGGAGTCAAAGATGAAGAGAATCCTAATGTGATAGGATATGAAGAAGGTGATGTCCTAGGAATTGATACTGAACAGTTGGATGGATAGGAAAATATAAGTCTCAAAACTAAAGAGACCTTGTTGAATCTCAGTAATTCAGAATCCATGTTAGTGAATGTTGAAGATGTTCCAGTTTCAGAGGGTGTAAAAGATAAAGTTGAAAATGTAAGATAAGAAGTTCCTAAGCATACTGAAAACCAGGAACAGAGAAATGTTACAGAGGTAGAATATAATGAAGATTCACTTGATTGGTTAATTAGAGAATTAGCTTCCCCGTTGGTAGTGGAGTTAGTACCTCTAGATCTCAAAAGCTTAATGTAGGAAGTAGAGACTCCTAAGCCTAGGCGAAGAGCTAAAAAGAAACATGTCACACAAAAAAATGTAGATGGAGGTAGAACACTACATATGGCTACTCTGGTAGTAGATAAAAATAGACATGAAATAATGCCTAAGGATTATAGAATAATGAGTATCAATGTTGGACACTCATCCTAGACACAAGAATTAGAAGAAATGAAGATGAATTTGGATACAACTATTGCTAGGGTACAAAAAAGTAAACAAAAAAGAGAGAGCTGAAAGAATGGATTGCTAGTTTAGAGAATTTTATAAAATTGTTAACCCAATCTAGTCAGGCGTAGGAAAAATTACCTCAGAATCTAGTACTCAAGTCATAGGAGTAGGTGGATTCCATCACAGTGCTTCACAACAAAATGAATGTATTTGAAGAATGGATTGAGTATTGGGTAAGGCACGGAGAAGAGCTTATCATATATGCAACCGAGAAGTACAAAGAGGCATATCATTGGTTTGAAAAGTCCAAAAGATTGGAAGGAGAATGCATATTTTTCCAGGAGCAAGTTGATGCTGAGAGGTGAAGCATAGAAGCTCTCATACAAATAGATGTCCAAGAATTGATAAAAAAAATGATAATTTCAAAACAAGAAGTTCCAATATGTGAAAAATGGAAGAAACAATTAAAGTGGGTGGGTGACACTTTGGTACAATGTATAGAAGGATTTGAGAAAGTCATTGAGAAATGCAATAAATTGATTGATAAAGATCAAGATTTCATTGAAATGCTAGCATAGAAAAATTGTGATCCTTAGACACTAGGACATGAGTGTTAAGAAGTAAAAGCTTTTAAGGAATGGATTGAAAGAGTAAACAAAGAACCTGTTTAGTCACTTAAATGGGAAGCAATTGATTAAATCATACATTGTAGAAATACTATGGTTAAGTATGAAACGTAGAAAATGTAGAGGAATGCAAACATTCTCCAAATATAAGAAGATTGTACACCAAGCTCAAATACAGTTTCAAAGTGATTCAAGGAATTTCAAAAGAACATATGCATTAGATATTAACTACTTTTCGATAATATCAATTGAAGAACTTAGGTGGAGAAGGGTTTCTAGACCCAGAACTTGAGTCAAGGCAATGAATCACTAGATATTGAATATCGAAAGTATTACATAGATATATTTCTAAATTTTATTTTGTAGGCTGTTCCTGGTCCCAGTTGATGTTCCCATTCCAATATTCTAAGGAGTACCAATGACCTTGTTTTGTGCAGAGTATTGTGTACCATAGCTTGTAGTTGAAGATTCTTGCTACTGAAAAAGTCAAAGCTTTAACTTTGTCTAGAAGATTCTAATGACAAATGGCATTTTCCATGTGCTACATTTTGATTTTTTGTTTCTGATTCTCTTGATAGACTTTAAGTTTAAACTCTTGGGGCCTTGTTCCCATAAAATTCCATTTATTGCTTTACTTTTATTTTTAAGTTCAGAATTTGTGGATGTCGGAAGAGCCAAAACTTCTTTAAGTTTTCTTCTTTTTTCCTATTTTTGAATCATTCTAGATTAAAAACTTGCATACACATAGAAATTAATCAATATTGAAGCCAATTTGAAAGCTACCTATCTCATGTATCTTTTGTAGCTGGTTTTTTCATTCAACTAGACAAGATTGTATGTTGCACCATTTAAGGGTGCATACAAAACCTACTCAGTGTCCAAACTAAACCCCCTTCTTTAAAAGCTCACACCGTTTTATGCCTAGCTATGAAGCAATCTGATGAAGTATAGAATGGTTTTCTTTGATTTGATTAAATCTTGGGGCATGCATGGAGAATACCTGGGAGAAATTTTATTTTTCAAGCATTTTGATGTTTTATTTTATTCATGAAATTGATTAATGATTGGACTAAAAAAATTCCATTTGATGCTTGTGATTCCTTTAAAAACTAAAGATAACCATAGAACCCTTGAGATTAACGAAAATGTCACATCATACCCTAAAGTTATCCTAGTATGGTCAAGACCTGACTACCAGAGCCTTGGGATTAAGCTAAGTGAACCTTTCCCCTTTCCTCGGACTTTTAGGTTGTCTCGGTTAAATCTTTCAAGTAAAGATAGGTTCTTCACAGTTTTCTTATGAGGATTTTATCTACACTGTTGTTGCGACTAACATCATGATCAACACAACTATCTGAAATACAAATATACACAACTGTGGGAACCCATTGAGACTATCATGAAGAAATTGGTAGAGTCAAACCTGATAATGCTTCCAAAATTTTAAAACTACCAAGAACCACAAGATAAATCACCCTAGTACAACAAAAAGATCTTTGTGACTTTCAAAATATCAAAGGACATAATCAACAAACTGCACTTGACTCAAAAAAATTATCCAAGATCTTATAGAGAGCGACACCATATTTTTCAAGGTACCAATCGATAATCAGGATCTTAAGATATACAAGACCCGTATGTCAGATCATAGCAAAGGAAACAACACTGGGAAAGCTAAGGATTACAAAAACATGCAACATACCTATTCCAATGTGGTCACTTCCTATGATAGCGTCATTACTATTGTCACCATCAAAGGGCCTAGTGTGGAATGTGGATTCACCACACGACATGGCAAAGTCACCATCCAAGGAGTCCCATCTCAATCTATGGCATACCCTACTTAGCCAACAGTAAGCACTAGCAAGTAAAATCTCTTAGAACAACTGAAGAAGACCCCCACATAGATTTTTATCTTAGAACTATTGATACTATCACCCGCACATAGGGAAATCTTAGAGGAGGATTTATCTTCATTATCTATCCCAAAGGATATAGATATAGAGAAATTTCAAGCTATGATAGGGCACATCACTAATCATCTCCTCACCTTCTCAGAGCAATACCTACCATCACAAAAATCTCATAATCATGCTTTACACCTTGAGGTCATAATTCATAAGAAAAAGGTTAAAAGAGTCTTAGTAGATGGAGGTGTTGGTCTAAACATTTGTAGCCTTCAGTTGATAAAAAATCTGGGCTATTTATAAGATACTATTGAGAAAACAAAGAGCACCACCATCAAAGCATATGATGACCAAGAATGTGTATCACAAGGCATCATTGCACTGCCCATCCAAGTGGGCCCCATCATCATAGAAACTACATACCAAGTGTTAGACCTTGATCTTCCCTAAAACATCTTGCTTGGTCAACCCTAGATCCATGCCCTAAAAGCTATAGCTTCAACCTACCATCAGTGTGTAAAGTTTCCTTTCGAGGGTAGAGAAGTTACCATCCATGGAGATCCAGAGCCTTTATACTACTGCAAGAATCTTGAGGCCAAGTTTTATAAGATCCCACAAATACCCAAGAATGATGGAGGGCCTACACCTTCTACCTCATTTGTTGACCTGTCATCCTTTGCATCTACCTCAGAAATGAAAAAAAAATGTTGTATACAATATACCTGACATCAATCAATGATCTAGGATGATGTTTGTGGGAACTATAAGCTAACGAAGGATACTTTTGTGTTGGGAGAGCTGCCTCTTTCTCCCAAATCTCATGGGAAATCCACACCTAGCAACAACATCCCTGAAACTATCAAGATGGAAACTACTACCTTCACCAAGTGGGGGGACCTAAACAAAGAAGATGTCAATGAGGAGGATATCTCTAAAATTATATATCAATATGAACGACTCATCCTCATTCTTCCCATGGAAGATGACAACAAAGGCTTGCAGACAATGAAGGAAATGGGGTATACCAAGAATGAGAAATTGGGACAAATGACAATGTTTTGCTAGAACCTATTGTTCCTGAGACATGTCCAAAGAATCCTGGCCTAGGTTGTACTACTAGTAAGGTTACCCTTATTGGCAAAGGTATTTCTGTTAAATGGGCTCAAGCTTCCTCCTATTTACCAACATCACATGATACTACCCTAGATGACTTCCCCCTCAATATTTTTAACCTAGTTGAGAATAACTCCCTCTTCATCATATCTACATCATCCTTCACCCCAAGTGGCTGACCAAATGAAATACACCTAGTATACCTACAACTCATTGACTTGGACCAACAAGGAGCACCAATTCTATATTTGTTTGAAAACAGTGAAGCAATCTCATAATTCATGGGAATCTGTGACAACTTACCATGGCCAGATCACAACGTTGGTTTTGATATAGAACTCAACACAAAGGCATACTATGGGGAGATGATTGAATTCTTCAGTCATAAAATTGATGACATGCAACTAAATTGCAAATCTTTGAGTGAAAACCACACTGTGGCACTCTTTGATCCTAAAATAGTAAAAAAAAGGATGTATCTAAAGGTGGAAACCTCTCTAAGGGACCCAAGGATGAGGAATTCAATCTCATCCTTAGTGAAATGCATCCAAAAAATCAACAGTCTTAGTAGAAAAGGCCACTCCAGTCAATGTAGGAATAGAAGAAGCAATCAAGATCACTTTTTATGTCAAATCCTTGTTAGATGAAGAACAAAAGAACCTAGCAACATTCTTGAAAGAGAGAAGAGCTAACTTTTCATGGTCATACATAAATATGTTAGGGCTTGATTCAGAAGTAGTTGTGCATCATCTAGTAGTCTATCTTGAACCCAAACCAGTGAAGAAAAAGTTAAGGAAAATGCACCCTCAAATAGAACTCTTGGTCAAACTTGAGTTACAAAAGCTTCTTGACATTGGATTCATTTGACCAATAGATTATCTCGAGTGGGTTTCAAACTTGGTACCAATCTCTAAACCCACTGGGGGCATCAGAATCTACACTAATTTCAGAGACTTGAACAAGGAATTCTAGAAGGATGATAATTTCCCTCTTCCTAACATCAACATCATAGTGGATTTAACAGTTGGGCATGAAATTCTATCACTCATGGATGGGTTTTTAGGCTATAATAAAATCATGATCACCAAGGAGGATCAACACAAAACTGCATTCACTTGTCCATGGGAGACATACTGTTGGAACATGATGTCATTTGGGCTAAAGAATGTAGGAGCAACCTATCAGGGATAAATTACCCTAATCTTTCATGACATGATCCACAAAATAGTTGAAGACTATTTAGATAATATTTTGGAAAAATCAAAGAAAAGGAGTGTTCTTGGGACTCGTCTTTGACAGTCTCAAAGAGTATAAGGTATGACTAAATCCAAAAAAATGTGTCTTTGGGGTCACATCAAGAAATCTTCTTGGCTATATCATATCACAAAGAGGGATAAAATTTGATCCAACAAAGATAAAAGCCATCCTAGACATGGAACCACCAAAAACATTAAAGCAGATGAGAGGGTTACAAGGAATATTACAATCCATCAAGAGGTTCATAGTAGAGTTATCTAACAAGATTCATCCTTTCTTGCATATTCTCCATAAAGGAATAACTTACAATTGGGATGAGAAGTGTGATAAATATTTCCATCAGATCAAGGACTATTTATTGACACCTCCAATGCTTATGCCACCAATACCAAACAAACTATTGATCTTGTATATCCCAGCAACATCAGCAGCAACACTAGGTGCTCTTCTAGCACAACATGATGAAAATAGAAAAGAAAGGGCTATCAATTACATCAACAAGACCTTGGTGAGATATGAGATGAAATATTTAACCATTGATAAAGCATGCTTAGCAATAGTTTTTTCTTCATAAAATTTCATACACTACATGCTATTGTATCAAATCAAACTCATTGCAAAGATTGACCCATTGAAATACATGTTATTCAAAGCAACTCTCACTGGGAGAATGGCCAAATGGTTAATGATCTTGATTGAATTTGACATAGAGTACATGGAGCACAAGGAAATCAAATTAAAAGTGATCGCAGACCAACTAGTAGAGGCACCTATCTACGTAGAGAATCCATTGATATTTGAATTCCCTGATGAATCAGTGTTCCTTGTCAATACAAAAAATCAGTGGAAGATGTACTTTGATGGATCATTCACCCAACATGGATTAGGGGTGGGTATTCTTTTCATCACCCCTCAAGGTGATTGCATTCCAAAGTCATATAAACTATCATTTCCATGTACTATAAACATCACTGAGTAGGAAGCACTAATCATAGGTCTAAGGATACCGGTCCAATGGTAGATACAAGAGATGAAAGTCTACAGAGACTCAAAACTGGTTATCAACCAAGTCAATGAAATCTACCAAACTAAGGATGACAAGCTTACTCCTTATAAGAAGATGGTAGAAAGTCTCAAGGACCTTTTCATAGATATAACTTTTGAGTAGATTCCTCACATGAAAAATTGAGTAGCAGATGTTATGGAAATGATTGGATCATTGTTATACATGCTACATAATGTCCTTCAATGTGAATTCTTGATGGAACAACTTCTCATACCAACTTTTGAAATCTTAGAATCTAAATTTGTGTGTGTCATTTTTGGTCCTAGATCCCCACAGTATCATGACATATTCACCTACCTAAGTAGAGGAACCCTCCCATACGATATCACCTCCAACCTTAAAAAGGAATTTGTTAAGAAGGCATCCCAATTCATGATCCTAGGTGATACCTTATACTGTTGAAGCATCGAGGGGACATTACTAAAATTTCTTAACCAAGAGGAAGGGTTGATCACTTTAATAGAAGTACATGATGGCATATGTGGTTCTCATTCTAGCGGTATTAATTTAGCTAAGAAACTGTTGAGGATAGGGTACTATTGGCCAACCATGGAAAGAGAATCCCATCAGTATGTGTAAAAGTGTTTCTAGAGTCAACAACGTGGAGATTTGATTCATGCTTCGGCTTAGGAGTTGCAACTGTTGGAAGAATAAAGAAGAATGACCTACTAAACAGTTTTGTCTTGTGATTGATGTCACCATATTATATGAGTTGCAACTACAAGACTAAGTTAGTGCTTGGTCTGATATCTTGTTCTAGTATTTGAACCTGTATACATACTACACCCTTCGATATTTTGGTTTGCAATCCTTTGTGGTTGATAGTTTTCTGTGATTTTGGGAAACAATTTATTAGTGTTGAAAGCATGTATGTTTAGAATCTCCTGTGCTCTAGTACTTGTATGGTGTATCGATATTATTCTATTGATTAATTTTTTCAATTAAGTCAAGCCGACTTCAAGAATAAGTTGTCATATGGTGAATCAATTTTTGTTATGCAGATATATGTGCAACCTATCTTAGGTCTATGTCGACACAATAAAATATGCTACATGTTTTGATTTACTGGTTGGAAATATTTTTCAAATACTTGAGGCTGACAGTTGGTATTTTTGATAAACATGGATTGCATCTAATTAGGCCAACCTAATTGATACTTATGGATGGATCGAGTATATATGCTAGACAAGTTTGAAGATTGAGATGTGAAGAAGTAGTTGTGTTTGCGAAGCTGTGAATGCGAAAAGTGTGAAGATAATGAAGTGTGTTAATTTAGTTTATTCAACATCACTGGAACTATATCAACACTTATTAGGTCCACTCTCAACAGTTCATTTTGGTTGTGAATCCAACTTTTGTCTTGTAATCCTTTTGTAGGCAATGAGCCTCCTTATGTAAGAAGTGAGCTTTTGTATCTAGACAATGAGTATTATTCAAGGTAATGAGCCCTTGGTAGTGAGCCTTATATATTCAGTTTTGGAACTACTTTATATTGTGAGTTAATCCTCAATGTGGTTTTTCCCTTATTGGGTTTTCCACATAAAATTTGGTGTTCATTGTGTTGATTTTTATTTCTCTTATCTGCATTTCATGTTCATACTTAGTAACAGAATAGTGTGGTTGAGAAATTGATAAGTGCTGAAGCTTTGAGTTTAATTTTGGTGACAACTGATTCACCCCTGCCCCTCTTAGTTGTCTTGTTCCTTTTAACAATTGGTATTAGAGCTTTGGTTCCTTGGTGTAGAGCTTAATCATTTGAGGAGGATCCTAAAGAATGATCAAATGGATGATAAAGAACTCCAAACTGTACTTGAAGATCTTGATAAGGCAGAAAATGAAAACAAAAAATTGAAAGAAAATCTAGATGAGGCTAATGAATGTGTCCAAAAATTGATAAAAAAATTAAAGAAATTCAAGGAAAGACATAGAGAAGTGAGTGAGCAGCAGAAACAAGAAATCATCAGATTGAAAGTGCTTGTAGAAGAAAAGAAGAGAATTGAAGAATGTCTGAATACTATAGTGTAGAACAAGTCTGATGAGTGCACTAAGATTGGGGTAAGTGCACAAAGTTGAGTCCACAAAAGGTGGACGTTTTTTCCTTATGCAAAAAAATGAATTCGGCTTGCAAAAAACGGGATCCCGTTTTTAAAAAGCGGGATCCCGAGCCTAAAATTAAAAAACGGGATCCCATTTTTCAAATCCGTTTTGGAAAATTTCAAAGCGGATCTCGTTTTGAAAATTTTCCAATAAAATTTCAAAAATGGAAAGTTTTCAAAAGAGATCCGCTTTGAAAACTTTCTAAATGGAAACTTCAATTTTTGAAAACTTTCCATTTTGGAATTTTCGTTTTTGGAAGAATTTCAAAATTGGATCCCATTTCATAGAACCATAAAAAATGGCTTTTTTATGAAACGGGATCCCGTTTTAAAATAGGATCCCGTTTTTTAAATTATGAATTTTTGAGCGGGTTTTTTGGCTTGTTTTAGGTTCGGGAAATGGCTTGGGGACCCGAACCTAAGCTTTGGACCTGGTTTGACCTGCAACTTGAAGGTCCTGTTAATGTCATAGGAAAGTAATGACTTTGGACATATGTTTGAAGACCTATTTTGCAGATTTTTTTTACGAAATTAAAACCCATTATAGATGAGATAGTGAAGATTCCAAATATGTAATTTTTTTAATAATTTGATTTTTTTTTCTATTTTTCAATTAATTTCTAATAAAACTAGTCCATAAACTTGAATTATCAGGTTTTTTTAGTATTTTAATAACTTTTGATCAACATAACATTTTGACGAATGGATTGCACGAGAACAAACTTTAGACAATTCTTTTTAGTTTAAAAAAAAAATCAAAAAATGATAAGTTTAGGTCATCTTATGCGTGTCGTACACGGCGATTTTTCAAAATGACAAATATGCCTAATAAATATTTAATAAAAAAAAATATTCAATAAAAAATTATAAAAAAATATTGAAAACAAGCTTCAGTGAGTCACAAATCTTTTCCCAGAAGGATTTAGAAAAATATGATAATTTAGGTCAAAATAAGGATGTAGTACACATGCATGGTATGGTATAAAAAAGTGACTTTTAAACAGTGGTTTTTAGAAACGTCTATTGAAACTCAATTTTTACAATTTGGGTATTGAAATAAATTACATATTTGGAAACAAGACTCCGAGTACTACATTTTATGATTAGTGACTTTTTTGAAGATTCCATCTCTAAGTGCTTCAAATTTTAAGGTCAAATGTGTCAAATTCTGAAATCAGGGAAAACACTTCCACTTTTTGTCCAAAAAGTGGACTCAACTTCTTGCACACACCCCTTGAACAAGAAGTGGTGAATTTGAAAGTAGAACTAGAGAAGGAAAAACTTTGTGAGAACAACTTTAGATCTAGCTCTGACAAGTTTGATGAGTTGATTGTTGGACAGAAACCGAGTAAAGACAAAGGTGGCTTAGGAAATGAAATAGGTGAATGCTCTAAGGACAATCAAAAGACTCAAGACAAAGGGAAGCAGAAAAGAAATTTAAAATTTTTTGCAAGGAGACCACTTGTGAGATAGCCTAATGCACAAAAATATCTATCTTTCAATGGTGTCTATTTTTCATGCAATAAATTTGGACACAAGGCAACAAAATGTAGGAGTAGGATGAATTAGTTTCCTAGTTTTTTCTCTAGACAATGTTTTTTATACAAGAAATTTGGACATAAAGCCACTAAATGTAGATCTCAGGTGAGAATGATTAGTTAAGTGATAATGAATAGGTTTAATGGAGGAAAAATGAATCAATCCTTTAATGGCTACTGCTATACCTATAACAAATTTGGACACAAAGCAAATCAATGTAGATCAAGAAGTAATGGAGGTTAGACTAATCGGAAAAGTTTTGTTTTCTATAATTGTAACAAACTAGGACATATCTCAAGAGTTTGTAGAAGTATGAAGGGAAAGTAGTCTACTCCGGTAAAGAAAATTGACAAAGAAGAGGTGAAGCAAGAGATGAATAAGATATGGAGGAAGAAAGAAGAACCTGAAACTGTTGATGTGTCTATGCCATCATCCGGTACGGATGATTCCTCCGAGAATTAGACCAAGCATGTTATTAGGGGGGGGTCATTATTAGAAAATTGTAAAACCCCTTAAATGAATAGTGTGTCAGAGGTTGGCACAAGGATGTATTGTGAAGAATGAATAAATAGAGGTTTTGCAAAAGAAACTGAAAGAAAAAATGTTGGCATGCTAATTTGTAGATTGAATTAGGGTTTTTTGTGTTGATAAGAATGTTTTTAGTAGCTTTTTGAAGTCTTCTGCATTTAATGTGAATTAGGGAAAACTGATGGTGTATATGGTAAAATTTGTAAGTCTTTTTGATTACTTGAGCACTTGAAGAGTTTGAAAGGTGTCTTGGAGTGATCTCGAAGCAATCCGAAGCAATTCTAAAGAAATTTGAAGAAATTATTACGGATACTCAGGAATTATTTCTTAGTTTATAGAGGGGAAGAAGGGAAAAGGAAGAAGTTTTGACTAAACAATAATGAATTCAAGAAAAGTTAAGCACAATAATGGATATAGGATCATGTGGTGACACGAAATTTTAAAGCAGTTGAATTGGAAGAATTTGATCATAGAAAGATGAAGGAAATGGAACTAGGGCTAAAGGAAAATGAGTTACCGAGCATAAAAACCCTAGGTATGGATTTATGGGGAGAATTTCCCTAGTTTTTAGATAAAGAATTCATCTTATTCTTGTTAATTTGATTCAAGAATGGAAGTATTATGTTGGAAAAACCCTACCTGATCACAAAGGATGTGATCAAAGCGATTACTAGTTTATGCAATATTGGGGATCTCCTTAGGAAGAAAACCATGAAATACAAAGATGTGGAGGAACTTATTGGCATTGATAAAGACCCTCAAGCTCTATTGATAAACATTGTTGCGGATTCAATTGTAAGGTATGTTGTGTACGACATTTCTTATAAAATCTATTTTAGAAATCTTGAAGGTTTGACTTTAGCTATTGTTGTATATCTCGCAGACATGATGGTTAAGGAAAACAAGTAGTTTGATTTGTGTATCCTATTACTTGAAAACCTAACTCAGAATGCCTAAATGTCATTGGCTGAGGGTTATCCTTTTTGTTTTGGATCTTTGTTCGTGTCTTTGAATTTTTACTTTTTGAACTCGCTAGTAGGAAGAGAAAAAGTTGAGTGGGAATCTGGTACTCCTACTAGAAAAAAAGTTTATAGATACTTTGAATCATTGGTGGAAAATGTAAGTGTTTTCAGAACATATTTCACATCCCTAAAGAAAAATTTGTGCTTTGGTATGTCAATAGCTAGTCAATCTGAAGAGGATTCGTCCTCTAGTAAGAAAGAATTGGAAGTTATCATTAAGTCCCCTCCAGAACCTGAAAGGAGGAAAACTATTGTAACAGATGTCTTGGAAGAAAAGAAGAATGAAGAAGAATTTTTTTCTAGATCTAACTCTGATCCAGAGGATATATGAATGATGCTAGACAAGGGTGAAATAAAGAAGATTGGTGAAATATGGAATGCATGCTCTCCGGTTGAGAAACTTAAAATTGATGATGTACTAGTTGATTATCTTCTCAATATGGGTATTTCAGTTTCACATGTATCATATTCTTTGTTAGATGATCTAATAGAGATTATTGAAGAGAGAACATTGTTGGAAGGACCTAAAGGTTATAAGTTCAAAGGTATGGTTGAAAGAAGATGTACCAAAGTAAAACAAGTGTTATTTGAACATATTAATGAGACAAAAAAATGCATCAAATAAATATCTGACATCTACAAGTATTGTTCTGGTGGTCGACAATTGTTGACAATTTCAGAAGCAGAATTGAAGCCATTGAATTTGAGATGAATAGTATTGGAAAGAATTTTGATTTCTTCAAAGATAAGGATGGAAAATAGAGAATAAGAGTTGGTGAATTATAGGTGGAATTGCTGACTAATTAGAGGCAAAGAGAAGATATGGTTAAAACCTTTTGGTTGGTTAAGGAAGTTGTTGAGGTCCAGTTGGATCATCTCTCTAGAATTCTCTGTAATGCAGAAAATTGTGAACAACAGTGTTTGTATTCTAATCAAACATCCTCCTTTACACAATTATCTTTATTATATGGTATAAGTGCAAGAAAAAATTTGGTTGTGCTTGCTTGGAAAAGGATTCTTCTGATGATAAGATAGAGGTACAAGAAAATATTTCATGTACAAACTGTCATTTTCACTTGAATACTTGATATGGATTGTTGGAATTTCTTTGTATATATAATGTTTCCCTGTACAAAATGTTTACATACTAATTTTGATTGTCACTTTCCATTGATGTCAAAGGGGGAGAGAGATTCATATGAAAAAAAATAGAAGAAAGGGGGAGAGAAATTCATATGAAAAAAAATAGAAGAAAGGGGGGGAGAGATGTGAAGAAAGAAGTAAAAAGGAGAGGTGTGAAGAAAGGAGTAAAAAGGAAGGAATACTATTTTTTTTTGGGAAATGTTGCCATCAATGGAAAAGGGGGAGATTGTTGGAAGAATGAAGAAGAATGACCTACTCTACAGTTTTGTGTTGTCATTGATGTCACCATGTTATATGAGTTGCAACTACAAAACTAAGTTAGTGCTTGATCTAGTATTTTTGTCTGGTATCTGAAACGATATACATACTACACCCTCTGGTATTTTGGTCTGCAATCCTTCGCGGTTGATAGTTGTTGTTTGTGGTTTTGGGAAAAAAATTATGGGTGTTGAAAGCATGTATGTTCAGAATCTCTCATGCTCTGGTGATCATATGGTGTATCGGCATTATTTTGTTGATTACTTTTTGCAATTAAGTCTAGCCGACTTCATGAATAAGTTGTGATATGGTGAATCAATTTTTGTTATGCAGATATATGTGAAACCTATCGTAGGTCTATGTCAACATGATACAGTATGCTACATGTTTTGATTTATTGGTTGGAAATATTTTGCAAATACTTGAGGCCAATAGTTGGTATTTTTGATAAACATGGATTACATCTAATTAGGCCGACCTAATTGATGCTTATAGATGGATCAAGTATATATATTGGAAAGGTTTGAAGATTGAGATGTGAAGAAGTAGTTGTGTCTACAAATTTTTGAATGCAAAAAGTGTGAAGATAATGAAGTGTGTTAAGTCATTTTATTCAACATTGCTAGGACTGTATCATCACTTGTTAGGTGTACTCTCATTGGCTCATTTTGGCTGTGAGGCCAAATTTTATCTTGTAATCCTTTTGTAGGAAGTGAGCCTCCTTGTATAAGTAGTGAGATTTTGTATCCAAACAGTGAGTCCTATTCAGGCTAGTGAGCCCTTGGTAGTGAGCCTTATATATTTAGTTTTAGAACTACTTTATATTGTGAGTTAATCCTCACGGTGGTTTTTCCCTTATTGGTTTTTCCATGTAAAATTTGGTGTTCATTATATTGATTTTTTTTTGTTATCTACATTTCATGTTCATACTTAGTAACAAAATAGTGTGCTTGAGAAATTGTTAAGTGTTGAAGCTTTGAATTTAATTTTGGTGACAACTAATTCAACCCCCCCTCTCAGTTGTCCTGCACCTTTTAACAACAACCAATGGTCACACCTTGGCCTTTCTCATAGTGGGGGCTTGACCTCATAGGAAATATTAACCCAAAATCATCCTATTACCACAAGTTTATCATAACGATCACTGAGTACTTTACCAAGTGGATCAAATCCATTCCTATGACCTACATAATGAGGAAGCAAATTGCTAAGTTTATCCTGAATTACCTCATCTACCATTATGGTGTTTCACAAACCCTTATCTTATACAATGGAACACCCTTCAAGAATTAGGATGTGAAGAACTATGCCAAAGATTCAACATCCCACACTGATTCTCTACATCGTACTACCCCCATGGAAATGGTCAAGCAGAGGCTACAAATAAGACCATTCTGAAGATCCTAAAGAAAACAGTCAATGAAGCTTGTTGTGATAGGCATCTATGGTTGAGTCTCACTCTTTGGGCCTATTGAACCAGAATCTACATGCCTACAGGTACAACCCCATTCTCCTTGGTCTACGGATCAAAATCTATCCTACCTATTAAGGTCTAGCTTCCATCGCTACGTGTGTCAGTCCAAAACCTAATCACTAATGAAGAGTATAGAGTATCTCAACTAGATGAGCTAGAATTCTTGGATGAACATCATCTTGATGCCCTTAATCACTTGCAAGTATATTAAAACTAATTGAAACAAAGCTATAACAAAAAGATCAAGAATCGGTATTTCCAAGTAGGGGATCTTGTTATAAAATAGAATAACAGAAATATCCCAGATTAGGATAGTAAACAAAAGTTTGAGCCTAACTAGTTAGGTCCCTTTGTCATGACAACAAGTTATGGATCAAGAGCATAGAAATTATCAACACTTGAAGGTGAACCCTTACAAGAACAAACCAACAACTTGGATCTCAAAAAGTTTTATGCCTAGTCTTAAAGGGTGTAAATCTGAAAAATACAAAAAAATCAAAATATGATCAAAATCCAAAAAAATGAGAAAAAGGATTGAAAAAAGTAAAGAAAAAACAATCGTCCTTTAGTGAAAACCACTTTGGTGGCACTTTGGGCAAGTACCTTGGTGAAAACTTAGCAAATAGGCACCTTGTGTAAATAAAGTACCTCCATCTACCTAGGCTCTTTATCCTATCATTTCATCCATCCTATTTATTCCATCACCCATTTGTAGCTACATCATAGCTTGATATTGTAAAGTATTGTATCCCCTTATAACTATTTAGCATATTCCAAAGGTTAGCTTGTCCTGCCTATATTGAGGTAGTCTATCACATCACGCTAGGGGAAATTCATTATGGATCATATCAGGTTCGTGTATATCTTAAGGTCATTAGAAAATCCCAAAAACATTCGTAAAATGATCATCAGAAAATCCAAAAACATCAAAATATTGTATAGCCAAAAATCTAAAAACATCATAATCCTATACAACTAAAATCCCAAAACATTCAAAAAATTCTAAAGTCAAAAATTCAAAAACTCCAAAACACATCAAAAACCCTAAAAAGGTCAAATGTCAAAAATCCAAAATAGAACCATTGCCGAACTATGAGTTTCTAAGCTTGAACGTAGGTAAGGCCATCATTGATGTGCCCCCAAGACACCCTAGGTCAGTCTTTAGGAATTCGTCATAATAAATTGGAAATCCATCAACTGTTCATTTCTCATCGTCAATAAGTCAAGTCATTTGAACTTTGTGGTTTCTGCGTGCATAACGTAGGCAAGGCTCATCTTTGATAAGCCCCCGAGGCCCCTAGGATAGTCTTTGAGGTTAGGTTCTTGGTCGAAACTTAGAAATCCAAAAACATTCAAATATCAAAAAACCCTTAAAAATTCAAATATTGGAAAAAAAACCCTAAACAACCTCAAATAATTGAAAACCAAAACATTCATATAAACTTTCAAAAAGACCAAAAACAACCGCAAAACATTTTCAAAATACCAAAAACATTGAAATATTCCAAAAAATCCCAAAAACACCCATCCCATCTCACTTTCACCCGTAATAAAATTCATCCATAATAAATCGACCATCATCTTCAACCTTTGGAAAAACAAATAGAAAACATGTATAGCAAATAGAAAACAAGTATAGCAAGCCGCAAAGTGAAAACCTAGAAGTGTCAAAATCTAAAGTCTAGGTCATAGGTAAATGAGTCAGTGAAGTTTGTATTGACAGCTTATCATAAAGCTCATCCTAATAAAACCATTTGATAGCATGTCCTAGGGAGCATCCTTCCTGTGATGGACATCAACATCAGACATCACCTTAGCTAAATTAAACGGGCAAGAGATATAGATAACACTGACTATTTGTCTTTGATCTTTTCTTTTGATTTATCTTATTCACCCATTCTGAGGACCTCTTAATGATGTCTACCTAAAATGATTTAGAGAGAAAGGGGTGTTGATCATTATCTTTCATTTTCTATGCTTGTGGGTATTCTTGTAAAATAATCTTGGTGCATACTTGTTTAGTTGTGCGTAGGGAGGTTGTTTGGAGTAGATTGTTGACTATTATGTATGTTGTAGTGTGATATATGCTAAACTTCCCAACTACATTCCGACAAGGTTTCTGTATGTCAAGGTGTGAACAAGAACTATCCTATCTATTTGTAGAGTCAAAGTCCATTACACTAGATACAATGCCATCCTGGTTACTAATACCTTGATGCATCATATCTATGTGTTATATCAAAAATAAGGAATGACAAAAAATCCCAATCCCAAGATATGAGAAAATCATCATCCTTATGTATCTCTCATTACCATCTCTAATTATAAAGTCTCATTGGATCAAAGACTTGTTGGAATCAATCATCAAAATCTATGGTCAAACATTCATTCTTACTTCTTCTATCTTCTCTCCACACTAACCTGGTATCAGGATAGTCAACAAAAACATCATCAATGCATCCATCCTACATCCACAAATCATCAGCATGCATACATATCACATTATCATATCATAAGCATGAACATATGCATTATCCATACATCCATATGCATACGTCATCATCATTATAAAATTGCATGGAAAAGAACACAAAAAGAAATGAATTCATATCATTTGCATAAGCATAAGAATATCATAGCATCCATCCCATAACATGGCATAAAAAGATATTAAAAAATACATCAATCCATAATGTCACATATCATATATATCACATCATGGATCATCATCACATATCACATAAATAAATAAAGTGCATCCATACATAAGCATATTGCATCACATCATATGCATCTATAAATTCATAAGCATGGAATAAAGAGACATCACATCAGATTGAATCTAAATCATCTCATATATATATAAATGGTGATTGTCATGATACAATATTTGAATCAGTGTATCTATATATCAATCATAAATACAATATCGATGAGGCTATCAAAAAGGAGCCCATGAATGTATATCTGTATAAATAATCAAGGAAAATACCCAAAAAAAAGTTTCTACAAAAAGGCTAACTCTCATAGCTACTGGTCATGGCTATTGGACTTACCCCTGACTGATGGTTGATCCTCAGCTCTAGGTGGTGCTCTACTCTGCTATGAAAAATTGAGTTGTCGCATCACCTGAGGAACATCACAATGATAGTGCATGTGGTACTATGCAGCCTTTGTGACTACTTCTTTGTATAGCCTGGCAGATACAATACAACCCTGGGATGTTGCAGTCATTGCCTCTGACTATTGCCTCCACCCAATCTCCTGGGCTAATTGTAGGTCCAATTACTACTACAACTACACCTTGTGATATCTTTGTGAAGTCATAGCCTGAAACTACTGTTGCAACTAATCCTGCTTTAACTATAATCAGTCTCTCTCAATAGTGAGAGCCTTAATCTTTTCCTAGCTTGTGTATCTAGCTATACAAGTGGAGGAGGTGGTGGTGCCCTCAAAACTTGTCCATTGTGTTGGTGATTCCCTGGGTCCTGATGACCCTAATCTTGTTGCAACCACTAACGATGTCCATCACTTGGTACATGTACCTGATCCTGGCCTCTACCTTGGCCACCATCCCTTCCACCATCCCTGCCACCATCCCTACCAACATCTCTGTTGTCAATCAGATTGCACCCGAACACTCGATTATTTAAATCTAGCAATCTGTTGAAACATGGAATGATCCTCAGGCCTGTGGGTTGCCTAATTTAGAGGATCAATCTCCAGATTCTAGGCCGGCTTCCTATATGATGGTTAATTTGATACTCGAATAATTTATTCTAAGAAAAGGGTAAAAGGGACTAAACTGAATGCATGAACTCAAATTAAAACCTTGGTGATGCACCTAAATAATGGTATTGCATGCAACCTGTTTCACAATTACACTTCAATAATCCTATTCGCACAACTAAATCTGAACAGTTTAACCACATAAATAATTTATATGAAGGCTTGATTGTATTATTATCTTTGAAGGAAAAGAATGTCTTCACAACTAAAATGGTAAAATAAGCCAAATGCACAACATACAACCTATGGAATCAAACTTGATTGTATACCAGCACATATGAAATGAGGTGGGAAAATAAAGGTTTCTGAGATTAAACACGATAAATTCCTTATCAAATTCACACAACATGACACCTACGATTCTGAAGGCAAACACTTTAGCGTACTAAAAAGTAAAAAGGAAAGCTCTACAAATTAATGAAACTTGATTAACCTGTAATAACCTGCTACTGTATTAATCTATAAAATGCTAAGTTACAAGATAGTCTTCTTTGTTGAAGGCAAAGGTAGAAAACAAGAACTAGATTGAAAAACAGTTAAGTTTTTCAATATATACAAAAAGCCTTTCCAAAACGCATGCAAAAAGAACTAAAATTCCAACTCCAAGAAAGGGTGATAACTCCAAAGCCAAATCCAAACAGAAGAAAATATCTCTAAAAAGGAGGCCCAAAACCATGCAAAAATAAGTCCAATCAAGCTCAAACTCACTGCCAAGTCATAACTGATACATGCACTATTCCAACTGAACTGCAACTCCCTGAAAATATGGGCCAAAGCATGCAAAAATTGCCTCGTTGTATCAATTCACCCATAGGAATTGAAATTCCAACTCTATTATCATGTGCATGATAAAAATACCTCCCACTTCAGTTAACTTTGCCTGATATAATATCTTTTATTTGCATTAAAATATCTGTAATTTGCATGTTTAAAATGACTAATTTATTAAATGATTTGTGGTATATCATTTAACAAATTGGTCTTCATTGAATAATGCAAACATAAGATATAACCCTAAAATTAGAAGCTTAACTTTTTGAAGCTCGTCGACCATCATTAATTTAATAAAAAAAAGAAATCACATTATTCCTTTAATAATAATAAAGGCGACCACATCATTTAGGGATTTTTTTGACTTGGAGAATATGACCCAAAAGCATCGAACCCTAAAAAACATAAACATTCTCACTTGTAGAAACTTTTGGAGAAAACTGGCCGCCATGCTTGAGTAGGGTTTCTGATGAAAACTTCAAACTGGAACTTGAAATCTGAGTTCCATGGACGCATTTCCAAGTGATTCCTGCCAAATTCAACAAGAAAAGATGGTAACACTAATTTTGAGTTATTTTATCATGTTTTTCTCCATTTCCTGAAACAAAAACTGGCTTAAAAGCCGCGACATGTGCATATTCAGATATTTTTTTTTTCTTGAATTTATCTCGTGCTTTACTTCTAGTTTTGAGGCCGACCACATGCCAGACCCAGTTCAAATTCTCGCCTTATTGGAAAATTTCTCAGCAAATCTCAATGGGTAAATGTGTATTCATTTTTTTTTCCTATCTCTATAACTACTATATGAAATTTGAGCTCAAGATTTGCTTCCTTTGAAAGTCTTCAGGTATATTCTTTGATATTCTTTTCAACAGAATGAAACTCTATTGAAAGGCACAATATGTTTGGCTTTCTGGGTATTTGAAAATCTATTGTATTTTGGCCTTTCTTGTGTGTTGAGTTTTGAGAAAAAGAATTTATGAAGGCATGAAAATTTTCTTTTACTCTTAGCTCGACCCATGAGTCTTTTGATAGCATTTTAATTATTTCTGAAACAAATCCCAACAAGAGCCATCACATTCTGTTTAAAACTCCATTTGGGTGAATAAAAAACACATCTCAAAGCAGTGGCTGCCATTATTTCCATATGAACATTGTCTGGGCATGGCTGGGCACACTGGTATTTCTTGTTATTGCAAAAAATGAATGTAGTTTGTCATCTTTTTTGCTATTCATTTAATTATGGCTGCTGCTCATTTTATTGTTGTAGCTTTGACTGGCATCGTGATTTTGATTTTCCCCTGATATTTATATCTGATCTCCGTGGTTAGCTCTACTGCTTATGAAAGCTGATCAAAATGCTCTCTTTCTTGAGCTGGGATAGTCATTATATTGTGTTGTCTTGAGACAATAAAAATGGATTTTCTGTATGTTATTTTTATATTTCTGCCTGCTACAAAGAAAGTTTAATTGTTTTTCCTTGATAGCATATTTAATATCTTTATTTGGCACCTATTTATAAATATACAGCAGCACAACTCCTCTTGTTGGCACCTAAAAAATATATATGCCTGTAGATACCTATTCCTTCTATGGCTGATATGAAGAAAGAAAATATATATAAGACTGATTTGATATTGAAACCACCATTTATTGTTAATACGGATCAGGTCATAACTCATTTCCATCTCACTCATTCAATGATGCTTTTCCAGTCATTAATGATTGTCATAGCCTTTTGTAACCATATACTTATCAAAATAAAATACTGAAGCAACAATCTTTGTCATTTAACTAGCTCTGTATCAGCAATATTAAATGGTCGATCACTTATAAAATGCTGCTCTTTTATTGAGTACAAGTTTGTTTCTTATATATGACTGCAAAACTTTGATGATTACTTGCAATGCAATATACAATATGGAAATACTACCCTCACTAAGATGCTGAAGTTAAACTACATATAGTACTGTTCTCATGAGACACATTTAAAATATTCTGTAATTGATATGAGGGCTGAAAACATACAAGACTGTAAATTTTGATTCTCCATGTATTATTTGAGCTGTCTTGCTGCTATGTTGAGTCTTCCATAGACTGACATATGATTTTGAAAAATATGAAAACACCTTAAAGCACAAATACTCTGTTGTATTCAATTTAAAGAGGCTCTAAACTTCATTTAGATGTAAATGACGAGTTCTCACACCATTTGATCCTTTCTTGATATGAAGAGCAAAGTTATGTTGTATGCTCAAGCCACTTTTCCTAAATCTCTTTGAAATAAAGCAGCTTATTTGACTATCTCTTAATTTCAGTAGCTCTTTTGATGACTGTTTTGACAATATTAATGAACTCTCGTATGCAACTTGAGAGTGTATCCTTTTGATATGCCGGGCTCAACCCTTGTGGGAGCTCGTTTCACCCCACATATCTGATGATAATGATCTCGAACATGATGAACCTGTTCCTGCAAACTGAAACAAACATGTTAGCAAAATAAAAGAAAAAGAAGCTGAAAGCTTCTATTGAATTATGTTTTTCCTCTCGATTTTTTGCAATCATCTGATGGATGCCTGATCAACTGTATCTTATATTCCTGTTGGTAGCGTAGGTATACGATAGGATTTGATTCGCATTGCTCTAACAACATTTCCCTCAAACTTGCAAGTATACAGAGCTGGAGCTGAAACTAGAAACAAAGCTCGAGCTGGCATCACAACTAAAAACCTCAACTATCAACAATTCATCATTCCAGGCAATGAGAATCACCTTATACCCTATGCTTTCATTATTTTTAGTTGTATAGAATACCATTGCTTATGCACCCTTTATTTGATTGTAAAAATCAGAATGAGTTACTCCCACGACTTGTGTGGGATTCAACATTTTTTACAAAATGAATAAAAACATTACTATGCAAATTTTCTCAATTTTCTGTTTTAAACGTTTGCACAATAAAACTATGATTCATATGTAAGATGATCTCAATGATGATCAATGAACACTTAATCAGCAAAACATGAAAATTTTATGTATGTGTAAGTGATGAACTTCATTTAGCTCTACCTGTTTGAGCTCGGAGTGAAAAATAGGTAATAAATTGGCAACCTCTGCGGAGTGTTTGCCTGCTAAACACAATAGACCAGCATATCCATTGGGCATGGAGTCGATCTCTGCTCTTTAGACTTCTGAAAACCTTTGTAACTCAGCTTCAAACCACACAAACTGAAAGAAACTACTGTAAATCTGTTTATGACAGAGTCTGAAAAACACGTGCAATAACTGCACCTTATTTAAAGCAAAAAAATACTAGAATGAAAATGTGTCAGTAGGCACTTATTGAAAGTAAAAATGAAACTGTACCCTACCCTACACTAACCAACAGTGTTAGTGCTCAAACATGACCATTCACTGGTTGTGAGAAATAACTGCACTTCCTTGACAACAAATATTGATTTTCATGCTTATGGACAACTAAAAATAAATGAGGCACCTTAAGATGCTCAATAATTTGGTGTAAAACTTCATAAAGAATGTACACAAAATCACTCACCCCTTGAAAATGACCAACTGTACTGTTGGTTTGGAGTGAAAAGACAGGTGGAATCTGTTGTCCTTTTATTGAAACTAAATTAGGCATGCTCTGAATATCAGTCCAAGAAAGATACCTGATTGGGAATCCTCTTGAGAGGTTAAACTGATAACTCATTTTGCTGACTTTTCCCTTATCAACTACAACCTCTTCAATCACTTGATTATGTTGAACACAAACCTTTGTCTTGAAAGGTGCTTCAATACCTATGTTTTGCCACCTTTCTTGCTCTACTTGAACAACCTCTTTTTGTGAATCAACCCCTGTACCTTCTAGTACCTGATTGTCTTCATTATTCACTAGCTTGGGCTTTTGATCACTACAAGAGTTCAGCAGAATAGCAAGCTCCCTACAAGTTGAACAGGTGGGATCTTGACAGTCAAACCTTGATATGTCTTGAAGAGACTGATCATCTTCAATTGGTTCACTTGACTGCTCTTCAAGGAAAGCTTCTTTCAACTCATTCGTGTTGGCCTCTTCAGTGTAATATAAAGAAAGTTCTGAAAACAAATTTGATGCTTGATCTAATTTATTTTTATGTTCAGAGCAATAATCAATAATATCTTCATGCAAAATAAGATTATCATCCTTGCTATCATGGACTAGCAACTCACAAAAAACTTCAACGTGCTCTTGCTGCTCCAAAACAGTTGATAAGTTGAGCACCTGTATATTGTCTTCCTTATTGTCAATAAATCCAGGTAGCTGGTCAAACAAAGAAATTGAATCCTCCTCCTCTATACAGGCATTATGTTCATTTTCAGCTAGAAACACACTATAAACAACAACAACCTCTTGCTTGACCTACGATTTTTCTGATTTTCTAGCACAAAAGGGACTACAAGAACGTCCAGCTGCTATAATTGGATTACTAAGTTTGTTATGAGGTGTTTTAGGCTACTCTTGGCTACAAATTGGTTGTTGTATTGAAAGAGCACTCCTAAAACTTGGAATTTTGATTGGTTTAGACTCCAAAACCCTTTCCTATTCAGTCTTTAGCTGCTCTAAACAATAAACTTCCAAAGCTAAGTGCAATGGATTTACATTTCTAACTTTTTCCATGATGAGTGAACTATCATGATCAATGGGCTGTTCTGGAAAAACCTCATCTTGAAAAGGCTGAATTTCATATTGAAAGAGCTGATCTAGAATGAAGGGAGTTGTTTGGACTTCATGATTTTGAGCAAACAAAAACTTCATCTGCTCTTCCTTTGCAGCTAACTCCCTCTCAAGCCTTTCTTCAAACTGTATCCGTTGAGTCTCCAATTCTTGCTCATGAAGGTAAGCCTGATAGTCTAACTCCTGCTGCTGCAAATCAAGTTCTTGTTGCCTCCTAAACTCTTCTATCTACTTTGTAATGTCCAATAATATGTCCTTCATGTTACTCATGTTATTTTTCATATCATCAACCTCTTGGAGCTGATTTTGGACATACGAATATTGATCTGAATGCTGAGCAGGGGTGGGTGGGAGGTAATCATGTTGAGCATGTTGATAGGTTGTTGTGACATGGTTGTTTGGAATAAAACCATCAGCATAATAGGCCTGATATGGCTGATAGGGTGATTGGTTGATAGGATCTTCATGAAATGGAAGTGGGTATACCTGTTGACTATAAAAATTTGTCATCTCTACTCATATAAATGCTCAAAATTAGAATATTAAGCTTGAATTGAAACATACCAACACTGGACTTGTTGAAACCAGTAGATGTGCTTAGAGTCGCCAGGTATAAATATGTACCTCTGAAAGGTAAAATACGTTGTTGTATATACCAGGACAGCAGCTTGAAACTTTTGAATTTCTTTTCTGAAGTGATCTTCAGAGTCCCACCGAGCGTGCCAAAAACTTTTGTCAATCAGATTGCACCCGAACACTCGATTATTTAAATCTAGCAATCTGTTGAAACATTGAATGATCCTCAAGCCTGTGGGTTGCCTAATTTAGAGGATCAATCTTCGGATTCTAGGCCGGCTTCCTATATGATGGTTAATTTGATACTCGAATAATTTATTCTAAGAAAAGGGTAAAAGGGACTAAACTGAATGCATGAACTCAAATTAAAACCTTGATGATGCACCTAAATGATGGTATTGCATGCAACCTGTTTCACAATTACACTTCAATAATCCTATTCGCACAACTAAATCATAACAGTTTAACCACATAAATAATTTATATGAAGGCATGATTGTATTACTATCTTCGAAGGAAAAGAACGTCTTCATAACTAAAATAGTAAAATAAGCCAAATGCACAACATACAACCTATGGAATCAAACTTGATTGTATACCAGCACATATGAAATGAGGTGGGAAAATAAAGGTTTCTGAGATTAAACACGATAAATTCCTTATCAAATTCACACAACATGACACCTGAGATTCTGAAGGCAAACACTTTAGCGTACTAAAAAGTAAAAAGGAAAGCTCTACAAATTAATGAAACTTGATTAACCTGTAATAACTTGCTACTGTATTAATCTATAAAATGCTGAGTTACAAGATAGTCTTCTTTGCTGAAGGCAAAGGTAGAAAACAAGAACTAGATTGAAAAAAAGTTAAGTTTTTCAATATATACAAAAATCCTTTCCAAAACGCATGCAAAAAGAACTGAAAGTCCAACTCCAAGAAAGGGTGATAACTCCAAATCCAAATCTGAGTAGAAGAAAATATCTCTAAAAAGGAGGCCCAAAACCATGCAAAAATAAGTCCAATCAAGCTCAAACTCACTGCCAAGTCATAACTGATACATGCACTATTCCAACTGAACTACAACTCCCTGAAAATATGGGCCAAAGCACGCAAAAATTGCCTCATTTTTATCAATTCACCCATAGGATCTGAAATTCCAACTCTATTATCATGTGCATGATAAAAATACCTCCCACTTTAGTTAACTTTGCCTGATATAATATCTTTTATTTGCATTAAAATATCTGTAATTTGCATGTTTAAAATGACTAATTTATTAAATGATTTGTGGTATATCATTTAACAAATTGGTCTTCATTGAATAATGCAAACATAAGATATAACCCTAAAATTAGAAGCTTAACTTTTCAAAGCTCGTCGACCATCATTCATTTAATAAAAAAAATAAATCACATTATTCCTTTAATAATAATAAAGGCGACCACATCATTTAGGGATTTTTTTGACTTGGAGAATATGACCCAAAAGCATCGAACCCTAAAAAACATAAACATTCTCACATGTAGAAACTTTTGGAGAAAACTGGTCACCATGCTTGAGTAGGGTTTCTGATGAAAAATTCAAACTGGAACTCGAAATCTGAGTTCCATGGATGCATTTCCAAGTGATTCCTGCCAGATTCAACAAGAAAAGATGGTAACACTAATTATGAGTTATTTTATCATGTTTTTCTCCATTTCCTGAAACAAAAACTAGCTTAAAAGCCACGGCATGTGCATATTCTGATATATTTATTTTGCTCGAATTTATCCCGTGCTTTACTTCTGGTTTTGAGAACGACCACATGCTAGACCCAGTTCAAATTCTCACCTTCTTGGAAAATTTCTCAACAAATCTCAATGGGTAAATGCGTATTCATTTTTTTTTCCTGTCTCTATAACTGCTATATGAAATCTGAGCTCAAGATTTTCTTCCTTTGAAAGTCTTCAGGTATATTCTTTGACATTCTTTTCAACAGAATGAAACTCTATTGAAAGGCACAATATGTTTGGCTTTCTGGGTATTTGGAAATCTATTGTATTTTGGCCTTTCTTGTGTGTTGAGTTTTGAGAAATTTTTTTTTATGAAGGCATGAAAATTTTCTTTTACTCTTAGCTCGACCCATGAGTCTTTTGACAGCATTTTAATTATTTCTGAAACGAATCCCAACAAGAGCCATCACATTCTATTTAAAACTCCATTTGGGTGAATAAAAAATGCATCTCAAAGCACTGGCTACCATTATTTCCATATGAACATTGTCTGGGTGTGGTTGGGCACACTGGTATTTCTTGTTATTGCAAAAAATGAATGTAGTTTGTCATCTTTGTTGCTATTCATTTAATTATGGTTGCTGGTCATTTTATTGTTGTAGCTTTGACTGGCATCGTGATTCTGATTTTCCCCTGATATTTATATCTGATCTCTGTGGTTAGCTCTGCTGTTTATGAAAGCTGATAAGAATGCTCTCTTTCTTGAGCTGGGATAGTCATTATATTGTGCTATCTTGAGACAATAAAAATGGATTTTTTGTATGTTATTTTTATATTTCTGCCTGCTACAAAGAAAATTTAATTTGTTTTCATTGAAAAGTTCACTTCCTTGATAGCATATTTAATATCTTTATTTGGCACCTATTTATAAATATACAGCAGCACAACTCCTCTTGTTGGCACCTAAAAAATATATATGCCTATAGATACCTGTTCCTTCTATGGCTGATATGAAGAAAGAAAATATATAAGACTGATTTGATATTGAAACCACCATTTACTTTTAATACGGATCAGGTCATAACTCATTTCCGTCTCACTCATTCAATGATGCTTTTCCAGTCCTTAATGGCTGTCATAACCTTTTGTAACCATATACTTATCACCATAAAATACTGAAGCAACAATCTTTTTGTCATTTAACTATCTCTGTATCAGCAATATTAAATGGCTGATCACTTATAAAATGCTGCTCTTTTATTAAATACAATTCTATTTCTTATATATGACTGCAAAACTTTGATGATTACTTGCAATGCAATATACAATATGGAAATGCTACCCTCGCTAAGATGTTGAAGTTAAACTACATACAATACTGTTCTCATGAGACACATTTAAAATCTTCTGTAATTGATATGAGGGCTGAAAACATACAAGACTGTAAATTTTGATTCTCCATGTATTATTTGAGTTGTCTTGCTGCTATGTTGAGTCTTCCATAGACTGACATATGATTTTGAAAAATATGAAAACACCTTAAAGCACAAATACTTTGTTGTATTCAATTTAAAGAGGCTCTAAACTTCATTTAGATGTAAATGATGAGTTCTCACACCGTTTGATCCTTTCTTGATATGAAGAGCAAAGTTATGCTGTATGCTCACACTGCTTTTCCTAAATCTCTTTGAAATAAAGCAGCTTATTTGACTATCTCTTAATTTCAGTAGCTCTTTTGATGACTATTTTGACAATATTAATGAACTCTCGTATGCAACTTGAGAGTGTATCCTTTTGATATGCCAGGCTCAACCCTTGTGGGAGCCCGTTTCACTCCACATATCTAATGATAATGATCTCGAACATGATGAACTTGTTCCTGCACACTGAAACAAACATGTTAGAAAAATAAAAGAAAAAGAAGCTGAAAGCTTCTATTGAATTATGTTTTTCCTCTTGATTTTTGCAATCATCTGATGGATGCCTGATCGACTGTATCTTATATTCCTATTGGTAGCGGAGGTATATGATAGGATTTGATTTGAATTGCTCTAACAACATTTCCCTCAAACTTGCAGGTATGCGGAGCTGGAGCTAAAACTGGAAACAGAGCTCGAGCTGGCATCACAACTAAAAACCTCAACTGTCAACAATTTATCATTCTAGGCAATGACAAATCACCTTCTACCCTATGCTTTCATTATTTTTAGTTGTATAGCATACCATTGCTTATGCACCCTTTATTTGATTGTAAAAATAAAAATGAGTTACTCCCACGGCTTGTGTGGGATTCAACATTTTTTACAAAATGAATAAAAGCATTACTATGCAAATTTTCTCAATTTTCTGTTTTAAATGTTTGCACAATAAAATTATGATTCATATGTAAGATGATCTCAATGATGATCAATGAACACTTAATCAGCAAAACATGAAAATTTTATGTACGTGTAAGTGATGAACTTCATTCAGCTCTACCTGTTTGAGCTCAGAGTGAAAAATAGGTAACAATCTCAACCACCATCTGGACCTCAGTAGTTTCCTTTGCCTATGCCTCTACCTCTATCGAGGTATGCCCCCAATGGATCTATAAGGTGTGTGGGTGGCCTAAACCACACATCATAGGGTGGAGTAGTCCCCGAATCTGGGAGACCCTGATCATATGCCCATTCTTGTGGGATGAGCACTTGAAAATCATTGATCACCACAATGGGATCAATAAGGGCTCCCCACTGTACCTGTCTTTGTTCCCTAGAAAAAATAGAAGTATAATCATCCATAAGTACATCTTGTACCTCTCCAAACTGTTGGGAAACATGATCTGGGAGATATTTCTCAATGATGGTGTGCTCTCTACCCTGTATGAAGTGAGTTTGTCATGCAAAATTTAGCTACTGTTGATCATCATACCACCGTGGATTTTGTATCCATGGCCTCCATCTAAACACTATCAAGTCATCAATGAAACAACGCCAATATGCCAAACCTATGGGGTCCATGTCTTGTAATGTGATTAACACCCTATACCTTAAAATAATGAGCTCACCCTCATGAATATTAGCTAGAACTACCAATGGCCTCAGCAATGCAATGTGGTCATATGCCCATATTTGTAGTAAATTCACCCTTGCCTTGATGCTCCTGCCCTCTCAATAGACGACCTCATGCATATCATGGTACAGGGAGGCGAGAAGGATTGAAGCCCAGGCATACATAATATCCCTTTGGATCATACATTCCCATGCTAAGCCCCATCTAGGAATGAAACCTCTGCCCCATCAATCTGGAGCAACGTCACAAATTAGGGATATAATGAACAATTTGAAAGTATCTACCTAACCTTAGTAGAAATCCAAATTAATCTAGGAGCTGATAAACACAACGAAGAAGAGAGATACATGCATCTATCGTGACATCTGGATCATATATAACATGCTCTCCATGGATGGGCAATTGCAATATGTGTCACACGTCCTCAAGTGTGACAGTTGCCTCCCCAGTGGGCAAATGGAAAGAAGAGGTGTCGTTGTGCCATCTCTCGACCAGTGTTGTCATCAAGGCTAGATGGGTCCTAATCTCGAGCATGAAAGCAACGAAGCCTAACCCTTGCCTCCCCAATCACTCTACCTCTAGGTCATCGAAGTCTTTGGTTGTTGACAAAATTTCATATATATGCTCTTGGGACATTAGTGCTAACGGATCCTCCTGCACGCATCATGTACACAACGTCAATTTGTTGAAAAAGTCAAAAAACTGATCAAAATTTAAGAATTTGCACCCAAAACATCAATAACATCGTTGAAATCAATAGCATCACTAAAATCAATAGCCACGCTAATTTTGGGGTGTGTCACTATATCAATTTTAGGGGTGTGTCACTGATTTGGCGATGCACGTCGCTACGCTCAATAGCGAATTGATATTGGAGGTGCATCACTTTATTATAAAATCAGGGTGCATCGCCATTTGTTACATTTTTCGTCCACCACTTTCTAGCGTCACTAAACTTAAAAATCCCATGCATTGCTATATTACCCCAATGACCCAAAAATCAACTGCGTCACTAAATCAAAAAATGGGGGTGCGCTCCTAAATGGAGGGTGCATCACTGAAAAATCAATAGTGACACTTCTAACACTTTAAAAGCATCGCTATATAGTGATGCGCCTATCGAGCTAACTTCAATGCCTTATTAAATCCACTTAAAAGCAAGAATTGAGAGAAGTTTTGAGTCACATACCTTGGGTCTTGCGTCTACATGCCATTGGTACTCTCAAACTCAATCAGACAGATGTAGGGGGAGCACAAGGTGAGCCATTTCATCAAGAGTTCAAAGCTCAAAATGCTAAATCTCAAAGGTGTGAATACACAAATGAAGTGAAAGTGACCCTTATCACCTATTTAAGACTAAAAATTAGGGTTTTTGCCCTAATTTCAACCAAGAACAAAGGTTTTTCACCATTTTCACCAATCTTGCCAAACTGAAGCTTATTTTGCATCATTTTTTGCATTTTTGGCATTTCTTTTGCATCTTGGAGCCTTTTCAGACCCCTAAGGTAGCATTTTACCTTTGTCAAGAAATCAACCCAAAATTTAAAATTTCCACCCGATTTCTCGAGGGGGCAAGGAACCAACCTAATCCTTCCGCTAGGGCAACAGTGGGGCATCTAAAAACTAGAAAAAAATTACTTTTTGATTTAAGTAGAAATTTTCATCCAAAGGGTGTTAGTCTTTGAACCAACGTAATAGGTACCTTGCTTAAAAGAGCAAAAAAATGTAGACACTTAAAAATGTCTTGAATGATATTGAATGCACTCGAATTAGGTATACTAACATCATTTCCTCCTAAAACCCATCCTATTTTCACTTAATTGATTAAATTAGCCTAGCTATTTAATTAATTGCATCATTTGCATCTGTTAACCTAATTAATCTAATCAAGTTAATTCATCCACTTTTATGCTATCATTTTGTCTTATTAAATTGAATAAATCTAATTATTAAATTTAAATCCCTTTAAAATCTTCTTATTTAATTAAATAACCCTAAGTTATTTAATTAAAATGTCATTTCACTTTCCCCCTTTCATTTTAAAATCATTTTATTTAATGAATATCATCTAATTAACATTGTTTTACTTGTCAATTACTAATAAATCTAATTTCCTCCCCACTTGCAAGGGAATATTCCTCCTTTTGCACATTCCTCCAAAAGGGGAATATTCCCAAGGAATATTCCTCCTTTTGCACATTCCTCCAAAAGGGGAATATTCCCAAGGAATATTCCTTTCCTCTTTTGCACACTAAAACTTTGTTTTAATTTTTTAAATATCTATTTTCCTCACCCATGAGAATATTCTAAAGAATATTCTCTTTCCTCACTCATTTGAAAAATGGGAATATTCTCTTTTTTGTAACAAACTTACAAGACTTCTTATGCAAGCTAACGTATAACTTCTTGTGCAAGTTAAAAGTTTGTTTGTTTGGACAAAGGTGAACCCTTGATTAAATCTCATCATTGATTCTCATCCCCTTGATGAGAATCCATGATCCATTCCTCCAACTTCCTCCATCCTTGACCATTGATTAACCTTTTTGATCTCAACTCTCCATTTCTCATTTGTCCTTCTATAAATAGGTCACTATTTGGAGACAAATGGATCCATCTTTTTTAAAGAAAACTCATGTTATTGAAATCACTCACACTCACACTCATATATAGCATTTATTTAATATCATTTTAGCTTAATTACTTGCATTAATTAGCTTAGCTTCCATAAATGGCTTCCATGGTAACATAGATACATTCATGGAGCTTATTTGGTAATTAGGGTTTCAATCTTTTTAAGCTTAAAATCCATTTAGATTAGCTTTACATTCACACATCTTGATCATCTTAGGATAAATCATGTTAAAATAGCTTGCATCATGTTAGTTTAGCATTTAAATCATATTTCATCACACATCTCACAATGGTTTCATTAGTTTTCTGCAATAAAATTGATTGAAACAAGCTCATTTATCCATAGAATTGGAAAAGAGTCACTATTCCACATCAATGCGACACCACTTCCCGAATAGGATAAGTTTCAATGGATTAGAATAGGTGTTTTGAAGCTCTCATAGTTTAACATGCTAAGTTTTTAATGGATTCCTAATTTAGTGTTTATTTGAATGATCTCTTTTGGGATTAACGTTTAGTGGTATAATTACACTTCGTATCCTCATGGATCAAGTGTAGTCAGCCCGTACTAATCCGTCGGTCACAATGACTACCTTATTTCATTTAGTGATGAGGCTAAACATGTTGATTTTTTTTAAAAGGTCCTCATATAGAATAGGAAATTTTGACAACTAAAAAAAACAAGTTCAACATTATTTTGTTTCACAACTATTATATTTGTCTATAATATTTGATTTATTCAAGTACCTATTTCATGTAATGATGAAGTCAAACATCTTCCAAAATTAAGAAAGACCTTCATATGAAATAGAATACTTTAACAACTATAAAAAATAAGTTCAACATTCGATTTTTGCTAATAGATATTCTATTTGTCTAGAATATCTGGTTTATTGTAACTTTCATATTTCATCTAGCGATGAGGCTAAGTGTGTTGCCAAGATTAGGAAAGATCCTTGTATGCAGTAGGAGACTTTAACAACTAAAAAAAGGTCAAATTCAACATTATTCTTTTTTATGACTATTGTACTTCTCTAGAATACTTGATTTATGACAACTATCCCATTTCATCTAGTGATGAGGCTAAGCATGTTGCCCAAATTAAGAAATATCCTCATATATAGTAGGAGATTTTAATAACTCAAAAAGGTCAAGTTCAATATTACTTTTGTTTATGGCTATTCTATTTGTCTAGAATATTTGGTTTATTATTACTACCTTATTTCATTTACTGATGAGGCTAAATATGTTGAAAAAATTAAAAAATGATCCTTGTATATAATAACATATTTTAACAACTAAAAAATTCAAGTTCAACATTAATTTTCTTTTTACGGCTATTCTATTTGTCTATAATATTTGATTTATTAAGAATACCTATTTCATCTAATGATGAAGCTGAACATACTACCAAAATTAAGAAAGCTCCTCACATAAAATAAAAGACTTTAACAACTATAAAATAAAGTTCAATATTGCATTCTAATAATCTGAAATATGTAGTTTATTATATTTCATCTAGTGACGAGGCTAAACATGCTAAAAACTTTAAAAAATCCTCATATAAATTAGCATATTTTAACAATTATAAAAAGAGTTCAACATTTTTATGGCTTTTCTATTTGTCTATAATATTTGATTTATTAAGAGTATTTAGGTGAGGCTGAATACATACTCGCAAAATTAATATTTGATTTATTAGGAATACCTAGGTGAGGCTGAATACATTCTACCAAAATTAATATTTGATTTATTAAGAGTATTTAGGTGAGGCTGAATACATACTCGCAAAATTAATATTTGATTTATTAAGAATACCTAGGTGAGGCTGAATACATTCTGCCAAAATTAATATTTGATTTATTAAAAATACCTAGGTGAGGCTGCATACATAGTGACAAAACTAATATTTGATTTATTAAGAGTACCTAGGTGAAGCTGAATATATTATACTAAAATTAATATTTGATTTATTAAGAATACCTAAGGAAGGCTGAATACATTCTGCCAAAATTAATATTTGATTTATTAGTATCTAAGTGAGGCTGAATACATACTGCCTGTTTTTTCAGCTGTTCTAATCCTCTAGAATATATACGGTACGAGAAACAACAAAAAAGTCGTCTTCAACACGTCTTTGCTGTCAATTAGGTCTTATTCAACCTTAAACAAATTCAAACCATACAGTTGGTGTAGGCCATACAAGAATGATTAAAAAACTAAAACGAGATTTAAGAACAAATTCCCATTTTGAAGGATTAAAAAACTAGCTTCAAACAAGTTTTTTAGTGATTCTGACGATTGCTTCTCTGAAAAATGTTTAGAAAAGGTCTCAGATAGTGCCAGACGATAGCATCTTTACCGAGCTCGTGGATAACTTGAGATTTATAAAAAAGGTTGCAGGTATGAAAATGAAGGAATAGTTGGTTCTTATCTAGAAGACTTGACTCTTCAAACAGTTAAAGAAAAAAAAAGTGAAAAATGAATAATATAGGCATGTGATTCTCTATCTGATAGTAAATACGAATCAGTGGATGATATGAAGATTAGGTCATGTATAAGTGAATAGTATAAGTTTGTGATTCTTTATGGGATAGTAAAAATGAATTTGTGGATGATATAAAGTTTAGATCATATATGAGTGAATAGTATTCTAGACTTGGGAATCTCTATCAGATAATAAAAATGAATTAGTGGATGATATGAAGCATAGACCATATACAAGTGAATAATATAAGCTTGTGATTCTCTATCAGATAGTAAAAACAAATTCGTGAATAATATGAAGCTTAAATAATATATGAACAAGTGAATAGTATAGACTTGTGATTCTTCTAGATCAGATAATAAAAACGAATATGTGGATGATATGAAGCTAACACCATATGCACACATCCAACAGTTCTTTGCATTTCTTTAATAAATTTCTATTTTGCCCAACAAAAACTTATCTTTATATTTTATTAAGAAGCTGAAGATTATAAAGAGCTTCATTCATCTTCATCATTTCATGTGGTCTCTAGCAAGATGGAGTTGATTGGTTTTCAAAACTACATTCTCCTTCTAACCACTACTGTACTCGCTTCAATAGTCTTGGTAGCCATAGCCAAGACTTTAAACAATGGCAAAGGCAAAAAACTTCCTCCTGGAAGTCTTGGCCTACCTCTGATAGGCGAGACTATTGAATTCCTGCGGGCATACAGACCACACAAATTCAACCAGTGGATGGACAAGAAAGCTGCAAAGTATGGGCCAGTCTTCAAAACTTCTTTACTGGGCTGCCCCACTGTGGTATTCACAGGGCAGGCAGGCAACAAGTTTCTATTCCAGAGCAATGACAGTGCAGTGATCAACAAGCAACCCATCACAGTGACCAGAATAATTGGCGAGAATAATCTTCTAGAACTTTCTGGAGAAGATCACAGGCGCATGAGAGGCGCCATTATGCAGTTCTTGAAGCCCGAGGCCTTGCAGAAATTTGTGGGTAGAATGGAGTCAGTTATTCTTGGCCATTTTTCCCAGTGCTGGGAAGGAAAAGAGACCATTTTGCTCTGTCCTTTGATGAGAAACCTTGCTTTTGAAGTTGCCACAGATCTGCTCTTCGGACTGAAGGAGAGTGAGGAGAGGGAAACACTTCACAAAGAGTTTAGTGTGGCAGAGAAGGGGGGGTGGGCTATTCCTTTGGATCTTCCCGGGACGAACTTTCGTAGGGGGTTGAATGCTCGCTCTCGTATATGCAAGCGCTTGTCTTGTTTGTTGGAGGTAAAGAGGAGAGAGTTGGAAGGAGGCCTGGCTTCCCCAGGCCAAGACTTGATGACTTGCTTGCTGAGTATGAGAGATGAGAATGATAAGGCACTCACAGAGAAGGAAATCATAGATAACATGATTCTGGTCTTGTTTGCCGGCCATGACTCTACTTATGTTCTCCTAACTCATGTTATCAGAGCCTTGGCCATGCATCCACAAGTCTACCAAAACGTACTTAAAGGTGGGTTGTTTTTTATGTTGTTTTTCATGTGTTGGATGTTTATATGAGGAAATATTTCTTGTATTAGTAGTTGCTATCTAAGCTTTGCCCATGCATCCACAAGTCTATCAAAACGTACTTAAAGGTGGGTGTCTCTTTTTACTTTTTACTTGTATTTTATGTCTTGGATGTTTATATGAGGAATTAGGGAAGAGGACCTAATAATTGTGCACTCTAACTTCATACTTCTAATTATCTTACATGGAAATTTCAAATCACTCCCATTTTTTTACAGCAGCTTACTTGGCAAGTCCCCTGCTTATAACTTTCGTTTCATGGCCACATCATCAAATATGATGCCACATCAGCATGCTTTTTGTCAAGGTGTCCAAAAAGACAAAAAAAAAGTGAGACCGGTACTTGTGCATTCACATCATGGGTAGTTCAGCGTTGATGTGGCATCACATGATTGATTGCTTTTTAGATCAAAGGAATACATTTTGTTTAATTATGGGTAGTCAAGTTTCAACTATTGAGCATTATATAAATAACTACTATCACTATTGGACATTATATAAACAACTACTATCACAACTATTGAAACATGCTCAATTACTGGGTCCTCTCCCCTATTTCTTGTATAAATAATTGGTATCTTGATTGTAACATTAGTTGTTCAATCTTTCACTTCTTTTATAAGTATGTCACCATAATCTATATAATTTAGTTATTCATCTTTTTACTAGAGTATGAACTATCTATATAGGTTCTAAGCTTTTTTATTTGTATTATTATGTTTTATCAAGTATGGCGCTTTAGATGAATTTAGAAAAATAATTTGTTGCTGTATTTTAGAACATATGGAGGTTCGACATGGAAAACAATTGAATGATCCTCTCACATGGCAAGAGATTCAAAAGATGAAGTATACATGGAAGGTTGCTCAAGAAACTATGCGGTTAACTCCTCCGGTATTTGGTGGATTTAAAAAAGCAATTAAAGATATTGAATATAAAGGATATATAATTCCCAAAGGGTGGCAGGTATGTCACATGCTTATCTACCTATTTTGATGCCACCCAAAGTGAAATAGTAATAGAGAAAATTAAGCAATGCTTATTTTCGATTACTAGATGTAAATGACATTAGGAGACTATTAAATATTATAATTCTAATATTTTTTTTTTTCAATGAATAGTTATGTTGGGGGACAACTACACATTGGAATGAGGAGGTTTTTAAGGAACCAAACAATTTTGATCCATCTCATTTTGATGCTCAAGTTCCACCTTATAATTTTGTACCATTTGGAGGAGGAATTCGAATTTGTCCAGGATCTGATTTTACAAAGATGGAGGCCATAATAGTTATACACCATGCAATAACCAAATACAATTAGTCTTTGATCATTCCAAATGAAAAAATTATTTGTGACCCTATGCCCACTCCTAATATGGGATCACCAATCAAAATCCAAGCCAAGAACAATTAATTATGTATTGAGCACTTAGGAAAAAGGTTTGAAGTCTAAAAATTTTAGAGTTGAATAACTAAAGATAGTTTTTTAGTTTACTTATTATAAATGGGATCAATGTGTTGGATGTTTACTTTGGGGTTGGGCCCCACATAAATAGTTGATACATCAAGTATCATGTGCTAGTTGTTTGACAAGTATTAGACATTTAAATAGTTATATAAAATATATTTTCAAAAGTTGAAAAATAATTGTTCCATGTGGTGAATAGTCTATCCATTTTACTGTTAAATGTACCAAAATTGATTATAGCTAAAATTGATTAAAAGTGAGAAAAAATGGTGAATTCTTTGTCCTAGCAAATTACATAACTACATGGAATGGTATATGCTCTTGGTCTCAATAGTCTATACGTGACTTAATAGAATTTTTTGGTCATTTTGATTATATATTATAACCTTTTATGTCCTCTATAATGAAATGTATATGAAATTTCTAAACATGCTTATTAGGGCTAGATTATTATATACCTACCTCAAAAAAATTGTAAGAAATTTCATTTTGTGTTCTTTGCATTTTGTTGTGTTCCCTTTTTGGACATGTCACAAAGGTAAATTTTATCTAGTTAAAATATTATATTTTTTGATGCTAATCAAAATAAAGTTAACCAAAAGTTACTTAAGTTTATATGCATATTGATAACAGAATCAGTTAACACATCCCAATTGAAAACACGTGGTCAAGTTTTTTACATGAAAGTATAGAATGTTATGTATGTCTAACATTATCATGACCATAGAAAACATTGGTCACATGTTTAGGTAATATTCTAATCAATGCATTAGTTTAAACCAAGATGATAGTGAAATTAGTTAACACATTCTAGTAAATAAATATAAGATTTTTGTTTATGTGAGAATGTAGAATATTATGTATGCCCAACATTAGCTTGAGCATATATAAATCATTGATCACATTTGTTGGACATAGTATAATCAATTCACTAGTTTAGATTAGGATGACACATATCTATTTCCAACTCTAGCCTTATCATTTTAATAAATATTAAAGAGTGTTGGGTATTATTGTTCATAAATAGAATGTCTTGATTTGAGACAAAGGACCAAACAAATAAAATTTAAGGTCAAATTGGATTTTAAATTTTAATAGTATCAATACTAACAATTTCACTCTATTAAGAATACCTAGACATTACAAGAAAAATATTATGGATTTCTTATATCTTCAAAGAAAATCAATTTTCTTGACACCTAGCTATTAACTTTGATTCAAAATACATAGAGATAAATTGATAATCCTCTTATTAGATTCAAGGAGGACCTACCTTCATACTTAACAAAATGGATTATTTTTTTCCCATTTTTTGACAAGTAATCAAACTATATCAACGAAATTGAAGGTACAAACAAAGCTCCCAAAAACCAATGTTCTACTTCTCTTTGATAAATATTTTTATATGCAATCCTACACAAATCATCTTCTCAATCTAATTATGATACTTATTCCAAAAATCTAATTATATTCGTACATTTATAATTATATTCTCTGCAATTATAAGTATGTCACCTTGAATCCACAAAAATAACAAAGTACCAGTTGGTACATGAGTTTTACACAGTCCATGAAATTAGAAAGTAAGTTTTTATTTTTTCCTCTTCCTAATAATAGATCACCGAATGTGATCAGAAAAGTTGAAAGAAAAACATTCACAACTAAATTCAAGAACTTACTTTCTAAATACCAGTTGCCATTCAGACCTTTTAACTCCAACCCACCCAAACCTTCACAATCTCCTACAAAGCTTTCATGCTCGAGCTGCTGTCATGAAACAGGTTATGAAGCCAAATTCCTTTCCAACAATGTGGTGGTCATAATATCTCTGGGGAACCCATCCAGATTGTCTTACGTATAAAAAATCGACTGCAATGGGCCTTCTGGAGAATTAATATTGTTTTTATCATTATCATCTATAAATTCTCGCTAACATATATAAGTATACGCTCAAAAACGTCGTTTTCCATTATAGATAACCATATTTTTGACAGGAAATTTATAAGTTTTTTGTTTGAATCGTCCGTTGTGCTGAAACATCGAGGAACCCACGTCTCACCTGTCCATTTCCTCCTCCGTATTTCACAGACAATGTTAGGTATGATCAATGATTGAAGCCTGCAAAAGGTTGGAAGTGACCATAATAACAATGTTAGGTTTGTTTATTACATAATAACAATTTAAAGACAGGTTTATTTAATACTTAATAATCTTAAGTGATTATAATAATAAATTTTAAATAGTTTAAGATAAGTTTCTTTTTAAAGTATAATAATATTAAGTGATTATAAGGTAGGTTTATTATAGACATTTTAAAGTAGGTCTTTTTAATATATAAGAATTTAAAAAATAAGAATGTGATACATATATGTATGTTACGAGAAAGGTGTGATATTTCTTTTTTGTATAATTGTGTTAGAGGGTTTGACATTGATTTTTTGAATTGATTAACTTCTAAGTGATTAGGAATCCTTTTTGAAATTAACTCAAAAATAAATCCAACTTATTTTATTTCAAAAATTAATTATATGATTTATCAAAAAATTAAAAATAATATTTAATTATTTTTATTTTTTACATTTATGGGATGATAAAAAAAATTAGCATATTGATCAATTTAAAAAAAAATTGTGTCTTAGATCTTTTAATTGTGTCAATTATTTAGTCAAAATTGATAATAAAAAAATGATATTCTTTTTTAAATCTACAAGGGACTTAGATTCTACACAAGTAGATATGTAGACACAGCATTGGGGCACTGTGGTCCAATGAAATCAACTATGTAAACCTATCTGATTTTGTGTACAATGCTAGATAAATAAATAGAATGTGATTATTAGGTTGGTTGAAGCTTAATTTTGACATTTTCTCAATGGGAAACTCGAGTAAAGTTGCCTCAATAGGTATCATTCATGATGACAAAAGAAACTTGGTTGAAGGGTTTGCTAAGTGTATAGGTATAAAAAATAACAATAATCTGATGTAGTAGCTCTCTGGTGAGCAATCAAACATGTTATTGAATATGGTATACAATACGTTGATATTGAGGGAAACTCTAAGATCATCCTTGATTTGGTGAAAATTATAAACATGAGAATTCCCATTGGAAGTTGATGAATTATATTGAAGACATAAGGTATTCCTTCAAATATTTTAAAAACTATAGTATCAATCATATATCGTGAGGGGAATAAGGCTTTTGTTCAATTGGCTAACTTAGGCATTGAGGAGAAAAATTAGGTGTATTGGCATGATATTAAATATATTACTATGCCTATGGGTGTTATTTTTAATAATGAAGCTAATCCATAGGTGTAATAATTATTTGAGTATGACCACCTTTCAGGGGGTCTTTACCTTGCATAGCCCAAATTTTGATGTGAAGGTTATTCATAAAATATCTTGCATTATCTCACCCACTCATGCTAAGACTCTATATTTTCTTATGGGAATTGATTATAATGTGTCCATTGGTGGTTGAAGTAGGACTTCTATTATGAATATGTGCTAGTAGTACTAGAAGGGATGGTAAATCTAACTTGATATCATGTCTTCCTCTTGTTAGAAATACCCATTTTAGCAATTTCAGAAATTAGAAAAATTTGGGAGGCCAAAGGTTGAGTATAGAGCCTATTTCCTTTATTAATTTGAAGAACAATATAGATATTTGGATTATCTATGAGTAGGGAGGGATTAGTCCTTTATTTGCAAGTCATGGAGGATTATTATTAAACCTTGAGTTCTCAATTTATAAATTCTTGGTGTAGCGTAGAGGTAGTTGTTGGTGTATACACTTAAAAATGGTCACATCATATTGTCTGGTAATTAATTAAATATTTTTAATATTTAATTAAAATCTTCGAATTCTATCTGCATATAAATAAATTTAAATAATTTATTTATATTTCTTCATTATTTTATTTTGATTAAATAAATAAGTTTATTTAATCATCTTTTCGTATTCATTTCTTAATTAATTAAATAAATATTACGATTTATTTATATTAATTATCATATAATCTTAGATTAAAATATTCTTCTTCTTCTAAATATCTATTTATAATTAAATATTTCAAATATTTAATTAATTCCTCTAATTCGATTCATATATCTATTTATAATTAAATATTCATAAAATATTTAATTAATTCTTCTAAATATTTCATATTTTTCTAAAGTCACATTACAATTAAATATTAAAAAATATTTAATTAAATCTTCCATAGTATAAAAATCAAAAATCAAAATGCAATAAATGAAATTAAATAAATTTATTTATTTAATTAATTTTGGGATTTATCTTCAACACCCGTGAAACAAACTGCCAAAACAGAAAATTTAATTTTCTCTGTTTCTGTGCAGGCTTGTTCCCGTGGGTTGAAGACAGGAATCCATTCTTCTCTCCAACCTCTCAACCTCTCCCATTTTCTTCTCAACTTCTTCATCTTTCACCATTCAAATCTACCAGACAATTTCATAGCCGTAGATTCTTGCCAGCCAGGATTTTGCCTGAGAAAAACTATAAATATGACTGCCGGGAGCTCCAAATCATATAGAAGCTTTCAGTAAAATAACTATAGCCAAATTGCAAGTAGCATAGCATTCATAGCATTCATAGTATTCATAGCATTTTTATTTCATAGCAATAGAATCATGATATTTTTCATTCACAGCCCCTGTGCATAATCCACAGCCCCTGTCCATATCCGTATTAGCAATTCCATTCCATCAGCATATAGAATAAAGGTTTTTCATTTGCATACTCATTCTACAACAACCATTTGGAGAAGCTTACATCAAATCTAAGAGTAGCAACTTCAAATTCCTGGAGATAGAGGAAGATGAAACGGCTCTGAGAAACTTTGTTTGATTTTATTTCATTTAGCTTTCTTTAGTTTAATGTTTCATTTGTGTTTGTGTTTTCAATTAGATTGATAAATAAACAACATACACATTTTTTGGCGCCCACTGTGGGGCTCTTGCCCCCTTTTTTAATTTCTATTTGCAGTTTCTTTTGATAGGTTATAGGTAAAAACAGCGGAATAGCGCAGACAACACGTTTCGGGAATGTCATCTCCAGTTTAGCACATTTGAAGACTGTTACAGCGCCCGTAACACTTTTTGCAGCACCCGTGATCAATTTTGCAGTGCCCATAACACTTTTTGCAGCGCCCATAAAAAGTTTTGCAGCGCCCGTAAGAAGTTTTGCAGCGCCCGTAATTAATTTTGCAGCACCTATAATGTCTGTTGCAGCGCAACTTTTAAATGGTAGTATTTTGTAATATGTAATTGTAAATAGTCTAAATGACTCCGACGCAGCCGCGGACAGTTAATAAATTTCTAAGAGTAAAACAAACCAATCCTAGGGTAGTCATTTAAGGATAAAACGAACCAATCCTAGGGTATTCATCTAAAAGAAAAAAATGAACCAATCTTAGGGTAGTCATCTAAGGTAAAATGAATCAATCCTAGGGTAGGCACTTCATCTTTTATTTTGGGCTTAAAAAGAATTTTCTTTTTATGTGAAGCAAAATCTTCACTTAGCTTAGAAAATTTTTATTTGGTGCTTAAAATACATTAGTGTTTGCTTTGTCTTTGGTGATAGGCCTATGCTCTCCCCTTAACTGGGTGATCAAAATGCCAAACTCACCTATTTCCCTTTATGCATTTTACAGTTTTATTAAAACCTTGTAGAGAGCCTGCTCTTGTGGGAAAAAGTACTCACCCAAGAGGAACGACTCAAGTGGGTTCAAGCCAAAGCCAGGCTATTCCACCCCACTCTAAAATTTAAAGCAAAATTGGGGAAACCCTCTTTTGACGATAGTGTGCATTGATAACCATCCCCAAAGCCTTTGTTCTAAAGGTAGGGAGGTCTCTTGAGGGAGTCTATCATTTGCCGCACCGAATGGAAACCCTTACTATGAACCTAGTGTAGTATCTTACCGAGTCAGTTTCCGAACATCATTTCAATCACAGTGCAGGGGAGGGAAGAATCTACCCCCAAGATACTCACCATATAACTACCAAGGATTGTTTGCTCAGGGGATCCGGTATCCACTTCCGTCACTCTGAGTACGCACCTGGAAAAGACAAAAACACGGGCGCCCTTTCGGGGGTGACATGGCTGTGTGAGTCGACGCAGTTCTAAGATGTGGGCTGTTGATTGCTATGATGACCTACTTGAGAACTAAGAGTGAGTCTGTTTAAAGTGCTTGTCATGTGTAAAACCCGTTAAAACACTTTTTGAAAAACATTTTGGTTATACACTTGATGTTTAGCATAGGACTTAAGACAACCATTTTAAAAACTTGTTTGAGGTGTTTTCAATATATTAATTTAGATAAGATCATCCAAAACACTCATTATCATATTGATTAATCTCATGTTACGAGATTGGAAATCCACAAAATTTGTAAAGAAATCCGTTTCCAAAAGGATTAAGAAGCCAAAGAAAACCCTCAATCACAAGAAATTATTGAAGAAGCAACGATTCTTATATCAAAGTCAAAAAGTTTTACTCAAATATAGAACCTTTCTTCATAGGTATCATGATTGTGTTAGAGGTTTTCAGATGATTATGCCATAGAGCCCTTGTATTCACAAGCTTACTTTCAAAGAAGAGCCCTTTCTCAAAGGCATAACCATAGTCAACGCATTCGTTTCAGTTATATTCCCCAACCAGCAATCGAATATTCTACTCGTCCAAATCAAATTTTGCAATAGAGAACTTAGAATACATTAGGCATCTATCATAAAATCCATCCTTTTACAAAGCCATGATCAAAACTTCATAAAGTGCAAAATCATCCTTTTCTTGATCTTTTGCTTACATTCCCGCTAAACAGGATTTTCATCCTTTCACTTAGGGAACAACACAAGCTACAAGATTAGAAATTTTGTGTAAGTCATAGAATCTTCATTCTATCCTGACTTTCATATATATCACATAAATTGCACTATTTCACTCTTTTGATCAAAAGTGAGTAGAATTTGGAGCAAAATCTATGCCTGTCTTCACGAGATCTCAAAAACAAATGGAAAAAGACGAGGGAGAAACCACTACCAGTAAAATGGGTGACCGAAATGAAAAAGAAGAGGAAACGTTTAATCTTGATGAGTTAACAGAAGAAAAGCTTCAAGAAGCAGAACAAGATCCTCAATTCCATACTCTTATGGAAAGAATTCTAGAACGTAACAAAGAAAAATATTTTCTTTCATTAGCTAATCAGGGAGCTAAGTTGCCTCACACTTTTGACATAGAAGGGATTAAACAAAATCCTGAAACTCCTCCTAATGACTTTAGTGCTCTTAACCAACAGATAAAAGAATTACAAGGGCAAATAAAGGAAATGCAAGGAGGTACAACAAAGAAATATGTTTTGGAAGACATATCTCCTTATCCATTTGATAGGAGTCTTCAAATGATCCCATTTCCAAAACATTGCGAAATTCCTAAGTATGATAGGTATAATGGAAAAACTGATCCCATTGACCATGTTAGGGATTTCCAAAACATGAGTCTTGAATTCGCCTATGACGATACTTACTTGATGCGATTATTTCCACGAAGTCTAGGTGTACAATCCATGGAGTGGCTTTCAAAAATCACTCCACCTATCAAAACTTTTGAGGAGTTGATAAATCAGTTTATCTCACAATACTCCTACAACATTCAACACCAAATAACAATGCTTGATCTTTGTAAAGTGAAACAAAAAGTAGGAGAACCCTTTACTACATTTTTACAAAGGTGGAGAAGGTTATTTGCACGATATTCTCGTCCTATTCCTAAAAAGGAAAAGATGGATATCTTTATCAATAGCCTTGATCCAGAATTAAGCTATAGGCTTAACCTTCATTGTCCTCATAACTTTGAAAAACTGATTGAAAACACAATCACCATTGAAGGGGCCTTGGTTAAAAGGGGAGTGATAAAACTTGATAATCCAAGTACATCAAATCAAAACAACAACGATAAAACAAGGTTTTGGAACAGAAACAAAAATGTTGTTAATGATGGTATAGTGGATGCAAATAATTTACGAACAAGACCATCTATTTTCAATTTATCAAGTGCTCCACGAAACAATCCACAAGGAAATACAATTCAACAAGGAAACAATAATCAACAAGGACAAATTTCCAAGCAAGAAAACATGACCAATCAAAATACCAATCAAAATCGTGGTAATTTCAATAATAATCTTGGCAATGCACAAACAGTAAATCCGTCTAGACCTTCATTCTTTTCAAATCGACGGACTTTTACCGCTTTGGGTCAATCTCTTGAGTCTGCTCTCAAGGAGCTTCTTGATAATAAGGTTATCACCTTACCACCACAAAGAGATTATGAGCCACGAGTTAAACCACCATCATGGAATGACTCGTATTATTGCAATTATCATCGATGTAAGGTCATAGAACAAACAATTGTCAAGCTTTGAAAAATCTAGTACAAGATTTAATTGACAATGGTACCATTACAATTGAGGGACATCATACCAATGATGATCATCAAGCATTCAAAGATCCTTTGCCAAACTATCAAAAGGGGGAAACATCGGATACCAAAGTTAAAAGCATACATAATGTTGAAGATAATATAATCCGTCACATCCACACAGATGATAATTGGGTTAATGTTATCAAAATCAAAGGAAAACAAGAATATCAACAGGTTAATGTGACAACAAGAGGTCAAGCAAAGGTTGTTTTAAAAGGAAGTTCATCTAAAACAACTATTTCTTCTCCAAGTCAGTATAATTTGGTTGATCAATTGAGAAAAACATCAGCTCAAATATCCATTCTTGAACTTCTCAAAATATCCCCCATACACAAGAATATTTTAGAAGAAGCTCTTGTAAACACAACTGTTGATACTGATCTAGATGCAAACAAATTTCAAGCCATGGTGGGACATTTATCTTCCCCCACTTGTCTTTCATTTTCTGACAAAGATGATGCCTCTATGACACATCCACATAATTCCTCGCTCTATCTTGAAGTCATGATCCATAAACATCGAATTAGATGTGTCTTAATAGATGGAGGAGCTGGTTTGAATATTTGTACCTTAAAATTAATAAATGCCTTAGGAATATCAGAAAATGAAATTGACCCACGAAGGAAGATAACCATCAAGGCATATGATGATGAAGAAAGAGCTTCTAAAGGATTAATATTACTGCCTATCAGAGTGGGACCTGTTGTGAAGAATACATTTTGTCAGGTTCTAGATCGAGATCTTTCTTACAACATACTTTTGGGTCGTCTGTGGATTCATGATATGCAAGCAGTACCATCAACATATCATCAATGTATCAAGTTTCCATATGATGGACAAGAAATAACTATACAAGCTGATTACAATAGTACCCAAACTTGTTCAAATCTTAGAGTAACTCAAGATGTCTTTGTGCCACACAATAGGGAAGCTCTTGCTGTTTCTTCTTCCAATCTACAAGTCCAATTGCAAGAATTGACAAAGAATCTTGATACTAAGCTGAAGTTTAAAGAAAAAGGGGTAGGTGAATATTCACTATCTCTCTCTACTTTACCTCCTTCTCCAAGATCACATGGTTTTCCAACTTTATCAAATCAAAAGATTGCAACAGCTTCTACATCTCAAGCTTCTATACCAATCACAAAGTTTGATGGAAAATTCATTAGAGCTAATACCACTAAAGAAGAAGCTGAAGATAGGGATATCCTAAATTGGCTATACAAAGATGAAGATGAATCTCTCTTGCACATTAAGTTTCCTAAAGAACAATATGGTAAGGGGTATGCTATCATGCAAAAGATGGGCTATGAAGGGAATGGTCCTATAGGGAAACGAAGAGAAGGAATTGTGGAACCAATTCAACCTATTTCAAAGCATTCAAGTGATAAAACAGGTCTTGGATATGGTAAAGATAAAGAAGAATCTACTTCACAGCAGATACAATTAACTCATGAAGGAGGATCCGTGTCAGATAAATCTCATGAATCCGTTTTCCAATTGCAAAATAGTTCAGATACTGATTCTACTGAATATGAATGGGACACCATTTATAATGATGAATTTTGGAGGGATAAACAAGTTGATACCATACACAAATATGTACCTATTCTTATACAAGGAGAAGGCTCAAGGTCTCTGCTTGATTATGTTTTACAAAGTGATCATGACTCAAGTGAGGAAGAATTAGATTCTAACGAGATTGACAATCAACAGGAGAATACCATCATAGACCTTGTCTATCATGAGGATGATAACCATATCATGAATTTGACAATTCAAGATCTTACCCAACCTAATGATCCTATGCCTCTAGTTTATCCAGAACTTATAGATTGGGATATTAATGCACCTATCCACATTCCTACATTCAGTAATGACGAGGACATTATAAATTTCCTTTGTTCCTCAAATGAAGAAAACAATTGTTTCATGCAAGAATTTTATACTCATGATTTTGATAAGGAGGGTGTCAAGTCTCTTAGCTGCAAAATAAATGAAATAAAAGATGGATCTATTGGTGAAAACTGAAAAATGGCAGTGATAGATCAAAATAAGAAAAAAATAAAGAGCAAATCTGACAGTGAAAACCTTTCCGAGGCACTGAAGGATGAGAAACTTGACACTCTTCCCAAGTATCATCATGAAAGATCTTCTATTTTGATCGAACCAACAAAATCAATCAACATAAGTACAACATAACAGCCAAAAGTTTTGCAACTTGCAGCATCATTAACAGTTGAGGAAGTCTTGAAATTTATGCAGTTCTTGAAGGAGAATCAAATTAACTTTGCTTGGTCATATGCTGATATGCCAGGGTTAGATCCTAATTTAATAATGCATCATTTATCTATCAAACCTGGGACAAAGCCTGTGAAGCAAAAGCTCAGAAAAATGCATCCACATGTTGCATTATTGGTCAAAGAAGAATTGAAGAAGCTTTTGGATGTTGGATTCATTCGAACTATTGATTATGCAGAATGGATTTCTAATATTGTACCTATTTCAAAGCCAGATGGAAGGATCAGAGTTTGTACAGATTTCAGGGATTTAAATAAAGCTTGCCCCAAAGATGATTTTCCTTTTCCCAACATAGACATGATTGTTGACTTAACTGCTGGCCATGCAATGTATTCATTAATGGATGGATTTTCAGGATACAACCAGATAAAAATTGCACTAGAAGATCAAGATAAAACAACGTTCACATGTCCTTGGGGTACCTATTGCTGGAATGTAATGCCATTCGGGTTAAAGAATGATGGAGCTACTTATCAAAGAGCAATGACAACTATTTTTCATGATATGATGCATACATTCATGGAAGATTATGTTGATGATTTACTTGCCAAATCTCATACACGAGATGAACACCTGGAAATCTTATCAAAAATCTTTATCAGAATGGAGAAGTTCAATGTTCGACTCAATCCAAAGAAATGTGTCTTCGGCGTTACATCTGGAAAACTCCTAGGATATATTGTTTCAGAAAAAGGTATAGAAGTTGATCCAGAAAAGGTACAAGCTATAATGGACATGCCTCCACCATGAAATATCAGTCAATTAAGATCATTGCAAGGAAGATTACAGTCCATTAGAAGGTTTATAGCTCAACTGGCAGACAAAAGCTTGCCATTTACACATTTATTGCATAAAAATGTCCCATTCAAATGGGATGAAAAATGTGAAGCAGCATTCAATCAGATCAAGCAATATTTTATGCATCCACCAGTTTTAATTCCACCTATTCCAGGAGAGCCACTCATACTTTATATTTCAGCAACAGAAGTATCTTTGGGAGCATTACTAGCACAAGAAGATTCTACAGGTAAAGAAAGGGCCATATATTATATCAGTAGAACCTTAACAAGACATGAGTTAAACTATAGTTTCATTGAAAAAGCTTGTCTTGCAGTAGTGTTTGCTTCTCAAAAGTGGCGACATTATATGTTGGCTCATACAGTTAAGCTGATAACAAAGATTGATCCATTGAAATGCATATTAAGCAGAGCTACTTTAACAGGAAGACTTGCAAAATAGGTAATGATCTTAAGTGAGTTTGACATTCACTATGTAGATCAAAAGCTATTAAAGGACAGGTCATTGCAGATCAGTTGGCTGAAGCTCCTTTACAAGAAGAAAATCCAATGCACATTGAGTTTCCTGATGCAGATGTCTTTGCAGTAACAATTCAGAGGCATTATACTTTGATGGATCTTATACACAATATGGCTCGGGGGCAGGGATTTTCTTTGTTACACCTGAAGGACATACCATTTCACGATCATATCGGTTGATGTTTCCTTGCACAAATAACATAGCTGAATATGAGGCATTACTCATAGGATTGAAAATAGCTTTGGAATGGTAGATTTCAGAGCTGGAAGTCTACGGTGATTCACAACTTGTCATTAATCAAATTAATGATGATTATCAAACTAAAGATGATAAGTTGCTACCATACAAGAACATGGTGGATGATTATAAGAAATATTTTGTGTCAATCAAGTTTTCACAAATATCAAGGATTGATAATAAAGCTGCAGATGCAATGGCTACCATGCTTCCTTATTACAAATATCTAAAGATCAAACCAAGTATGAATTCTTGGTGGAACAATTATTTTCTCCCGCCTATGATAATCCCGAAACCCAAGTCATATGTCATTTGACCGGTTCAGATTCACCTTTATATGGCAAGACTTATACCTATTTGAAAGATAACATCCTGCCTTCAGATTTATCCCGCAACCAAAAATGAAATTTCATTCGCCAATCATCTCGTTATACCTTAATTGCCAATATCCTTTATCGACGTGGTCTTGATGGCACACTCCTTAGATGTCTTGAACGTGACAAATCTGAAAAATCCTTACAAGAAATTCACGGTGGTATTTGTGGAACTCATTCGAGTGGTTTGACCTTAGCCAAGAAACTTGTCAAAATGGGATACTATTGGCCTACCATGGAGAAAGATTCTTTTAATTTTGTCAAGAAGTGTTCTAAATGTCAGATCCACGGGAATATTATTCATGCACCTGCACAAGAACTGCAACCTTTCATTTTGACATGGCCTTTTTCTCAATGGGGATTAGATCTTGTTGGCAAGATACATCCTTCATCGTCAAATGGTCATAAATTTATCATCACAGCTACGGAGTATTTTACAAAATGGATTGAAGCTGTTCCTCTAACAATAGTAACTGGTAAACAAATATCTTCATTTATCCTGAATTACATTATTTGTAGATATGGAATTCCTAATTCTATTGTTACTGATAATGGAAGACCTTTTCAGAATCAAGATGTCGATGAACTTTGTGAAAGATTTCACATTCACCACAGGTTCTCTACACCTTATTATCCACAGGGTAATGGTCAAGCAGAAGCTTCTAACAAAACTATCTTGAAGATATTAAAGAAGACAGTAAATGATGTTGGACGTGATTGGCATGTCCAATTAAACCTAGCTCTGTGGGCATATAGAACCAGTGTTCGCACACCAACAGGAGCTACACCATATGCTTTAGTTTATGGAGCAGAAGCAATTTTACCATTAGAAGTTGAAATACCTTCGCTTAGGGTTTCACTCAAGGGATTGATAAGTGATGAAGACTACAGAGTTTCTCGCCTCCAAGAGCTCGAACTGTTAGATGAAAGGCACCAACATGCAGCTGATCATTTGAAAGGTTATCAACAAGTTATGTCCCGTAGTTATAATCACAGAGTTAAACCACGAGCATTTCAAGTGGGTGACTTAGTTTTGAGAGAAAATCCATGTAATCAGCAAGACAGAGAAAAGAAAGGCAAATTTGAACCTAATTGGCTTGGTCCATTTGTTATCGTAGCAGCATACAGTTCTGGTGCATATCAGTTATCCACATCAGAGGGGGACCTGTTTGAAGAGCCAATCAATAATATTCATCTGAAGAAGTTCTATGTCTAAAAAGTCCTGAAAAAATCAAAAAAATCATAAAAAGTCCTGAAAAAATTTAAAAAAATCATAAAAAGTCCTAAAAAAATAAAAATAAAAATCAGAAAAATCTTGAAAAAGTGCAATAAAAACAAGTGGTGAAAACCTGGCAAACAAGCGCTACTTGTGATCAAAATGGGCTCCTCCATTTATTAGTTTATGTCTTGTTTTCACTTTCGGCATCATCCATTCGCATCTATCATCTGTATATATCTTTCATTATCCATATCATATAGTGGGAATCTTTAGGTTTCATCATGGCTTGATGAAAATTGTACATATCTTTTATCTTTAGGTTGTGTTTACACTGGGGGAAAAATGCAGAAACATACAAGAGAGGGGTAATGAGCTTTCAGAATATCACAAACAGACAAATAACAGTTTGAAAAAACACAACATTGTCGTATCAAATCAATCACAACATGTTTATTCAATGCCAATGGAAATCGAAACAACTATCGAAACGAGAATATCAATGATGATAACCAAATTGGATGATCTTAATCTGAATAAATGTTTGAAATATTTTTAAGCAAGATTGGAATGGTTGTTGGATTTTCTATCATATTTTCGGAGTAATTCAATGATGTATTGAACTAGAAGAGCAAGGAAGGAGTATGATTTTTCTTTGTCTGCTGTTTGCGAGAAAATCATTAGTACTATGCAAATTGGTCGCAAGACATGCTCTACTACGTATCATGGATGACATTTCAAAATTTGCATTGGAAATGGGTTAACTCTTGTCTGTTTATGCAAGCAATACTCAGGTCATCTCGGTTCAATTATACCTCGATGCTTATATTAACTTGCTATATTAAAAATCATGAAAGCAATACTCAGGTCATCACTGGTGCTAACATACCCTTTGATGCTTGTATTAACTTTCAACATTTCAAAGCTCTATGATGATACAAAAAGCATGAATAAGCTCTCCAAATGGCAATATTGTATGAATGTCCTGCATGGTTAGTATAGATTTGCATTCATGTTAGAATTTGCATTTTGCATTTATAGATTTCTAAAAAGCTGGCAAAGAATCAAATGGTTTATATCTTTTCAAAAACATGACTGAGTATATTTTGATATTCACAAAAACATCATTTCATATATTTTTAATATATATTTGAATTAGAAAATCAAAGCATACATTACATACATCATATACATCATACATTCATTCATCAAATAAATTTCATCTCATACAATCATGTATATAAATATCATAAATCATGAAACCATCATATAGTACACATCATATGGATACATCATATATCATGTAAAATCATCGTTGCATTTCATATATCTCAAAAATGAATGTCAAAATATACAAGGATGTCAACTACAAAAGATATAATATCATCAAAAATGTGATCATCTCACGGTGTATACAAAATGTCTCAACAAAATATCATGAAAGAATCATATACAATGCACTAGGCAGAGCTATCCTCTGATGGAGCTGGCCTAGGACCTGTACCACCTGCCCCTGATGGACCTGTATCACCTGCCCCTGATGGACCTACTCCGCCTGTCCCTGGTGGCCCTCTAGGAGGTAATGGCTGTGTCACACCTCTGCTGGTAGTACGAGAGCGACCATGAGTAGATCGTGACTGAGTGTAGCTCTCTCTGCTCAGGTGGAACTGCATCATGATATCTGGTACGATAGAACTCTACCTCTCGGGTAGCTCTGGTAACCTCTCTCATCATGTCACCCATCAAGGTGCTACCTGCTACTCTCTGTAGGCTATCTGCCAAGGCAATGGCCTGCTCACCCTGCTGTCTAGCTGTATCTCTCTCAACAGTAATCAAAGTCACCTGACTCTGCAACTGTGTAATCAAGGCCTGTGCCTGTGATAGCTGAGCCTGCAAGCTCTGTACTATACTCTACAAAGACGATATCTGACTAGCTATAGTCAGATCTACGGAAGGGGATGGGTCAGTGTGCCTCATCTGTGGTCCACCTCTGCCTCCTCTACCTCCTCTGCCACCTCTCCTACTGCCTTTCCTGCCACCTCTATCTCCACCCCTACCATCACCACCATCATCTCCATCTGATTCATCATCTCCACTACTCTCCTCATCATCACTGTCCTCCGAATCATCATCTCCTGACTCTGAGTCCCTCTGTCGACGTCTCTGTGCAATAATAGGAGCAATGGCCTCATCAGGATCAAACATACGTGGCGGTGGATGCTCTAGGACATACTGTACATACTCTGGTGTCGCCCCTGCATCAAGAACATCCACCCGGTAATCCCACATCTGTGCTCCTAAACTGGTGAACTCTGCCACCGTGGCCTCATAAGAAATCCGTGGGCCCCACACTGCAAGCTCTGGCTGTCGCCGCGCATAAATGGATGAACCAACAGGCATACCCTGAATCCGACCAAACTGTCGCAATACTCGCCCAGCAAGAAATCTCTCAAGGATCCATGTCGTCCGACCAATCAAAAATCTGGAAGTGCATACAAAAGGCATCTCCCTCGCATCCTCTGGCCAGGGCTCACAATCCAAATATGGTCTCCAACATACTGTATCCAAACTATCTAATAGCCGCTGCCAATACACTAGTTTGCCCAGTCTTGGCTGAGCAATAATATGCGCATATGTCCATCTGTATGCTCGACTAGCTGGTCGCTGTCCTCGGGTCAATGGATGTAAAACAACAAAGTGCTCCCATGCCCATATCTGTAATAAAGAGCACCCAACAGCAAAACTCTGACCTCTACCATACACAATATGATGTAACTTGTCATATAGGTGGGCTAGCATACATGTATCCCATGCATACCGTGTCCCCTGCATCACCATACTCTCCAAAACACGACCCCATCCGATCGCAAACCCCTTCGACCTATGGTCGGGGCACAACACACCTCCAATGAATCCTGCAAGCACAGCTGGTAATGGTGGATATGTATCTGTAATCTCACCCCATGGGATGAAGTACCCAGCAATCTGATCATCTCTGAATATCCGTCTCAAAGAAAGAGTACCTCCAACCTCTCGTCTATCAAAAACAACTATCTCTCCTATCACTGGGATCCGTAGGATGCGATATACATCCTTGGGGGTCACTATAATCTCGCCTGTCGGTAAATGAAAAGTGTTGGTGTCGCTATGCCACTACTCTGCAAGTGTTGTCAATAGGGCCCTGTTGAGGCGAACCTCGGGCATATCAAGTAATGAACTCAAGCCACATGCATCAATCACATCTCTATTTGACTGTAACAAATGTGGAATCAATGTCCATGTGCTCGGAAATGTCTCTCGTAACTGCAAGACACCTAGTCTCTCCTGTGGACATACATCATCAAAGCAACATCAATATCAAATCATCATAACATATCAATCCAAAATTGAATATCAAATTATTTGTTTTACATTATCATTATGAAATGCGAATAATATCAAAATCATGTTTGTTTTTAACAACCTTAGAAGCAAACGAATCAATCAAACTATTTGTTTTTCATCATCATGGAACACAAATAATCAACATCAAGTTTCTTTCTAACAACTTTAGGAGAAAACTTATTTGTCCTTTTTGTTTTTAACAACTTTAAAAGCAAATTTATCAGCTACTATTTGTTCTCCAACAACTTTGGAAACAAATTTATCATTCACAACAAACATACAATCAAAAGCACTATAGAACTACTTATGGGCGCTACAAAATTTCTTATCGGTGCTAAAGAAATTTTGGCGCTATAGAATCAATTAATAGCGCTACACTTTTTATTAAAGGCGCTACGAAAATTTATGCGCTATGAAAATTATCAAGAGTGCTACAAAATTCATCAAATGCGCTATGCAATTGTATACGCTATGAAAACTATTAAATGCGCTGCAAAATCTATTATCGGCACTACGAAATCAAATGCGCTACGAAATATGTTAAATGCGCTACGATAAGTGTTAAATGCGCTATCAAATTGAATGCACTACGAAAAGTATCGTATGCGCTACAAAAACCTTTAAGGGCGCTAAAACTCAATCTTTTTGAAATAAACATTGAAAACATGCCCAAAACAGAAAAATTTCGAGAGACAAGAGATTTACGGGACACATACCGGAGGTCCGTAGTGCGCTGTCCGCTGATGTCGTCGGATACGCTCGAAACGGTGCTGGTGAACTGGAAGTGCCATGATTATCAACTCAGAGCTCAAAATTTACAAATTTTACTAGGTTAAAATTGAAAATGACATGGAAAATGATATTTTTAACCTATATAATGGTAAAATTGGGGCATTTTTATCATATTTTTACATAGCAGGGGCAATTTCTTCATCAAATTTTCATTTCATATCTCTTCGGGTCAATTTCTTCAAATCATTAGCTTCGAACGATGAATCGACATCTTTAAAATCCATAAAAATCAAAAAATTCAAAAAAAAAAAAAATTCAAAAATCGATTCATCGTTCGCGGGGGCATATACCTATCAATATTTCGACAGTCAACATTTGGGGAAAATTTCAAAATTCTTTGAAGCAATGCGTAAAACACATCACTTCAAAGAGGGGCAAAATGTATACACTTAAAAATGGTCACATCATATTGTCTGGTAATTAATTAAATATTTTTAATATTTAATTAAAATCTTCGAATTCTATCTGCGTATAAATAAATTTAAATAATTTATTTATATTTCTTCATTCTTTTATTTTGATTAAATAAATAAGTTTATTTAATCATCTTTTCGTATTCATTTCTTAATTAATTAAATAAATATTACGATTTATTTATATTAATTATCATATAATCTTAGATTAAAATATTCTTCTTCTTCTAAATATCTATTTATAATTAAATATTTCAAATATTTAATTAATTCCTCTAATTCGATTCATATATCTATTTATAATTAAATATTCATAAAATATTTAATTAATTCTTCTAAATATTTCATATTCTTCTGAAGTCACATTACAATTAAATATTACAAAATATTTAATTAAATCTTCCATAGTATAAAAATCAAAAATCAAAATGCAATAAATGAAATTAAATAAATTTATTTATTTAATTAATTTTGGGATTTATCTTCAACACCCGTGAAACAAACTGCCAAAACAGAAAATTTAATTTTCTCTGTTTCTGTGCAGGCTTGTTCCCGTGGGTTGAAGACAAGAATCCATTCTTCTCTCCAACCTCTCAACCTCTCCCATTTTCTTCTCAACTTCTTCATCTTTCACCATTCAAATCTACCAGACAATTTCATAGCCGTAGATTCTTGCCAGCCAGGATTTTGCCTGAGAAAAACTATAAATATGATTGCCGGGAGCTCCAAATCATATAGAAGCTTTCAGTAAAATAACTATAGCGAAATTGCAAGTAGCATAGCATTCATAGCATTCATAGTATTCATAGTATTCATAGCATTTTCATTTCATAGCAATAGAATCATGATATTTTTCATTCACAGCCCCTGTGCATAATCCACAGCCCTTGTCCATATCCGTATTAGCAATTCCATTCCATCAGCATATAGAATAGAGGTTTTGCATTTGCATACTCATTCTACAGCAGCCATTTGGAGAAGCTTACATCAAATCTGAGAGTAGCAACTTCAAATTCCTAGAGATAGAGGAAGATGAAACGGCTCTGAAGAAACTTTGTTTGATTTTATTTCATTTAGCTTTCTTTAGTTTAATGTTTCATTTGTGTTTGTGTTTTCAATTAGATTGATAAATAAACAACATACACAGTTGGTGGTATGAGATTTAATATCACTAAGGAGATGATTAGCAAAGAAACCAATCTTTTTTGTGAGGTTAGTAAGGTCCCATGACTAAAGAAGTAACAAAAATAAAAAATTATTAACTCCTTTTTGGAGGATGGAGAATTAATTATTCAACATCAGAATGGTTATGATAGGTTGGCCCTTCCTTCGCCCTAGGCCCCAGTTATTTTTCACCTCATTAAATATTTTATTCTTGAAGGTATATTTTCTATAGTCAATGGTTATCATTTTCCTTTATTGGACCATCTTAGGAACATAAATCTTGTTATTTTTCTACATATCATCACTTGAAAAATGAATTAATGAGGGTGTCTCCTCCCTCCACCATGGTTTAATTTATTCCCTCTATCAAATTAATCTTTGTTTAATCCCTTCAATTATTTATAATGGTTTTACTCCTACTTCATCCATGAAATCCTCGAAATAGAGTGGGAGGGGTAAAAAAAATGAACTTCCATTGTTGAGGATATCTCTACTACTATACCTCAATATTATAAACAAGATGCTATTAGGGATCAAGGGAAAAATAAACTCACCTTTTTTTATAAGGAGTTGACTCCTAATGTTATGGATATGGTAAAGGGAGACTCTCACCTTTTTGCATGTACTTTTACTATGAAAGGTACATTTGGTAAGACGATTAGTGCATATTCCCTTAGGATATATTTCTCTCTCTTCAAAAGGATGTGAATTGATCAGGTTCTCTATCTAAGAATCTTAAGAAAAATATTAAAATTAAATTTGGTAAAGCTAGTTTAGACTTGATAGGGACTTTTGAGCCTTTTAACCCTAAAGAGATAGAAATGCTAAATGAATTATATGCTAGTACTATTAGTGGAGGTCATAAATTTGCTAGGATTGCTAAAGTGGCTCCAAGTTATGAGGGTAGAGGTCAAGGAAAAATGGATGATGGTAGGTGTTACTAGACAACAATGCAAGAAATTATTTCAATTTCTCAGAGTCAAGAGAGAGAGAGAGTTGGGGTTGAAGGTGACTTTGAGGAAGAGGATGATTTAATTTCTCTTGATTTATCTAAGACAAAGGAGAATGAATATATGTGTATGGAGAGTGATATTTTGATAACGACCAAATGAAGAGAGATGGAATGGAGCCTCATGACAATGAAAATCTTGTTGATTTTTTTTCTACTCTTGAGGATTTTCATGTTAGATTGAATAGTTTTGAAAATATTCAAGAGTAGAGTGTGTGATAGTTATAATGAGAAATGAGAAAATATGTATGACACTATGAAGCTATACTAGAATAAGTTAGTTAAGTTTGAGAAGGCTATGAATAATCTAGTGAAAATAACTAATGATATGATGAGAAGAGTTACATCAGGTATCCTCACCTTTTAAACAAAAATAAACAAGCAAAAGCATGGAGAGGAAGTTGAAGCTTCAAGGAAAAATATGAAAAACAAGGAGGATTAGAGGACCTTGGCCACCATTTATTGGAAAGACAATCTAAAGACCTTGTTTGATGACTAGGATTCATTGGTTGCTAGTCAAAATATTTGATTCCATGTTCTTTGGTTTGGTCTTGTTCTCATTATGTGTTGTTTTTGTATTGTCTCTTATTGCTTTTTCTATTTTGGTTCCTAACTTAAGATAACCTAGATAGTGCTTTCCATCTTTTTTATTGCTTTATCTCTCTTTTGTCTTGATGGACTCTTTTTCTATGTAAGGGACTAGGACCATTTTCCTAACCTATTATATAAAAACTATTGAACCTTGTACCCAAAAAACTAAACTAAGGACCTTAAACCTTAAAGTGAAAATAGAAAAATAGAAAAATTAAAATATAAACCCTAAATTTTCTATACTAGGCCTTCAACTTTGAAACCTTAAACAATGAATAATAAAAGTTGAAACCAAAACCATAAACTTTGAATGCTAAATTCAAAACTCTAAACACTGAACTTGAAGCCATGACCCTAAAACCCTTAATAATGAAGCTTAGCATCAAAAACTATAATGGATAACTAAATCTAAATGTTAAATATTAAGCATTAAACATAGAATAGTGTTTAATATTATTGTAGTCAAAGCTAAACAAAAAATGTGAACCATTAAACTATAAACCCTAAATCATATATCCTAGGTATAAGTTACCCTTTGTAGTGTAGGAAATTGTATACCTATACAATTTCACACTATGTTTGGGTCCCTTAATTTATTGGACTTAATTAAGCTTCTTATTTTCCAAATTATGAATTCCAAAGCCTTATTTTTATCATTTATTGAAAGGGGAACAAACATTAAATTAATGCATTTAATACTTAAATTACTATGGATTATGTGTGTCTTGGAAATATAGTCCAGGACCCATTCGCCCATGAGCGAATGGGTCCCCTTTATATGCTAGGACCCATTTTAAAATATATTTTTGGTGGTATTTTAATGATCCAAATTCAAATTGTAAGTGTCAAATTTTGGAATATAATTTTTGGGAAATTAGATAAACACCTATAAATACATAGTCTTTTGATCATTTGAAACCTAAACAACTTGATATAGCATTAAGGAAAATTTTAAGAGAAAATATTATTGTCAAGAGCATCCAAGAGTAGCATTGTTAGTCATTTGTAGCAGCAATCAAGATCCTAACACCATGACCAAGTTTATGTGTGTTCATGTTGTCTTGTGAAGCCTAACAAAGCCTTGTAGGTCTTCAATGCATTTAAGCATTCAAGAAAATCAAGCAAGCAAGATACAATTCCTCTGAAGAGATGTGTATGACTTCAATCCTTCAAGGAAGCCATTGAAGGGTGGTGAGTTGCAACAAGTTTTCATTCATCATTTCCTTCCTTTTTATTATCTTTTTATCAAGGTTTAATTACCAAACTGGGGTTTGACCAAGGCAAACCCCCAGACAAACAAAATAAACATTTTTCCCTCTTTGTGTAAATTTGTATATTATAGGTTGAAGAAGGATTGAAGAGAAATTTTGTATCATTGCATTTATTGTCATCATTCTTGCCAAGACACGGAAAATAAGTTAAAAATAATTTATTTTTGTTATTTCAACAAGTTTACAATTGGAAATCAACATCTCAGATCCTACTTACTAATACAAGCTGATATTTGTTGATATATTGTGCCTTAACTATTACTAATACAAAAAAATGTACTCTATAACATATTAACTTAAAAATAGTTTTCTATCAGTGTAACCCTTGCACCTACTTTTAGTGCAAATGCAATATATAGGGGAGAGGGACCCATAGTGGGTCACCCTAACTTCCCCCCTCCACCTGGGGTGCCACATCATCTGAATTAAAAAAAAATGACTTTTCCACATAGACGGTGACGTGGACAACCTAAATATTTCGTTTTAACATGCTAGACATCGATTTTCCATGTGGACGATGCATTTTTTTGGCGGGGTTGAATTTTTAACTACCAACCAAAGACCGGACACACCATACACCAGTGGCAGGAAGTGGCATTGTGAGTTGTGCTTGTCATGTCATGTGGCATCTGACCAACTTGCCACCTTTTCATCGCACACTCCTGCACTAAATAGAAGTTCAGTTGCATTAAAGAGGAAGTGTAGACTCATTAAATCCTATTCCATCCTTCTTTTGTTGGTTACCGTGCCTTAGATTTTAGCAGCTATGGAGTGTTCAATGCTCTCCTCCTTCACACTCAACAAACCCTTTGACACCATTATTGACTCTTCTCTCTACACTTGGTAGTTGCAAGTGGCACCCATATTGGTTCACCTTGGTGCTAATAAGACACCGTGCATCTACTGGTTTTTCTCCTTTTTCCTTCAAACCTGGTAAGGATTTCTTATCCTGCTAAGGCAATGACCTTTCTAGCTCAAAAACAAAGAGGATTTAATTGGTTTTACAATGTTTGCAAAGCTTTATGTGCTCAAATATTTATTATTCTTCTATTTTTCCATCTGCTTGTCTTTTGAAGCTTTGGTTTTAAAAACGTTTTGGGTTTTCACATGGTTTTTCAAAAGGGTTTTGGGTTTTCACATGGGTTAAGTTTTTTCCTTTTGTTGTTTTAAAACTTGTCGTGCTGCCATTGGTTTCCATTAAGGTTCAAATGTGATATGATATATGTAATCCAAGTTCTTGGGATTGTCTTAAGCAAGGAACTAAAAAGTAGAGAGAGTCATAAAAATGAATAATACCTATTGCATTTATCGTGTGCCCGTGTTGTGTATGTGGCAAGTATAAAACTTGATTTCCTACTTCTATAAAGGTTTAGGGTGAAATGTTAGATCTAATTTTAATTCAAATTTCCTATCTTGTGAAATGTTGTGGATGTGGCTTCTGTGAGTGGAGAATAAATCACTCTAATTTCGTTGCATGATTTTTTCTTTAAGTTATTTTCTTGGGACTGCCAAATGTAATAGCTACAGATCTCTTCTGCTTTTTCTTTAGTTTTAAATTATTATCCAGAACTCGAAACCACGATGTTGATTATGATTGTGAGCTACTCAGGCTTATGTCTCCACCATTAATTATTCTCTGCATTAGTATACGAATTTACCAGGGTAAAGGAAACCAAGTGGTACTGAAGAACAATGTATATGAATTTACTAGTGTTTTAACATCCACAAATAGGGCTTATATTGGACCTAAAGATTGGAATATTTTGAAGTTAGGACATGAAAATTTGAATAGTCTACATCGTTTATTGAGCTTGGAGATTATTTAGGTAAGCATTTATGTGAAGTATGGTTTAGAACCTGACAAAGAGTAGAGATTATCACAAATAGCCTACCAGCTAAACTCTACATACCGAATAGAATTTTAATGCATGACTATAATATCTTTTGGTTCATTGTTTCTACTGTATCCATTCATATGTCTAATCTCTTCTTCTAGGTTTGTTGGTTTCTACAACTTTGTAGCTTACTTTCTGCAGTTAGTTGTACTCAAAAGCAATACATTCAAATTTAGCAGCGTTGCAGTCACATCGTCTTATATCTTCTTTTTTTTGCTCTTGTCCAATGTTTATGAATTTAATCTTGAAGTTGCTGAGGCTTAAATTTTGTATGGTAGAAAGCTCTAGGGTGATTTGTTTGTGAAGTGATCAACTTCTATAAAGGTTAAACACGATAAACCTAGATGCATTTTCACATGCTAGTTACCTAAAGTCTATAGAAACTAATAATTTGTTTGTGAAGTGATCAACTTCTATAAATGCAATAGGTATTATTCATTTTTACAGCTCTCTCTACTTTTTTGATCTCTTGTGATGATTCACTGGGAGATTGTTGTGTCTGCAGCTATCTACATTTTGTCTGGTGAGATCGTTGTGTATGTGGCCTCCTATGTTGTGTTGGTGTTTTGTATTGTGTTGCTGGTGTAAAGGTGTTGTATGTCGCTTTTGTGGAGGAATTGTGTTGTTTCTTTTAAGGTGTTGTGATGCTGCAACTTGACTTATCTTTCTTTTTAAAACCTGAGATAACAAAACAACTACTTTGAAAGAGGAGACCCTGGTTTGATTCAAATTTATCTAAATCAAGCATGTAGTACATGGGTTAACTCACTCATGTGTTCAAAAATAAATTTCAAATCAAGGGAAAATACACTGAGCTTTTTGAGGTACACTAAAAAGAACATCCTTTGGCTTGAACATCAATTAGAATAACAAGAAATGTTATATCAATCAATTCCTTATAGCATATTCTGGCATGGCTAGCATAGAGTAACAATTTGTAAATTTTTAATCTCTTAATATCAACTCCTATACCCAGTATAGGAGACCGAATCACTATGGGTCCCTCTCCCCTATAAGTGGTTTCATTTTATTACTGTTCTGCCCTTACATTTGTTTTATCAGCTTCTTAAGGTTGTGTTGAGTTGCTCTTGGCAATAATAAAGTCTAATAGGCTGTTGACTTATTTATCTTTTCTTTTACTCATTTAATAAAAATAGAATAGAAGAGAAGAATTTTTAACTTCTACAAAGTCAAAGGTAGTTTATGGAATCATAGATCTTATTATTATTTTTATTCTATAATTAAGATGTTGGTGAATATGACTCTAATAATATTTTAGATTTTTTTTTGAGTTTTTTAGAAAATGGTTTTAGGTTTAAATGTTTAAAAAATTTGGTAAAAAGAGAAAAAAGTTAGTTTCAAGGGATTTTTCATAATCTTACAAGTCCAAATTCTTAAAAAATATCTAGTTAACTTTCTTTTTAAGAAAATTTAAGGAAAAAAAAGAAAAAATGGATCATTTGACCCTAAAGATGAAGGTTACATATTTTGTTCTAGATGTCCTACCCTCTTGAACTTACCCCATCCTACCCCTTGAACCAACTTCCCTCCTTTCCCCCAACTTAGGTGAATAGTTTTTTTCAAACACTTAACAAAAAGGTTGTTACAAGCATTGACTAATTATTTGAGAGCAAGATAGCCATAGAACCTCTAAGTAAGTACCCTCAAATGATCTAATGTTATCAAAATTAACAATCAAATATGGTATCCAAGAAAAATCTTCTTGGTCTCTCTCTAATGAATTTCTCAATCTCCCTTAGCCTCATGTCAAATTTCCCCTCTTCCCAGTGGCTTTAAAACTCACATTTCACATTATGTGGTGAAATCATTGGTATTTTTCAAGGGGATGCAAGAACATTGTAGTGATATCATGACCAACTAGATATGTTCAAAAATAGATTTCAGATCAAAGGAAAATACACTAAGCTTTTTGAGGTACACTAAAAAAAACATCCTTTGGCTTGAACATCAAGTAGAATAGCAAGAAATGTTATATCAGTCAATTCATTACAAAATATTCTGGCATGGCTACCATAGAGTAACAATCAGTAAATTTTGTTTACATCCTCAAGTTATGAATGTTGTGTGCCTCTGGATTTAACTCTTTGAATTTTTTTAACATCAATGTTTTGGATCACACTACAAATGTTGATGTTAACAAATTTCACACAGTTAAATCCAGACGTATACAACATTCACTAATATATGGATTGTTTGAAATATTGTATCTCTAATCCTCAAAGTATGCTAGGCAATATATGGGATAGAATAAATTACAAGAGAATTTACACAAAATTCATATAGCTTCTATCATGATGGGGTTTTCATTAACATTTATTATGGGGTCTCTTGTGATGATTTACTGGGAGATTGTTGTGTCTGCAACTGTCTACATTTTTCTGGTGAGATTAGCCCACACTAGCAATAAATATAACATCAATTTTTCAAATCCCAATTAATTAGCCCACACTTATTTTAGTAGAACTGGATGTCTACGTTCAAAGTTGATTTAGCATGAAATTTATGGAGAAGGTATTCTCAATCTAGGTATCACCAGATTTATCCAACAATGGGTAGGTACAAATCACATGTAGCCATTCAAAACTAGTAACTTGCCTAGGTTTTGCTCAAGTTCAAAGCTAGGTTGGTGAGGAAATTTTTGAATAGGTATCCCCAATTTTATCTAGCAAGGTGTAGGCACATATCACTTGTGGTGGGTGAAAGTGGTAACCTGGGGGTTGTAGTAATTATAGGAGGACTCACTCAAGTCCTATGAATATTTAAATCTTAATAGGCTAATCTTTAACTGGGGATTGTAGTAGTTATAGGATAAATCACTTGATCACCCAAGCTCTGAGAATGTTAAGAGCTCAATAGGCTAATATCTACCTAGGTTTGCACTAGTTACAAGAAGAATTTCCCCAATCCTACACTTGCAAAAAACAATATGTCCTACTCGAGTATACCTTGGAATGTGCCTATTCAGAATTAGAGGTAAGCTCAATGGGAAAATTACTTCCTATTCGACATTATAGGTAAGCTCCATAATCAAGTCAAGGCTCTAATTTGTACATATTTTGTCTTAATTTAATGCAAGCTTCCTTTTATTCAAGTTGTATGTGATGAAAACAAGGTCAAATGATTTCAAATTTCAATTGGTCACCATAAGAGACTCCCACATCATATCAAAATCTTGATAATTTGAAACAGAGGATTAGACTTCTACTCACCAAATTATATTATAAAAAATTTCCTTAGATTTTTCTAGAGCTACCAGCTTTGATCTATTTCCAACAATTTGTTTTCCTCTATCTTCATGAGGAAGCTTCTAGGTGTCATTGACTGAACCATTTCTGATGTCAGCAGGAGGTATAAAACAATCCATGGATAGTCCAGGAACATTGAAGGTGACTTCATCAATTGTCCATCTATGCTCTGCTTTCCACATTTGGTAGTTGTAGATGGCACCCATACTGGTTCATCTTGGTGCTGATAAGACACCATGCATCTACTAGCTTTGCTCATTTTTCCTTTAAACCTGGTAAGGATTCCTTATCCTGCTAAGGAAATGACCTTTCTAGCTAGAAAACAAAGAGGATTTATTTGGTTTTATTGTGTTTGCAAAGATTTTTGTGCTCGTACATTTAACGTTCTTTTGGTTTTCCATTTGTTTGTCTCTTGAAGCTTCAATTTTCAAAAAGGTTTTGAGTTTTCACATGGGTTTTCAGTTGTTTAATGTTGTGTCACTTATCAGATACTGCTTACAACATTAAACCACTTTGATTCAGTATCTTATTATGAACTTTGGCAGTTTGAGTTGCTTTTTATATGGAATCTTGCCCAATTACTTTAAAACTTTAGACACTTAAATATTATTTTGTATTTAGTATTTTCTAAATTGGGCTCCTATTTCACTAGTAAGTTTAGATCACCTTAAACATGCTATATGTTAATTTAGGCCAATCTTGGGTGATATGTACATTTCCATCTTGAATATAAATAACAAATCCCATGTTTTCATTCAACTCAACAATCCTTCACCTTGGCATATAACTGAATGTATATGTGCATATGTTGAATATTTAACTTGATTTAAAACATTAATAGTGGGTCACTTTATCTCTGAGGTAGAGATTTTTTAAATCAAGTGGGATGTGATCATGATGTCGTGTGGCATCTTAGCAACTCGACACCTTTTCATCGCACACTCCCGGATTAAATAGAAGTTCAGTCGCATTAAAGAGAAAGTTCAGACTCATTAACTCCTACTCCCTCCTTTTGTTGGTTATCATTCCTTGGCTTTTTGCAGCTATGGAGCATTCAATGCTCTCCTCCTTCACACTCAACAAACCCTTTGACACCATTATCGACTCTGCTCTTTGTGTTTGCTCATTGCAGATGGCACCCATACTAGTTCACCTTGGCACTAATAAGACATCGTGCATCTACTAGATTTTCTCATTTTTCCTTCAAACCTGGTAAGGATTTCTTATCCTACTAAGACAATGACCTTTCTAGCTCGAAAACAACGAGGATTTATTTGGATTGAATATTTAACTTGATTTAAAAAATCTCTACCTTAGAGATAATCCTTTAGCATTACAGGCACACCCCACTGCAACTCCCTTTGCTTGAATGTGTGGAAATGCATATCCAAGAATTAGCTTGAACTGTGAACTTGGGAAAAAATTGAAATTTGTTGTGCTGGAGGCTTTCTTGGGGACTATATGGTGCTGAAATTGCATTGCAACTACTATTTTTCCTCTTCTTGTTCTTTCAATGCTCAGGATCCTTTTAATAGCTCAATAAGGGTCATCACATCCCACTTGATTTAAAAAATCTCTACCTTAGAGATAAAATGACCCACCATTAATGTTTTAAATCAAGTTAAATATTCAACATATGCACATATACATTCAATTATATGCCAAGGTGAAGGACTGTTGAGTTGAATGAGAACATGGGATTTGTTATTTATTTTGAAGGTGGAAATGTACATATCACCATACTAAATAGGATACCAATTTAGAAAATACTAAATACAAAATCATATAAGTGTCTAAATTTTAAAGTAATTGGGCAAGATTCCATATAAGATGTTGAATCGAAGTGGTTTAGTCTTGCAGCTTTTTGCTGGAAATGAAGGGCATCTGCTTGGTTAAACTTTAAGAGGCATGAATGTTGTCAAAAACACATAAAATCTAATCTTGTCTGGGAATTGTTCCATCATTAAACTCAAATTCATGTCTCCTATACTGTGACCCACCAATACTACCTGTACCCAACAAATTAAAATCAGATGGACTAAAATTAGATTGTACTGAGAAAAAATATGGCAATGGTGCAATTTTTTTGTGGTGGAATGTCTAGTTCAATGCTTAAGCTCTTTGTTTCTTTAACTTTGTACTGTAGAGATTGAAAAGATTCCAAATGGTAAAACTAGTGTTCAATAGTGTTTCTTGCAACACTTTATCTACTTTATAGTTTCTAATTGTAGAAAATGGAATGACCAATGTTTTGATGTGCTACAAATTATTTTTGCAAGTGCATTTTAATTTTATAATTGATATCACATTGAATACCTTTTAAAGCATGTTTACTTCAAAATTCAATCTGCAAGATGTCCTCTTTTCATAGTGGGTCACCCTAACTTGACCCCTCCAACTAGTGCACCACGTTATCTAAAATAAATAAATTTTTCATCTTCTTCTTGGGGTTTTTTTTTATCCATGGGTATTCATTCAATTATTTTTATATTCGATGATGTGGACACCCTAAATATTTTGTTATGTTGTTCACAAGTCTTATCTATTTTATGTATATATATATGTATGTATGTATATGTATATGTATATGTATATATATACATATACATTCATATGTATATGTATGTATATATATATATATGTATATATATATATATATATGTATATATATATGTATATGTATATGTATATGTATATGTATGTGTGTGTAAACACATGAAACCAAAAGATCATTGCCTAAACAGGATATGATATCCTTACCAGGGTTGAAGGATAAACGAGCGAAGCCATTGCAAACAATAAACATATAACAATAACCCCATTTCAATATCGAAGCCACACAATGACAACCAAACAGAAAATGAAAAGGACCTTCCATTTACGAGCATATTAAACACTTTGCATATGCATATATGTATGTTAATACATCTGCATATGTATGTATATATATATGTATATGCATATGTATGTGTGTGTGTATATATATGTATATGCATATGCATATGTATGTGTGTGTGTATATATATGTATATGTATATGCATATGCATATGTCATATATATGTGTGTATGTATATATATGTACATGTATATATATACATGTACATATATATATATACATGTACATATATATATATGCATGTACATATATATATACATGTACATGTATATATATATGTACATGTATATATATATCTAGTATGGGTGCCATTTGCAACTACCAAATGCAGAGAGCATAGTCGATAATGGTGTCCAAGGGTTTGTTGAGTGTGAAGGAGGAGAGCATTGAATGCTCCATAGCTGCGGGAAGCCAAGGCACAATAACCAACGAAACAAGGAGGGAGTAGGAGTTAATGAGTCTGAACTTCCTCTTTAATGTGACTGGACTTCTATTTAATGCGGGAGTGTGTGATGAAAAGGTGGTGAGTTGCTCAGATGCCACATAGATCACGAGCACAATTCATGATGCCACTTCCTGCCACTAGTGGATGGTGTGTCTAGTCTTTGGTTGACAGTTAAAAATGGCCAGAAATTCAACCCCGCCAAACAAACGCATCATCCACATGGAAAATCAATGTCCAACATGTTAAAATGAAATATTTAGGTTGTCCACCTCATTTTATGCATGTTTGAGTATAAATACATATAACTGAAATGAAGAAATTCCATCTATAACAATGAAGAATGTGAAGCCCGTGTTAACCTTGATAGTTAGGTTGCACCACATTAATCAAGGCATAACCTAAAAAATGAAGAATTCTTTCTAATGTTGAATAACAAATAATCCCAAGTACATCATCAAAGACACCATAATTATCTTCCATATATATCTAGCAAAGACATAATAAAAACACATGGACAACTAATTTAGAATTTCCATGAACAAGGAATGAGCCAACTACAGACCTACATTTAATTTCACATATTCCACAGCATTGAATTTTTTTATCACCTCTAAGGAAGTTGCAATTATTTCCTACAAAACCATGATGTATTAAACTTTCTATGTGTATAAACCATGTCAGTTGCAATTATGTTTTTCTAATCCTTGTAAATCATTTTTGTATGTGAGCCATTGATTTTTGGCTCTTCTAGGACTTCTCTAACTCTTATAAGGTTTTTCACCTAAAAGGAGAGAGGTAGGGCCAAAAATGCTAAGGGTTCATTCAAATTTATGTTATGTATGATGTTGTATAAGCTAAATTAAGTATACTAAATGCAATTGAGTGATCTAAATGGATGAATTTGAATGCAAAACTAAGATTTAAACTATGCTAGAAAACACACTGTGATATGCAAACAATAAACTTAATGAAGAAATAATGTAGAACAAAAAGAAATGAGATGAAACAGAGTGCACCTAGGAAATGTTTGATGATTCTAGAATGTTATGAATGCTAACTGAAATCACTAAAATTCCACAGTGGGTCTCATTCACCAGGGTGGCGAATTAGTCCTCCTATTGGTGAAAAAGTGTCAGGAACTAGTTTCTGACTGTCGGGATCCGGAATCTGACAAAATTCAGATTTTCAGTCCTAAGGTGGGGCTCATTCGCCACTGGTGGTGAATCAATCCTCTCCCAAAATTTTGAAAAATCAGGAGACAACTCTGCAACACCAAATCTGGAAATCTCTGATTGTCAAAGTCAATTCTACAGGAAACAGACAGAAAACCTTCTCCAAGCTTGAAATAAGAATGAGTTGACTTGAATCACCTAGTTGACTTGTTTACCAATCTTCAACACCAAAAATCTTGTTAAATCTACATACCTCTAGGTTTGCAAAACACACATGCAATAGGGGGAAAATGGTTGAGGGTTAGCAAATAGGGGTTTTCCTTGGCCAAACCCCACTTTTGGTAATCAAACCCTTAATGGAACAATGAAATGAAAGAGAATGATAAACTAATAACATGCAATAGCTATCAACTTACCAAACCCTTGATAATGCAAATCTAAAATAGTATCAATGGATGTTCCAAAGTGCTTGAGTATTGCTTAATAAGATGTTGTAAGATGTTTGAATGCTTGAGACATGAGATAGAATGCTTGAATGAATGAGGAGATTGTAGGAGATGTAAAATGAGGTGAAAATCACTTATTTATACAATCTTGTGCCTTAGTTAACCATTCATACCTCATCACAAGCCGACATCAAGTGATTTTGAATAAAAACCCAAAAAGAAATTTTAAATTTTTTGAATTTGGAGCCAAGTGGGACTCATTCGCCACCAATGGTGAATGGGTCCCACCTAGGACCTGAAAATAGGTGTTGAGAATTAAGCTACATATTTAATGTTATTTTTCAAGCTTACATTCAAAAATACACTTAATTAAAGCATGTGAGGGCATAAAGGAGTCAAATAAAGCATGAGAAAGAGATAAATAGTGAAGTTGTGCCTAGAAAAGCATGAAATATTGTTACAATACTTTACAACACTTCAAAATAGGACTTGATTAGGGATGAAAAGGTGATTTTTAGGTGAATTGTAATAAATAGAGTTTAGAAGAATGTAGAAATTTTTTACAACACTCCACAACACCTTCACAAGATACCATTATTTGAATTTTAGTACCTAAATATGCATGTTCAAGCCATGTTGCAACATAAAATCATAGCAAAATAGATCAAAAACCATGAAACAAGACCTAAAAGGCCATGGAATGACAAGGGGCCATTTTTCTATGGCACATTTAGCCCCCACTTTAGTGAGAGAATGAACTTGCTTCAAACTCACACTAAAGTAGCCATGAACATCAAGAAGAGGGTCCAAATGCACTTACGTTAGTAAGATGGAATGAAAATGATCAAGAGGGATGATCAAGCCCCCAATATGAAGATCCCATGGCAAACTGAACATAAGAACAAAAGAACACACAAGTGTTGAGAATTAGATGAAGCTTCAATCGCCAGTCCAAATAGTTGTGGATTAGATCTAGGCTGAAAGAGAATGTATACTCACTCTGGGGTGACATAACACATAATGGTTCGTCAGGTGAGAAGGCCCAAATGTACTCAATTTGGGGCCATGAAACTTCTAACTATCTGCAGGGTGAGAAATCCCAAAAGGTAAGATACATACGCTAGTTGGTATGCACTCACAAACACAAAGGTGACTATGGGGAAAATTCATGCCACTAGGTGGGCTTCCCACTCAACCATATCAAAGTTATACCTCTTGATAACTTTAACAAGGTGCCACAAGGAAAAATTTCATGAACAAAGAGAAAGGTACCATAGTCATGCAAGTTGCGTTATGCAAGGTGGCAAAAAATGCAAAATGCAAAAATGTAAAGTGTTAATTGTAAAATGTTCAAAGGAGTCTTGTTCAGTTTATGCAAGGTCAGACACTTAGGGAACATTTTTTCTAATGTCTCCAAAAGAGGACCAATCAAAGTATACTATATTCACAACTTAGGGGATGCAGTGTGTCACATTAGGCCACCAAGAGGAATGTAGTATGCTGAGATAGATCACAATTATGAAGGACATCACACCCAATTTCATACACAAAGTAATGAACACATCATATAAATGACAAGGCTATGCTAGGAACCAAGAATGAAAATGAATTAATGGTAATGTATTCCCCCCACTTTAAAGGAATTGTACACATCGTTATATGAGCAATTACTTTAAAGTAGCGAAGGAAAGAAAAAGCAAAAAGAAAACAAGACATGAGAGCCAACTTGGAAAGCCCTATGCCAAGTCATATGTTTCAAAGTTAAGCTGAGTCATGTCAAGGAAAATGAAAAATAAAGAAAGGAAGTTTCACCCTAAAAAAGAGCACACCAAACACATAAGGTATATGTTAGGGTTAGAGATGGCAGATATCTAACAATTAAATGTAGATTTAAATAATAAGCAGAGAAAATAAAACATACACAAAATAAATCATAATACATAGAATTTAGAGTGGTTCACCCAATCTGGGCTACATCCACCAAACCGCAGCCATCCAATACTTTTATTATCTAGTGCAAAACCTATTACAATCTTGCGAATAATCGCATTTTTTTTCATCATACTGTAACCCCCATCCCAACCCCTTTTAACAAGCTTTTAGAAGCTTCCAGAATTAGGGTTTTACAAAGTTAGTTTTATTTCTTTTTCGGAGATTTTTCCTTTTTCGTTGACGACGCGAAAAAAAGGAAAAAAAAAATTCTTGGGGGCTATGCCCCCGAACCCCCACTTCTCGGGGCTACCGCCCCCAAACCCTCGCCCAGGGCCTGGCCCGACCCTGGACCCCAGTGAGGACAGGGGGCCAGGGTGTACAGTATACCATGGGCTATATAGTATAGCATGATCAGTCGCCACATACCAACAATCTCCCACTTGGAGACTGATCAGGCTCCACACCATTACAACCTCCCACTTGGAGACTAATCTTGGACAACACTATTACACTTACAACTCCCACTGGAAATAAGGACCTTGGACCTTGCTGCTTTGTTATACTTGAATTCAACCTTGAAGGCCAACTGAAGCTGAAGAGGAGCTCAGCTTCTCCCTTGGCACTACCTTCGTAAACATATCTGCTGGATTGACATCTGTATGTATCTTGTCCAGCTTGACCTGTCCATCTTCCAACACTGACCGAATGAAATGATATCTCAATTGTATGTGTTTTATTTTAGAATGTAAGGATTGCAAGATGTATAGCACTCTTACTGTCTGTAAATAAGTAATTTCCATCCTGTTGTTTTCCCAACTCATCCATGAAAATTTGCAGCCATATCATCTCCTTTGCTACCTCTGTTGCAGCAACATACTCTGCCTTTGTGGTGGATAAAACAACCACCTTTTGCAATCAAGAAATCCAACTCACTGCTGTCCCACCAACTGTAAATACATAACCTGTGGTACTTCGCCTGGTATCTATATCCCCTGCCAAATCTGAGTCAACATAGCCTTTTAAATCAGTATTAGAGCCCCCAAAACATAAACACTTATTGGATGTACCTTTCAAATACCTGAGAATCCATTTTACTGCATTCCAATGCTCAACTCCAGGATGACTCAAATACCTACTAACAACTCCTACGACATGTGCAATATCCAGTTTCGTGCATACCATGACATACATTAAACTACCTACAGCTGAAGCATATGGTATCTTGGACATTTTTTCTTCCTCCTCTTGTGTCTTTGGACACATATCCTTAGTCAATTTAGCATGACTAGGAAAAGGTGTGCTAACAGCTTTTGCATTCTCCATATAAAATCTCTACAACACCTTTTCAACATAATTAGCCTGAGATAAAAACAATTTTCTATTTTTCCTATCTCTACAAATTTTCATACCAAGGATTTGCTTTGCTATACCCAAATCCTTCATAGCAAAATATTTTGCTAACTGTTGTTTTAGCTCACTTATGTGATCCATGTTAGACCCAGCTACAAGCATGTCATCAACATATAAGCATAAAATAATGTAGTTGTCATTATCCAACCTCTTAAAATAAACACAATGGTCAGAATTACACCTATTGTAGCCTTTCTCAGCCATAAAACTGTCAAATTTCAAATACCATTGTCGAGGTGTTTGCTTCAAGCCATATAAACTTTTCTTCAATCTGCACACTAGTTTCTCCTTACCTTTGACCTCAAATCCTTGTGGCTATTCCATATATTTTTCCTCTTCCAAATCACTATGGAGAAAGGCCGTTTTAACATCAAGCTGTTCTAAATGCAAATCTTCAGCAGCCACAATACTTAAAACAATACGAATAGAAGTCATTTTAACAATAGGAGAAAAAATATCATCAAAATTAATACCATTTTTCTGTGCAAATCCCTTTACAACTAATATGGCTTTAAATCTTTTCTTACCTCCATCCTCCTCTTTCAGCCTATAAATCCATTTGTTTGGTAAATCCTTTTTACCTGCAGGCAACTTGCATAAATCCCAAGTCTGATTTTCCAGCAAGGAGTCCATTTCTTCTTTCATTCCATGCTTCCACCTAACCTTGGTATCCACCTGCATAGCTTCATCATAATATTCTGGTTCACCAAAATTAGTTAACAAAATAGTATACAAAGAGGGAGAGAATTGTTCTAGAGGTCTACTTATCCATGAAGATTGTCTAATAGGAGTTTGTGGTATTTGTTGCTGCTGTTGTTGCCTAGCATGAGGAACCACTGAAACATTATTGTTTGGAGTATCATCCAACACTACATAATCTTTTTCTTTCTTCCATGCTGAAGCAACAAATCTTTGTACAACACTTTCTCATTGAATATGACATCCCTGCTTCTCACAATTTTCTGATTTTCAAAATCCCAAAGCCTATAACCAAATTCATCAATGCCATATCCAGAAAATACACATTTCTTTGATTTTGCATCAAGCTTGGTTCTATTTTCAGAATCTACATGTGCAAATGCTTCACAACCGAAGGTTTTGAGAAAAGAATAACTCACCTTCTTACCTTTCCATGCTTCCTCTGGAATACCACAACCCAAAGGATTAAAAGGACCTATGTTGATTAAATAAACAGCAGTGTTCACGTTTTTAAAGGCAACCCAGCATGCAATCTCATAGTCCGTGCACGCTCCATGATTGTTCTGTTCATGCGCTCAGCCACTCCATTTTCTTGTGGAGTCCTTGGAACCGTTTTCTGCCTACGGATACCATTAAAGGAACAATAATCTTTAAATTCTTTACTGCAATACTCACAACCATTATCAGATCTGAGACATTTTATCTTTTTACCTGTCTCATTCTCAACCAAGCTTGTCCATTTTTTGAAAGTTTCAAATACATCAGATTTCTGCCTAAGGAAATAAATCCATACCTTTCTAGTTGCATCATCAATGAATGTAACATAATACAGAGAGCCACCGAGAGAAGATACCTGAGCTAGTCCCCATACATTTGTATGCACAAGCTCCAATTTCTCATCTTTCTTTTGCTTCCCATCCTTGAGAAAACTAACTCTCTTTTGTTTTCCATACACACAACTTTCATAGAAATTCATATTAACACATTTTAGACCTGGTAAAACATTATTTGAATGAAGTAATTTCATACATTTTGCACTCATATGCCCAAGTCTATTATGCCACAGTGCTGATTCAGAGTCCACAGCAACTGTATGGATCTTCTACCTGCTTAACTGCAGCAACTGTTCTTGAATATTGACCCTTTTCTGTAACAATTAAAGTAGAAGGAACAATATGTCATGTACAAAGATATAAGGTGCCTACTTTCACACCTTTTGCTACTACTAAGGCACCCTTTGTGACCTTCCAATTTTATCACTAAATGTAACAACACAACCTTCATCATCTAGTTGCCTTGCTGAAATTAAATTTTTGCTTAACTTTGGAACATGCCTTACCTCGCGTAATAGTGTGGATTCCCATTCGCAACTTAATCTTGATTCTTCTCTTTCCAACAATCGAGGGTTAGTTATCTCTAAATAAACTAGCCCCAAAATCCCTTGGACATAATCAAGAAAATAACTTCTATGGGGGTAGCATGAAATGAAGCCCCCGAATCTAATACCCAAGAATCATCAGCATTATCAGGGGAAAGAATCAAAGCATCCTCATCAGATTTATTACTTACCACATTTGCCTCTTTGCTTCCTTTTTGTCTCCATCTTTATTTTTCTGAGACCAGCAATCTTTCTTCAAATGACCCGACTTACCACAGTACTAGCAATCCCTCTTATCTTTAGATTGGGACCTTTTGTCCTTTGATTTTTCCTCATGAATTCCCCGCGATTTTGATTGTTTCCTCTCTCCTTTGTTTTGCCCACAGCTGCGCATTCAGAAACAACGCTTGATCGGATGTTCCACCTAAGCTTTCCTACAAATTTCCTCGCTCAAAATAACACCAACAACATCATCAAACTTCAATGTATTTGAACCAGAAACAGAATTGCTAACAGCCATTACCAAGCTATTCCAGCTTTCAGGCAAAGAACACAGAATCAAAAGAGCCCTAATTTCTTCATCAAAGTTTACTTTTACAGAAGTTAATTGACTGGTGACCATATTAAACTCATTCAAATGATCAGTAACTAACCCACCTTCTACCATTTTCATATTAAATAAACGCTCCATAAGAAATACCTTATTCGAAGTGGAAGGCTTTTCATATAACTTCGTCAGGGTTTCCATCAACTCTTGAGTTGTCTTTGCTGCTGTAATATTAAATGCCACCGATTGTGCTAGGCATAGACGAATACTGCCAAGAGCCTTTCTATCCAAGATCTCCCAGTCCTCATCTGACATTGCTGCAGGTTTCTTGGCTTTCCCTTCGAATGGCTGCTATAAATCCTTCTGATAGAGATAGTCCTCCATCTGCATCTTCCATAATTGATAGTTCTACCCATTAAACTTCTCAACCTTCTTACCCTCATCTACCATTGCTCCCACTCAATCGTGAGACTCCCACTCAACCGTGAGATCTTCCTACAGATGATAATCAAAAACAAAACTCACTCTGATACCACTTGTTAGGGTTAGAGATGGCAGGTATCTAACAATTAAATGTAGATTTAAATAATAAGTAGAGAAACTAAAACATACACAGAATAAATCATAACACAGAGAATTTAACGTGGTTCACGCAATCTGGGCTACATCCACCAAACCGTAGCCATCCAATACTTTTATTATCCAGTGCAAAACCTATTACAATCTTGCGAATAATCGCATTTTTTTCATCATACTGTAACCCCCATCCCAAGCCCTTTTAACAAGCTTTTAGAAGCTTCCAGAATTAGGGTTTTACAAAGTCGTTTTTCTTTCTTTTTTAGATATTTTTCCTTTTTCATTGACAACACGAAAAAAATGGAAAAAAAAATTTCTCGGGGGCTACACCCCCAAACCCCCACCCGAGGTCCAGCCCAGCCCGAGACCCTAGCGAGGACAGGGGGCTAGGGTGTAAAATATACCAGGGCTATACAATATAGCATGATTAGTTGCCACATACCAACAGTATATATGGATTTGGGGTCAATATGTTCATTGCTGCAATGTTTTTATGAAAGAGCTTGGAACTGTCATCATTCCCCAAAGCACATAGAACTAGCAGAATAACACAAAGAGAGAAAAAATGAAAGGAAAGGAAAGTTCATTTTGGGTCAACATGGAAGAGACATTACGGTCTCAACGCCTTGCATCGTCCCCAAAATAAAAACACAAGCGAAATGAAAGAAAATGGAAACGTGAAAGAAAAGAGAAAAAATATTTTGGGTCAACATGAAGGAGACATTTTGGTCTCGGTGCCTTGTGTCATCCCCAAAAGGAAAACACAAAAAAAAAGTGAAAAATACAAGGACCTTTTGGATCAACATGGAAGAGACATAGGGCATCTCTACACTTTGCGTCATCCCCAAAAGGAGAACACAAAACAAAAGCGAAAAAGACAATGTATGACGAATAGAAGAATAGAGATACAAATAGAAGAAGTGTACTAAGAGAGGGAAAATCAAACACACAATACACACATGAAAAGGAAAATTAAAAAGAGAAAAACAAAAAGGCTAGTTAGGTGAAGGCAAGTCAACCATCTTGCAAGTCATCCGCCTCCCAATCATGTTTAGTATAATGCAAGGGAAATTGACTATCCAAAGGAATAATTGCAAGCGCCGAACTAGGAGTCATACTAGTTTCTTCACTTGGTGGAGAGGTTTTATCTTTTAAGCTCATTGTAGATGAAAATATAGAGTTTAAATCATTATGCACTTCTTCATTTATTTTTTTTATCGTTGCATCATCATCATAATCATCAAGATTAATGACAACAAGAGGACGAAGGGTGATTTCTAAGGATGGATGTATCAAAATTCATGGTTGTTGGATGGGTTCATTTTGTTGTGATTGTTGCACTGGACTGTCTTGTGGTAGGTCAGGAGGAAGGTGGTCATCTATTACTTCTCTCAAAGATGGAGTTTAATTTTATGTATTTTCTTCCATGTGAGATTGATAAGCAAGGAGAGGATGATGATGCCTATGTTCCCTAGCACCGCGGTATTTTTTAATTGTATTTTGGATTTTTTGAGGTGTAAGAGCAAATTGAGTCATCATAGGTTCTTCTACTTCTGAAGAGGGGAGAATAGAAGAAACTGAAAAGGATGGGTCAACCAATTTCTCTTTTGCTTTATACCCTTGTTTAATGTGAGGAGGCATGATAGGAGTTATTTCATTTTCCCTTGCTCATTTAAATGATGGTTGGGAAGTATCTAGGGGTGGTTGTTCAGGAGGTTTTATGGTTTGCTCAATGTCAGACTCAGGTTGAAGCATAGTGTGCCATAGAAAAAAGGACTCTTTGCTTGACATGGGATTAATTTAGGATTAATTGGGCTTAATGAGACCTTGACTTAGGTGTTGTGAGGCATTTTATGCATCCACACTTGATCTTGGACCCTTGCAAATTGAATAACATACTTTTAATGACGTCTTGTAAAGGTGTTGTAAAGTGTTGTACAATGATTTCACGCTTTTCTAGAATTAATTAACCTATTTCTCCCTAATTCAACATTATAAAATGTGTTTAATAACATTATTACATCAATCTAGAAGTTTCTTAACTAAAACTTAATGTTAAACTAGTGTTGTAATGTGTCTTGCACATTCACATTGGTTTTTGTGCCTTTCTAGGCTATGTGGACCACATTTTAGTATTGTAAAGTGTATTTAATCACACTTTCACATTGAATTTTGTGTCCCAATCCATATTTGACATTTACATCATCACTAATAGACCCCTATTATCCAATATTGTGCATCCTGGGGCATTAATTGATCAAATACCTGACAAAGTTGCAATTTAAACCTTATTTACATATGTCCTAGCTTCTTAGTTGTTGGAATGGCCCCTATGGGACCCATTCACCATGCATGGTGAATCAGTCCCATCCAGGTGGGACCCATTCACCATGTGTGGCGAATGAGTCCTATCTGGACCCATTTTGACCTTTGAATGGGAAAATGTGAAATTTAAAGTTTAATTTCACTACATGTCAGCCTGTGATGAGGTATAATCAAGATAATAAGGCATAATTGTCTATAAATAAGTGTTTTTATCCTCATTTTAGATCTAAAAACTTATTTTACATCTCTCATTATTAATTCATCATTTATCTTCTCATCCAAGTCAAGCAACTTAGGGTTTTGTCTTTGCAAGTCATTGAGAAAGCTTCTAAGGGAATTCAAGGGTTGAATCTTCATGTATTGCTATAGAATTTCAAGATAAATCACAATCGAATGGTAATAAATTTCATTTTTACATGTTTCATTACTTTCTTTCATCATTTTGGTTTAATTACCTAAAAGGGGTTTGACTAAGGAAAACCCCCATGCCCTAACATTCAACATATCCCTCTTTTGTCTTGTTTGTATGCAGATTTAAGACTCTTGGATGTTTGAAAATCATTGAAGATCAAGTGGAAAAGTCATTCAAGTCAAAAATATCAACTAAAATTCATTTTTAGGTCTGAATCTGATAGTTTCTAAAGTAGACACCTGTAGAGGACAGAAGTACAGATCTAGACCTACGAAATCAAGTCCTGACTTTGTAGATTCTTGCAAGAGGACTGATTCACCATGCATGGTGAATTAGTCCCACTTGTAGTCCTAAAAAATGATTTTCTCATAATTCAACTCTCAACAGCCAAAAACCTATTTCTGGAAGTTTTTACCAAAAGTAGGACTAATTCACCATCTATGGTGAATTAGTCCCAGTGGCCATTAACAGTGACTTTAGGAAGATTCTAGAATATTCCAGTAACATCAATCTGCTTCCAGGTGCACTCTGTTCAGTTTCATCAATTTTTGTTTTCATTCGTTTAGGTTTCTAGTTCATATTTGCAATCAACACTATGTTTCCCAGCATCTTGCATTAGATTAGTTTACATTCATTTATTTGCATTTGTGAGTATTCAAACAAATTTACACACACTTCACATCATTATCCCATCCATCATTACATTAATCTTGAGTGAAACATTGTGCATTTTGGCCTACCTCTCTCCTTTTAGGTGAAAAACCCTAGAAGAGCAAGAGATTCTTGTGGTGCCAAAATCCTTCGTTTCATTTTGGTGAACCTTCTATTTAGAATAATTTCTTATCTAATTTGGAGTCCTTTCATCATCATATATCTAGCTTGCATTAGGGCTTGCATGATTTATTTGCATGGTAGGTGTTAAATTTTGCATTCATAAAAAGTGCATTTAGGCATTGTTGGCATCTAAATTCATTTCAATGCTCTAAAATTCTTCATTTTTCAATTAAATATGCATCATAGCATTCAAAAAGCATCAACATTAGTCAATTTTTTTTGAAAATTTTGAAAAAATTCCATACTGGGACTCATTCGCCACCTTGGGTGAATTAGTCCCTTATGACCCTTGAAACAACATTTTACAAAACTTAGAAAAAAAATTTTAGGCTTTTGTTTGGTACCTTAACTTGTATATATCAGTTAGTTGCATTTTGTAGCATGCATTTCATAAAATATAGCCTTAATTAGCTCATTTCATGCATATTTTCCATTTCAATTTTTCATTCTCATCTTGTTACATGTCATAATTAGTCAATTGTCATCCTTGAAATTTGAAACATTATTCTTCATTTGCATCTTTGCTATAGCATTGTTTGTAGCTTAATTATTCCATCACATTTTCATTACAAAATTCTATTGTTCTCATCTTTCATGTTCTCTTTTTAGATGTTATTGCATGTTGTAAGAAAATTTTGTTAAAGGCATATGAATATGAGGTCCTTTCCTCTCTCTTTTTGTTCCTCATAGATCCCTCTCATAGTTCTCCTTTGGTGGATGAGGTTGGTTTAGTGAAAGAAACCTTGGATATTCATAACACTTACATTTGTTTTTCTCCTATTACCTCTCACACTTGTGAAGTAGATATTTTAGTGCTAGAAGAACCAATTGATGAGAGTTGTGACAATCTAAGTTGTTTCTCTTCTCTTACCTCTCCTCTTAGACACAACATTACTATAGAAGAGGACATCACACTAAGCAATCATGATGGTCACACAACACAATATGACAATGAGACCATAGATTCATCTTCAAACTCTTCCCCTAGTTGTGAGAATGTTTTTGTGAGTAATAATGGCAATCACATTATTTATGAGGACGATATGCTAACATTAGACGATAAAATCTTTAATACCTATGACAATCCTCTTTATTTTTCTTCCCTCATTTTGGAAGAAATTATTGGACAAAGGGAGGTAATCAAAGATAATCATGAGAATCTTCTTGCTCCCTTTCCTAATGTTTCCCCCATCCAAGAACACATAATTAAACACAAGAATCCAATCATTGAAAAACAAAGATGTGATTCTTTTTCTTCTCTTAATTCCTCTCCCACTTGTGATGAAGCTAATTTTCACATTTCCACCTTAGATGAACATATTACAAGCTCTCCTAGTAGGGTAGATAATATGGAACAAGAGAATGAGACATTACAAACACTGAATGATTGCATAAAGTCTTCCCTTAATCATGCACATTCAACCATTAATAACTCCCTTGGTTGTGAAAAAGTTATTTTGGATGAAAAAACCTTAATTTTCCCGAACATGAGGTTTGTTTTTCTCCTAAGATATCTCCTTCTAGGGATGATATTATGGCCCAAGACACAAATAGAATTCCCTTCAAAGACAATGAAGACTCTCACTTGTTACAGGATGTTAACAATATTCAACCTCACTACACCCTTTACCCATCTTCCAATAAACCTCGCTACACACTTTACCCACCTTTGCATCCACTTCATCCTTCTAATAAACCTCACTACACCCTCCACCCACCTCAAACTAATGTATCGCAGCAACCGAGTTATAATATCATTGCTCATACATATAATACTCGAAATAATTTGCAACCACCGCAACCAATCCCACCTTTTTTACCCTTACCTAATCTGCCTAGTGCTCCTTGTTACATCCCCACCACAAAGGAGTATGATCATGTTTACCAATTAAAGATTACTCCTACAAATATTTCCCTTTGGAATTTACTTCAGAACTCACCAAATTACAACATTCTTCAAACATCCTTAAAACAAATCACAATTCCTCCTGGTACAACTCTGAATGATGTGGTAGCTCTCATCCACAAAAAGAACCTTGACATTACCTTCCATCCACATGAGCTCCCTCCTTTGGAATTGCATAAACAACATGATACCTTTATGATAATTGCTTGATTCAATCACAAAGGTATCAAATGCACTCTCATAGATAATGGTTTTTCCCTTAATGTGTGTAGTGTGAGTCTCCTTGATCAATTAGATGTTGATAGGTCACAAATAATACCTAATTCCACACCTATCTAAGGATTTGATAATTCAACAAAGCAACCGCTGGGTGTAATCACTTTTCCTATTACAATTGGGGTGGTTACTTTGCAAACTCTTATTCATGTCATGCCTTATGATCTTTCATACAATCTTCTTTTAGGTAGACCGTGGATTCATGAGATGAATGAAGTGCCTTCAACCCTTCATCATATAATGAAATATGTCTATAACAATAACATTTATCAAGTTGAAGCAGATCCTGAGCCTAAAATTTTCTTGCGCCTTGAAAAAGGAGCTACAAGTCCTTTGAAAACATTGATTCCAACATCTAACATAGATCCTCTTGAAATTGAACACAATGATGAGGGATCACCATCTAAATTATTTGGTGATGATTGGGGATCCTTATACTTCACACCCTTGTTTATGGGAAAATACATACTCACACAAAAGAAAGATGAGAAACAAGAACAACCAACCATCATGTCAACGCAAAATTCAGATAACCTTTTGAAAGCATTCGCATCACCCACTTTAGACAACAAAGCACACTCCACAACAACCTTTGACGAACACAACAACAAACAACCACCTAATTACAAAGCATTGAAACAACTTTATGGAAAAGGGTATGACCTCATGAAATAACTTGGGTATTGTGGAAAAGGCTGTGGTGCTTGAGAACAAGGTATCTACAACCCTATAGAGCCAAACACACAACAAACAACTCATGGTCTTGGATATTCTCCTTTGACCAAGATCACCAAACCTTCAATCAACATTAATACTATCACACAAGACTCTTCCAAGATTCTTCCATATTCACATAAATAACATTAGTTGTTGCTCCTTGCCATGTCATAGTTGTAGGATCATCGCATACTCACTATTTCAAGTTTCACATCCCTCGCAAGGGGCAACATATCATCATCCACTTTAAGCTCACCCTTGTCCTACACTAAGTGGGGGGAAAAGAGTTAGATAGTCTTATCCCTTGTATGTCACTTGTTGTTGTCTCTTTCAACTACTCATTAAATTTTCATGAAAATATACAAGCAAGCTTGAGATGTGAATGAAATTTCTTTAGATTGACTTGCATGTGACATACAACCTTTCTTTTTCATTTTTCCTTGACATGCCACAGCCTAACTTTGAAACATATGACTTGGCATAGGACTTTCTAGGTTGGCTCTCATGTCTTTTTTTCTTTTTTCTTTTTCTTTCCTTCTCTACTTTAAATTAATTTCTCACAGAATGATGTGCAACAATTCCTTTAAAGTGGGGGGCATACATTACCATAATTCATTTGCATGCTTGACTCCTAGTGCAACCTTGTAATTTATGTAATGTGTTTGTCACTTTGTGGATGGAATTGGGTGTAATGTCCTTCATAAGTGTGATCTTTCTAAGCATATTACATTCCTCTTTGTGGCCTGATGTGACGAACTACATCCCCTAAGTTGTGAATACACTATTCTTTGATTGGTCCTCTCTTGGAGACATTAGACACAATGTTCCCACTGACCTTGCATGAACTGAACAAGACTTCTTTGAACTTCTTTTACATTTTACATTTTTATATTTTTACATTTTTACCTTTTTGCCACCTTGCATAACGCAGCTTGCATGATTGTGGTACTTTGTCTTTTTGTTCATAGCATTTTTCTTTGTGGTGCCTTGTTAAAGTTATCAATAGGTATAACTTTAATATGGTTGAGCGGGAAGCCCACCTAGTGGCATGAATTTTCCCCATAGCCACTTTTGTGTTTGTGAGTGCATACCAACTAGCATATGTATCTTACCTTTATGGGATTTCTCACCCCATGGACAACTAGTTCTATGGCCCCAGAGTGAGTATGTTGTGGCCTTCTCACCCCGTAGATGACCGAAGTTTTGTGGTCCCAGAGTGAGTACATCTTTTTCATCTTTTTCTTCTTTTCATTGCATGATTTTGTATCTTGATGTTCAACTTAGGATCTTGGATCCTAGGGGCTTGCACAACCTCCTTGATCTTTGTTATTCTTTGTCATTTGTACTCATACATGGAGATATCTCTTGAATGTCTACTTTAGTGTGAGTTTGAAGCAAGTTCATCCTCTCACTAAAGTGGGGGCTAAATGTGTTGTAGAAAAAAGGACCCTTTGCTTGACATGGGATTAATTCAAGATTAATTGGACTTAATGAGACCTTGACTTAGGTGTTGTGAGGCATTTTATGCATCCACACTTGATTTTGGAACCTTGCAAATTGAATAACATGCATTTAATGACGTCTTGTAAAGGTGTTGTAAGATGCTTTCACACTTTTCTAGACTTAATTAACCTATTTCTCCCTAATTCAACATTATAAAATGTGTTTAATAACATTATTACATCAATCTAGAAGGTTCTTAACTAAAACTTAATGTTAAACTAGTGTTGTAATGTGTCTTGCACATTCACATTGGTTTTTGTGCCTTTCTAGGCTATGTGGACCTCATTTTAGTGTCATAAATTGTATTTAATCAAACTTTCACATTGAATTTTGTGTCCCAAGCCCTATTTGACATTTACATCATCACTAATAGACCCCTATTAGCCCATATTGTGCATCCCCGGGCTTTAATTGATCAAATACCTAACAAATTTGCAATTTAAACCTTATTTCCTTATCTCCTAGCTTCTTAGCTATTGGAATGGCCCCTGTGGGACCCATTTGCCATGCATGGAAAATCAGTCCCATCCAAGTGGGACCTGTTATCTTCTGAAAATATCACCCTGTTGAACTTGATCTTCAACAATTCAGAGAAAACATGGGAATACCTCTAAAGCTATGGGTCGCTTATAAGCAGAGGTCAACCTATTACTTGAATTTGATAATTGTCTTTGCATTTGATGATAATGGACATCATGAATGTCCATTTTTGACTTTGAATATGAAACCACTATTACTTGCACCTGTCATTGGGGTTATTCAAATTTTATCACTACAAGGACCAATTTAGCCATGGTGAAGACTTTTAATTCACTATACTCTTTGAAAATAGTTTTACCTGCCATACACGGATAATGGTTTCCACTGTGCATAAAGCTTTGAAACACTATTATGATGTCTCTTCCTTTTATCACTGTCATCTTTTGAATGTTCCTAACTCTACCCCTTGTGACTCCATGGCCAACAACCACTTATGGATAAAAAGGGACTGTCATTTGTTTGGTCACTACCATGCATTCTATTATGCCCTATTGCTTGTTATCATTACTTAGCTTATGCCATTTCATGATGACTACATTATTCATCTCGAGATATGATATTCAAGTCCTCAACTCACATATTGTTGTTATCGGCATATAACTTATGATAGCTTTAGATAACTCTTTGTTATTTTCTTCATTACATAATGACTATCACATATCTATTTTATGCTATGCTTTCATAGATTAGCACATCAACTCATTATGCCACCTTTGTACACTGTTCTGATACAAAAGATTGCTTCATTCTTTATAATTTTCTAGAACAAGTACATGTCACTTATGGCAATGATAAACAACTCACTATCATAAATGGTGTGTACTCATTTGTATGAATCATGAAGAGATAAACCATCTAATGAAGGGTATGTGCAGGATCATGATGGGCCAAAAAGTGGTGATATGATGGGTTTTTGTAGGGTATGTGGATGACACATTTTTTTAACCAAAATTGATGAAACAAAAAGGGTTTTTAAAGGAGATTATCAGATTTCCACCAATATAAATTATTCTTTACTTTGAATTTAATAAATAATTATTATTTATTTTCTATTTGAATTACAACTAAAGTCTTGATTGATAGGTTGATTGAAAAACATCTAT